>CM055732.1:8119720-8702220 GCA_029465975.1 Dallia pectoralis | reverse complement strand
AAGGCATACAGTATCCTCACGACAGTGGCCTGGATCAGGTGAGATTCTAAATGCAGCAGTACAAGGCATACAGTATCCTCACGACAGTGGCCTGGATCAGGTGAGATTCTAAATGCAGCAGTACAAGGCATACAGTATCCTCACGACAGTGGCCTGGATCAGGTGAGATTCTAAATGCAGCAGTACAAGGCATACAGTATCCTCACGACAGTGGCCTGGATCAGGTGAGATTCTCGGCAGTCTGGGGAGTGCACTTCTAAGTAAGGAGTCCACGTATCTAATCAACCACCTGATGGAGGGGACTTTGTGTGTGGTTGGCTCTTTCCCTAGTTGCCTCCATCATCCTTTAAACCCCACCAACATCAGCACATCTCAGAGCGCAACGGGTCCCTGTTGGGAACAAACACACCGTAGCACACAAGCAGCTGACCAATACAACAGTGGGGAAATGTGAGTCTCATTGAGTCTGTCAATGAGTCAACCTCAACCAGGTTGCAAAGTGACAGAGAAGCATGTGGCATTAGACTTGTATGGTCAAGATGTGGTCAAGATGTGGTCATTGTGCCGGTCCACATGAAGGCCCGAGAGAAGGCCCTGAGAGGAAGACAAGCAAAGTTTCAGGCGTATGTTGGAAACGTTTTGGAGGGATGCAATGGGTCTTAAGGAACACATCGTTCAATATTAACTTTATTTTGTTGTTCAGTGAAATCACCTCATGTGAAAAGTCAATTCATTCAATTGAAGTTCTACTCGTAACTTTTTATGTTGTTTGTGTATCGGTTTGTGTATGTGTATTGTGTGTGTGTGTATGTGTATTGTGTGTGTGTTTTAGTAGTGATGATTGGGGTTAACCCTGTTCTGTCTACCTTCTGCTGCAGGAAAAGGGCATCTCCCCTCCCGAAAGAGGACCACTCTGGAGGGGTGAAGGACTCACTGCTGGGCAACTCCAGTGACCCAGTAGAGATGAGGCGACTCAACTATCAGACACCAGGTACTGTACACACACAGAGATACACACACACACAGAGATGCACACACACATAGAGAGACACACAAGGAGAGAGACACACACAGAGAGAGAGATACACACAGAGAGACACACACACAGAGAACACAACCCAAATCAAAGTAACAAAGTAAAGATGTCATGTATGAAAATGACACAATATTATGGAAAAAGTTCCCATGAAGAGTTGTCCTTCAGATCTTTGGACATGGATTTTAGATTTTCATTTCAACACTTCACTTTACAAATGTCAACATACATGCAATTTGCTTGTGTGAAGAAAAGTAAGTTAAATAGCTTCAGTAGCTGGCGATATTGCCTCTGGCAGGATAATTGTCAACATTTCTTGTATAATTTCTTCAACCACTCTTCCTTGTATAGCTGATGTGACTAAGTGATTGTTCAAGGCCTTCTGGGATGTAAAGCACGCTTCATGTGTTCCTCAGCATCTCCATTGTATTGAGATTTTGGCTTTGACTCAAGCATTGTGTAACCCGACATTTCTTCTTTGTTGTTCTTTTGTGCATTTGCTTGAGTTTCAGGGGTCATTATTCAGTTGCGAGACCCATTGTCTGTTTTTTGACAGATGTCCACACATTCCAGTTAGGAATGTTCTGTTCCATTGTCGAGTCCATGATTGACTCAATGATAGCAAGCTGGTCAGGCCCTGAGGCAGCAGAGCAGCTCCATACCACAAGGCCCCCCCGATACCACAAGGCCACCCGATACCACAAGGCCACCCGATACCACAAGGCCCCCCGATATCACAAGGCCCCCGATATCACAAGGCCCCCGATACGACAAGGCCCCCGATACCACAAGGCCCCCGATACCACAAGGCCCCCGATACCACAAGGCCCCCGATACCACAAGGCCCCCGATACCACAAGGCCCCCGATACCACAAGGCCCCCGATACCACAAGGCCCCCGATACCACAAGGCCCCCCGATACCACAAGGCCCCCGATACCACAAGGCCCCCGATACCACAAGGCCCCCGATACCACAAGGCCCCCGATACCACAAGGCCCCCGATACCACAAGGCCCCCGATACCACAAGGCCCCCGATACCACAAGGCCCCCCGATACCACAAGGCCCCCCCGATACCACAAGGCCCCCCAGATACCACAAGGCCCCCGATACCACAAGGCCCCCGATACCACAAGGCCCCCCGATACCACAAGGCCCCCGATACCACAATGCCCCCGATACCACAAGGCCCCCGATACCACAAGGCCCCCGATACCACAAGGCCCCCCGATACCACAAGGCCCCCGATACCACAAGGCCCCCGATACCACAAGGCCCCCTGATACCACATGGCCCCCGATACCACAAGGCCCCCGATACCACAAGGCCCCCGATACCACAAGGCCCCCAGATACCACAAGGCCCCCCAGATACCACATGGCCCCCGATACCACAAGGCCCACAAGGTAGCAGAACTAAACCCTGACTAGGATTTTCTCCCAAATGTCCATACTATTTCATATTTTCCATTCTTCTCTTACATTATATTATTATCCTCTCCTCCTATATTCACATCCAAACCTCCTCTTCAACCTCTTCTCCTCCTATATTCACATCCAATCCTCCTCTTCAACCTCTTCTCCTCCTATATTCACATCCAATTATTATCATTGAAACACGACAATGCTTTACTTGCGTACAACAAATCAAAGGGGAGCAATGGCGCTCAACAGCGAGTCGTAATATTTAAACAAAGTTCTCCCTGAACACAGCTAAACGACATGTAACAATACCACACAAAGACACCGTACTCAGAAGGAACTTATTGAGAGGATGGACACCAGGTGTGTGTAATGACAGGGTCGTTACAATATTCTCATCACATTATCCTTCTATTTTATTGGCATTCTGCTCTATTTTCATCCCATTCTTTCTTTTTTCTCCTCTTTTCCTCATATGTTCTCATTTTATTCGTCTCCTAAATAATCCTCCTATTTTCCTCATATATTCTCCTCCTGTTTTCTCCTATATTCTCCTCTTAGATTCTCATCCAGTTCTTCGCTTATTCTCTCATCTACTGTCCTCCTGTTCATCTTCCCTCACCTTCCCTCAAATATTTAATTTCCTTCTATATTTTCTTAACCCCTTCTCACCTCTCCTCGTCTCCTCTGTGAACCTGTTTTTGCTTGACTTTTCTTTCATTCCATCACTGGTAATGACTTGTGGTCTTTGATGCCAAGGTGAGACAAGAGAAAACACAAGAGGAAACACACACATACACACACTCATAAACTTTGACACCAAGGTAAGGGAGGTACAGAGAACAATGGAGCTAAGAGAAAATGCCATCACCCTTTTTTCTTGCTTGTAATGTCAGAGGGTACACGCACACACACATACCCACACACACACACACACACACACACACACACACACACACACACACACACACACACACACACACACACACACACACAAACACAACTGCCGAGCAATTGGAGGGGCATAGATCAGCTTTGGAATTCTACATAACACATTTCTGACTAGAATTAAATTTGTCATTAACAAGCTGTTTTTGCTCCAGTACCTTCCTGTCCTCTGATCCAGTCTATATCCCCCCAGTACCTCCTGTCCTCTGATCCAGTCTATATCCTCCCAGTACCTCCTGTCCTCTGATCCAGTCTATATCTTCCCAGTACCTTCCTGTCCTCTGATCCAGTCTACATCCTCCCAGTACCTCCTGTCCTCTGATCGAGTCTACATCCTCCCAGTACCTTCCTGTCCTCTGATCCAGTCTATATCCTCCTAGTACCTTCCTGTCCTCTGATCCAGTCTATATCCTCCCAGTACCTTCCTGTCCTCTGATCCAGTCTATATCCTCCCAGTACCTTCCTGTCCTCTGATCCAGTCTATATCCTCCCAGTACCTCCTGTCCTCTGATCCAGTCTATATCCTCCCAGTACATTTGTGCAAATCCACCAGCTGTTAAGATCCAGCCAAGCTCCGTGCAGAACCAATGAGGCAGATAACTACACTCCACCAGTGGGCTGAGTTATATAGTTATATATATGGGTACACTCTCAGTAGATGTTTTGCAGGTCCTCTTCCATCAGCATTTCAGTTGACAGAAGGTGCTGTATTGGTTTCAGACACACAGACTGCTTACTCAGGGGAGACCCTAGTAATGCTGAGATGGGACCCAATAACCCTCTATAGTGTCATTAGTGGGGTAACATTAACCCTGTTCTGTCCTGGCTCTAGTAATGCTGAGATGAGACCCAATAACCCTCTATAGTGTCATTAGTGGGGTAACATTAACCCTGTTCTGTCCTGGCTCTAGTAATGCTGAGATGAGACCCAATAACCCTCTATAGTGTCATTAGTGGGGTAACATTAACCCTGTTCTGTCCTGGCCCTAGTAATGCTGAGATGAGACCCAATAACCCTCTATAGTGTCATTAGTGGGGTAACATTAACCCTGTTCTGTCCTGGCCCTAGTAATGCTGAGATGAGACCCAATAACCCTCTATAGTGTCATTAGTGGGGTATCATTAACCCTGTTCTGTCCTGGCTCTAGTAATGCTGAGATGAGACCCAATAACCCTCTATAGTGTCATTATTGGGGTAACATTAACCCTGTTCTGTCCTGGCTCTAGTAATGCTGAGATGAGACCCAATAACCCTCTATAGTGTCATTATTGGGGTAACATTAACCCTGTTCTGTCCCGGCTCTAGTAATGCTGAGATGAGACCCAATAACCCTCTATAGTGTCATTATTGGGGTAACATTAACCCTGTCCTGTCCTGGCCCTAGTAATGCTGAGATGAGAACCAATAACCCTCTATAGTGTCATTAGTGGGGTAACATTAACCCTGTTCTGTCCTGGCCCTAGTAATGCTGAGATGAGACCCAATAACCCTCTATAGTGTCATTAGTGGGGTATCATTAACCCTGTTCTGTCCTGGCTCTAGTAATGCTGAGATGAGACCCAATAACCCTCTATAGTGTCATTATTGGGGTAACATTAACCCTGTTCTGTCCTGGCTCTAGTAATGCTGAGATGAGACCCAATAACCCTCTATAGTGTCATTATTGGGGTAACATTAACCCTGTCCTGTCCTGGCTCTAGTAATGCTGAGATGGGACCCAATAACCCTCTATAGTGTCATTAGTGGGGTAACATTAACCCTGTCCTGTCCCGGCTCTAGTAATGCTGAGATGAGACCCAATAATCCTCTATAGTGTCATTAGTGGGGTAACATTACCCTGTCCTGTCCTGGCTCTAGTAATGCTGAGATGAGACCCAATAACCCTCTATAGTGTCATTAGTGGGGTCCTGTCCTGGCTCTAGTAATGCTGAGATGAGACCCAATAACCCTCTATAGTGTCATTAGTGGGGTAACATTACCCTGTCCTGTCCCGGCTCTAGCAACCTGTTGTCCTGCTCGTGTCCTTGTCTTTCTTTATTCCTTCCTTCATCTTCTCTCTACAGGTCCCAGTTCTCCACGTTGTCTCAACACTCCAAGTTAGTCTGTTCTCTGTCTCCCCTGCTGCTCTCTTCATCCTCAGCGCTGTCTCCCTTCCTCACCTGCTATGCCACCCTCCCCATCCACCCACCACCCTGACCTGCTGCCCTCTTCCCCTTCTCACTGCTATCACTGACGGACATCTCTACCCAGAGCCTTGTAATCTCTGTACCCACCATGGTGGTTTGAAGGTCTTGTATTTTCTGTTCCAGACGTTCTGGGTGTAGTCCAGAGTGTGACTATATAGTAGTACGAGGTCATATGTTTCATTCCAGTTCTGGGTGTAGTCCAGAGTGTGACTATATAGTAGTACGAGGTCATAGGGTTCATTCCAGTTCTGGGTGTAGTCCAGAGTGTGACTATATAGTAGTACGAGGTCATAGTGTTCATTCCAGTTCTGGGTGTAGTCCAGAGTGTGACTATATAGTAGTACGAGGTCATAGGGTTCATTCCAGTTCTGGGTGTAGTCCAGAGTGTGACTACATAGTAGTACGAGGTCATAGGGTTCATTCCAGTTCTGGGTGTAGTCCAGAGTGTGACTATAGTAGTACGAGGTCATAGGGTTCATTCCAGTTTTCTGTGACTTTCTGTATCTGTCCATGCTAGAGGAGAGAAGTGACTTGGGCCACTGTATTCTGACTGTAATTAGCATGACGTTCGCTTGCTCCCTCTTCTCTCTTTCCGTCAAAGTGATAACATACAATCACACACACACACACACACACACACACACACACACACACACACTTAAGGCGATTTGCGATGGGCCTCAACTCATTGAGTACCATGATTCTAATAAGGCGTGTGCTCTCCTGTGATGGGAAAGTGGTAGCAGTTAGCCCATTAGCGTTCAGCGTAGCAGCTATGGCCATGGGGTCTATTACGGTCCAGACTTTGTCCAGAATTGCACCTGATTCCCTTTATTCTGCCCATAAGGCTCCTGTCAAACGTAGTGAACTACATAGCAAAAAGGGAACATGGTTCGTGACCAACCATTCAAGTTCTGTGTCAAGGCTATAAGGAAGCCTTCAGAGACTGTGATTTGACATCATCTATATCTCAGCCTTAAATGACACTCGTTCTCCAAACAGACATAGAAGTCCATACTAGTTGGGAATATATGTAATATGCGTGTACTTATCTGGGTTAGTACCGGTAATGTAAACAAGACTTCATCATCAACTTGGAACCGGGATAGCTAGGCTACTGTAAATCCTGATTAGTTGGTATAGGGTGAAACCATGTTATCAATGCTTGTCTCGAACTTCATTAATTTATATAGTGTGTAACAATGTTAGCAGAGCCACTTCTAATCATGATTAATTGATGCAGTGTGAAATCCTGTTAGCTAGTCTGCTTTTAAACTTCATTAGTTGCCATCGTTTGAAACAATAGGCTACTTTTAAACCTGATTAGTGCACGCATGTGTAGGTTCTTCACACAACATGGAACAGTGTAAGCTGGGCCACTTTGAGGTTTTACTAGTCTCTCGGTAGGTTTGGAGCATTGAAGAGGTTGACTACGTGCGTCGCTTACAGTGGCAATGTGTGACGCATGAGGCAACTTAGCAGAAATCCCTTTAAGCATGGAGGGAGCCTTGCTAAGTTCAGAGGCTCTGGGAATTTGTGTCGGTAGATTAGTCATAAATCATCCAATAACCAGCGATGAGAAAACCCAGGTCGAGTCCTGAATGGCACTTTATCCCCTACGTAGGGCACCGGTTGGAACCAAGCCTTGGTCCACATTATTGCACTACGTAGGGTGTCACGCTCTATTTGGGACGCGGGCCTGGAGCGCCATGGGGAGGTTTGCTGTGGGGTGTTTATTTTTTTACTTCCCGGGATTAAAATTCGTTCACGACTTTAAGGCCATCTATTGTGAGAAGTGGACTTTAAATGGAAATAAGTTTGCTCGTGACCGGCCGGGTGTTTGGAGTTTTATTGAAGTGACAGTGTGACGGATGTGTTCAGGGAGTAAGGCAGTAGTGGTGGTATTAGTAGTGGTGGCAGTAGTGGTGGCAGTAGTGGTGGCAGTAGTGGTGGCAGTAGTGGTGGCAGTAGTGGTGGCAGTAGTGGTGGCAGTAGTGGTGGCGGCAGTGGTGGCGGCAGTAGTGGCGGCAGTAGTGGTGGTGGCAGTAGTGGTGGCAGTAGTAGTGGTGGCAGTAGTAGTGGTGGCAGTAGTGGTGGCAGTAGTGGTGGCAGTAGTGGTGGCAGTAGTGGTGGCAGTAGTGGTGGCAGTAGTGGTGGCAGTAGTGGTGGCGGCAGTGGTGGCGGCAGTAGTGGTGGCAGTAGTAGTGGTGGCAGTAGTAGTGGTGGCAGTAGTGGTGGCAGTAGTGGTGGCAGTAGTGGTGGCAGTAGTGGTGGCGGTAGTGGTGGCGGCAGTGGTGGCGGCAGCAGTGGTGGCGGCAGCAGTAGTGGTGGCAGTAGTGGTGGTGGCAGTAGTGGTGGTGGCAGTAGTGGTGGTGGCAGTAGTGGTGGTGGCAGTAGTGGTGGTGGCAGTAGTGGTGGTGGCAGTAGTGGTGGCAGTAGTGGTGGCAGTAGTGGTGGTGGCAGTAGTAATAGTAGTGGCAGTAGTGGTGGCAGTAGTAGTGGTGGTAGTGGTGGCAGTAGTGGTGGTGGCAGTAGTGGTGGCAGTAGTAATAGTAGTGGCAGTAGTGGTGGCAGTAGTGGTGGTAGTAGTGGTGGCGGTAGTGGTGGTGGCAGTAGTGGTGGCAGTAGTGGTGGTGGCAGTAGTAATAGTAGTGGCAGTAGTGGTGGCAGTAGTAGTGGTGGCAGTAGTAATAGTAGTGGCAGTAGTGGTGGCAGTAGTGGTGGTAGTAGTGGTGGTAGTAGTGGTGGTAGTAGTGGTGGTAGTAGTGGTGGTAGTAGTGGTGGTAGTAGTGGTGGTGGTGGTGGTAGTGGTGGTAGTAGTGGTGGTAGTAGTGGTGGTAGTAGTGGTGGTAGTAGTGGTAGTGGTGGTAGTAGTGGTGGTAGTAGTGGTGGTAGTAGTGGTAGTGGTGGTAGTAGTGGTGGTATTAGTAGTAGTGGCAGTAGTACTGGCAGTAGTGGTGGTGGTAGTGGTGGTAATGGTGGCAGTAGGGGTTAAGACCCAACACCATACAGCAGAGTTCTGCGTTCCAGGAGATGGTTGCTTCCTGTTTCCACACGGAGCATGCTCAGTTCACTCATGACTGCCTCAATATCATGGCCATGAACAGCATGACAGTACCAGACCTGTCACAGCACTTAGAAGAAGAGAGGCTAGAGAGAGAATAATCTCTCTCCTTTTCCATCCCTCTCTGTCTCTCTCCTCTCTCTTCTCTCTTCCCTCCATCTCTGTCTCCCTCTCATGCATTGTCATGCGTGATGTTCTCTCACGGTTCTACTGGCAGTGTCATCCATCCCTGTGGTGTGTATATAGATGTGTAGAAGTATGTGTGTGGTTATGTGGTTGGGTGTTCATTTGCCCCCCAGCCAGGAGAGGGTCCAACGTCTCTCTCTTGTCTCTCACCAGGAATGAGGGAGCACCCTCCTATCCCAGTCAATGAGCTGGCAGACCACATAGAGAGACTCAAGGCCAACGACAGCCTGCGCTTCTCACAGGAGTATGAGGTAAGATGTTCCCCTCTGCCTGCACACCAGACCAGTAACCCATGGTAACACTAGTTACTACAGGATCCTCTAGGGCCAGCTGCATTTTCCTAGTAAAATGTAAAGTTTCTCCTACTTGGCAATTAATTAACCATTTTCATTGTCTCTTCTAACTAAGCCTACAAGGGGCATCATGTGGGAGGTGGCCCCAGTCAACTGGGTATCATGTGGGAGGCGGCCCCAGTCAACTGGGTATCATGTGGGAGGTGGCCCCAGTCAACTGGGTATCATGTGGGAGGCGGCCCCAGTCAACTGGGTATCATGTGGGAGGCGGCCCCAGTCAACTGGGTATCATGTGGGAGGCGGCCCCAGTCAACTGGGTATCATGTGGGAGGCGTTGTGTCTTGCTGATTCCCATCTCTGTGAGTGTATTTCCGTGGTTGTGTCTGGCTGATTCCCATCTCTGTGAGTGTATATCTGTGGTTGTGTCTGGCTGATTCTCATCTCTGTGAGTGTATATCTGTGGTTGTGTCTGGCTGATGTCTTGAGGAAGTGTGCTGGGAGTTTAATTGGTGAGCCAGCTGGTGTCATCACTACTCTGGTATAATGAGCAGTGTTTGTAACTCACAAGGTGAACTCTCAGCCAGCCATGCTCCTACCTGTAGATAAGACCTGCTGCCAGACCTTCTCTCACAGCTCTTTCATTATCCACATCCAGTCCTCTACTGTTCTCAGCTACGTGTCAGATAGAGGGGTGCCAGCTTGACACTTAGCTACACCCCCCATACCTGAAAGTTTCCCAGCAGCCATCACTCTAGCACACCCGCTCTTTGCTGCTTTTACATAACTGTTGATTGCCTGTGAGTTGTTTTGACAGCAAATAAAATGGTCCTTCATGAAGAGGCTGTGTGTGTGGATTTGTGCAAGTGCTGCGGTGTGGTAATGGTTCCTCTCATCACTGATTTCACCTTCATAACGGACTATCTTTGTTTACTGTGAATGCAGGAAGTCGATTTGTTTCAGTGGAGAAATTCTATTGAATCTTCTGTTTTCCATGTGGTAGGCCGACTCTGGAAGATTCCAATAACCATTAAAACACTTGATTTGTATGGTTGCCAAAATTCCCTGACGTATTCAGGAATCTAATGTACACGTTTTTGTTCTTGAATGTAAAGGTTGAGAATTTCAAAGGATTTGTATAATCCCTCAGATTGAGCTCAGTGCATTTTGGCAACCCTATTGACCTGAATTGTGCATTTAGTTGGAGCTCATTTTTCAGGCGCATCCAAAACACAGTATCAGCTACTAGAAGCTAGAAATTAGCCATAATTAGTCATGCTGGGCATACGCCAGAAGGACACACAAAGACAACCAGGCTTATGGATATTCCACTATATGAGCGTAGAGGACTGGGCTTTCTATAAATATAGGGCCCACATATACACTCTACAGACAGAGGGAGAGAGAGGTGGAGAGGGAGAGAGAGGTGGAGAGGGAGGGAGAGGTGGAGAGGGAGGGAGAGAGAGGTGGAGAGGGAGGGAGAGAGAGGTGGAGAGGGAGGGAGGGAGAGGGTGTGAGACGTGGAGAGGGAGAATGGGGTGCATTTAATAAGGATTAAACTATCATAAGTTCATCCAGCCCAGTCAGAAGAGGACTGGCCACCCCTCAGAGCCTGGTTCCTCTCTAGGTTTCTTCCTAAATTTGACCCATCTGGGAGTTTTTCCTAGCTACTCTGTTTCAACTTGTATCAGCTTGTGATGATGTGTGCTCTGTTGGGTTCAGGCTGGCAGGTTTGTAAAAAGCACTTTGTGACACTTTGTTGTAAAAAGGGCTTTATAAAATAAATGTGATTGATTGAGAGGGAGGGAGAGAGAGGTGGATGGGGGAGTGAGGTGGAGTTGGCTAGAGGTGGAGAGAGGTAGATAGGTGGAGAGGGTGAGTGGGGGGAAGAGGTAAAGAGAGAGGTGGAGAAGGAGAGATATGAAAATGGAGGGAGGTGGAGAGGTGGTTCTATTCAACTGGGATTGGAATAGAAGATGCCGTTAAATTACAGCGACTGTTGCCGTGGTACCCCGTTCTGTTGCCAGAGTATTTAATACATCACCCCCTCTTTTTTTCACACTCGCTCTCTCGCTCCTTTTCTCTCCCCTCTCATTTCTCCTCTGCCTTTTCTATACACCAGTCCATAGATCCAGCCCAACAGTTCACCTGGGAGAATTCCAACATGGAGGTCAACAAGCCAAAGAACCGATATGCTAATGTGATAGCCTACGACCACTCCAGAGTTGTCCTGACATCTGTAGATGGTGAGAGTCCTTAACCTAGATTATTCATTACAGACATTAAGGCGATGGTTTGCTTTTTATGTCACCTCACTTGGTTTGTGCAAACTCTTTACACACAATTGTTACATATATTGTAAAAAACAACAAGCAATAATCACATAAATGTCTGTTATGTGGCCAATATGACAACGCTCACTGTTCTAACATCATTAAAAGTTTATTTGCCACAATACCACAAGGTAACACAACAGTAAGGATGCCTTAGCCAATCAGCAGTCACGACATAAACCACCCTGTCTTAATAAAAAGGACTCACCCTCTCCCTTCTCTCTCTCTCATAAATTATTTCCTTCTGTTTCAGCTGTCCCAGGGAGCGACTACATCAACGCTAACTACATAGACGGCTACAGGAAGCAGAACGCCTACATCGCCACGCAGGGCCCACTTCCTGAAACTCTCAGTGACTTCTGGAGGATGGTGTGGGAACAGAGAGCTCACACGATAGTCATGATGACACGGCTGGAGGAGAAGTCACGGGTGAGCAGATGTCCAGAGAAACACTACACTAAAAATGGTTTCATCAGATTGTAAGGTTATGTCAAACTGTGAGTTTGTGCACTTTACAAACCAGATGTATTAGGTAAGACGGGCAACATGTAAGACATGTAAGACAGACAGACAGGCAGACAGACAGGCAGACAGACAGGCAGACAGGCAGATAAGGAACTAAATGTAAAGGTCAGATATAAGATCACAGATGTAAGACAGACATGCAGACAGACTAGCAGTTTGATAGCAGTTTGACAGGCTGACGTGTTTTCTGTGAGTGTGAGAGCCTACCTCTGTCAGAGTCTACATTACAGGGTTCTACCAGTCAGTCTGTCTGAGTCTACATTACAGGGTTCTACCACTCAGTCTGTCTGAGTCTACATTACAGGGCTCTACCAGTCAGTCTGTATGAGTCAACATCTGGGGGTTCTGCCAGTCGGTCTGTCTGATTCTACATTAAAGGGTTCTGCCAGTCAGTCTGTATGAGTCTACATCTTGGGGTTCTACCAGTCAGTCTGTCTGAGTCTACATTAAAGGGTTCTGCCAGTCAGTCTGTATGAGTCTACATCTGGGGGTTCTGCCCGTCAGTCTGTATGAGTCTACATGAGGTACTGATTCCTAATGCCACTCCACCCCCTGTACAGCACCATGTTCTCTAGATGTGTTCTGGCAGCCATCTAATTGTAAATTACTGAGCACACAGCTCCCAGCCTCCCTATCTGTGGGGAACATCCAGACTGTTCCACAGAGGATAGTGGCAGATGTATGTGTTGCCCAGTATTGCTTCAGTGTTTGTCCATTCCCCTATTGGCTGTAATACATCATGTGATTCGATGGCACGTCGCAGAAGGCCAGCATGTGGGCCTTTTTCCGAGAGATTTCACGGATATCCACAATGTTAGTTCCCAGTATTTAACTACGTCCTTCTATTATCCCCTCACGGCTTAAGTTCCATCGACCCCTTTATCCCATCTGTAACCTATGAGAATGTGGGCATTCAGTCAGGTCGCTCTGGATGAGAGCATCTGCTTATGGACTTAAATGTAAGAGTGAAAGCCTTAAGGTGGACCAGGTGTGTTTTGACTGATGTCTCCTCTAACCAGGTGAAGTGTGACCAGTACTGGCCGATCAGAGGGACAGAGACTTATGGAATGATCCAGGTCACCATGTTAGATACAGTAGAGCTGGCTACATACAGTGTACGCACCTTCGCCCTGTACAAGGTAACCATTATTCATCTCTAATGTTCTGGTGTAGTGTTCTGGTGGGTTCTAATGTGTTCTGGTGTGTTCATTTCTATTGGAAATACCACAATCACTGTTTTATTTTCTCTGTTCTGATCTCTCGTCTTTGTCTTCTCACCCTTCCATTGCATTCCTCATCCATTCAATCTTCATTCCTTCTTCCATCACATCCTCCTTTATTCCTGCTACATCACATCTTCCTTTATTCCTCCTCCATCACATTCTCTTTTATTGATAATCCATCACATCTTCCTTTATTCCTGCTACATCACATCTTCCTTTATTCCTCCTCTGTCACATCCTGATTTATTCCTCTTCCGTCACATCCTCCTTTATTCCTCCTCCATCACATCCTGATTTATTCCTCTTCCGTCACATCCTCCTTTATTCCTCCTCCATCACATCCTGATTTATTCCTCCTCCGTCACATCCTGATTTATTCCTCCTTCGTCACATCTTCCTTTATTCCTCCTCCATCACATCCTGATTTATTCCTCCTTCGTCACATCCTGATTTATTCCTCTTCCGTCACATCCTCCTTTATTCCTCCTCCATCACATCCTGATTTATTCCTCTTCCGTCACATCCTCCTTTATTCCTCCTCCATCACATCCTCCTTTATTCCTCCTCCATCACATCCTGATTTATTCCTCCTCCGTCACATCCTGATTTATTCCTCCTCCGTCACATCTTCATTTATTCCTCCTCCATCACATCCTGATTTATTCCTCCTCCGTCACATCCTGATTTATTCCTCCTTTGTCACATCTTCCTTTATTCCTCCTCCATCACATCCTGATTTATTCCTCCTCCGTCACATCTTCATTTATTCCTCCTCCGTCACATCTTCATTTATTCCTCCTCTGTCACATCTTCATTTATTCCTCCTTCGTCACATACTCCTTTATTCCTCCTCCATCACATCCTGATTTATTCCTCCTCCGTCACATCTTCATTTATTCCTCCTCCGTCACATCTTCATTTATTCCTCCTCCGTCACATCCTCCTTTATTCCTCCTTCACATACTCCTTTATTCCTCCTCCGTCACATCCTCCTTTATTCCTCCTCCGTCACATACTCCTTTATTCCTCCTCCATCACATCCTGATTTATTCCTCCTCCATCACATCCTGATTTATTCCTCTTCCGTCACATACTCCTTTATTCCTCCTCCATCACATCCTGATTTATTACATCACATCCTCCTTCTTCATCATTCTACTAACTCACATTTCAGACCGGCACAAAGGTTGGTTGCTTTTCTTTTTTCCTAATTAACCCTTCCGCTGCATACACACAAAAACGTGCGTACACTCACACACAATCTTCGTTGACGGTGTGTGTCTCTTTCAGAATGGTTCTAGTGAGAAGCGTGAGATTCGTCAGTTCCAGTTTATGGCGTGGCCGGACCACGGAGTACCCGAGTATCCCACCCCCATCCTGGCATTCCTACGGAGGGTCAAGGCCTGTAACCCCCCTGATGCTGGGCCAATGGTGGTCCACTGCAGGTGAGTTATGTTTCAGAACTACAGGGCCAACGGTTCTGGCAGAGAAGCCTGACTGGTCGTCTGTACCTGGTTACAGTCGTAGAGAAAGAAGAAACAGCCAGAGGTTTATAGGTAACAGACTGAAGGTGTAGAGACTGACTGTACTGGTTACATATGTGACTCTCACTCTCTCACTCTCCCTCGCCCACCCTCTTCCTCTACCTCCCCTCTCTCTCTCTCTCTCTCTCTCTCACCCTCTCCCTTATCTCTCTCCCTCTCTTTCCTCTCTTATTCACTCTCACAGTGCGGGTGTGGGCAGAACAGGCTGTCTGATTGTGATCGAGGCCATGCTGGAGCGTATGAAGCATGAGAAGTCTGTGGATATCTATGGCCATGTGACGTGTATGAGGGCCCAGAGGAACTACATGGTGCAGACGGAGGACCAGTATGTGTTCATCCACGAGGCCCTTCTGGAGGCGGCCACCTGTGGGCTGACCGAGGTCCCCGCTCGCAACCTGTACGCCCACATCCAGAAACTCACCCAGCCAGCCGCCGGGGAGACCGTCACCGCCATGGAGCTGGAGTTTAAGGTGACCATGATCAGAGCGGCTGTTCTCACTGACTTGGTTCTGATGTGTTTTACTTTTCATGGACCCACGGGAAACATGGGCCAGTGTGAAGAGGAGGTCTGAATGTGTCTCTGCAGTTCAGTCTGTATCATCTGCTGGTCAGCTTGTGCACAGCCTCGCATACAGAGCAGAGATGAGAGACCCACCTAATCCCTGATTGGACAGTGAGAGCGCAATAGTTTCACAGCTGTTTCCTCATTGGTCCTTCACTGTCCCTCCCCCTGGGATTAGTTCTGTCGTTTATGTCTATGTGAAATCATGCATCTTGTTGGACCTGTTGTGAATATTGTGGTAGTAATTCCAGCTCTAGGAGGAAGTAACACCCACTACCTCACTGATAGCCTATCTCTATCATCTCTCTCGCTCTTCATCCTCTCCTCATCCCTCTCTACCTTCCTCACAGAGACTGGCCAACTCCAAAGCCCACACATCCAGGTTCATCAGCGCCAACCTGCCCTGCAACAAGTTTAAGAACCGGCTGGTGAACATCATGCCCTTCGAGTCGACCCGTGTGTGTCTGCAGCCAATCAGAGGAGTGGAGGGGTCAGACTACATCAACGCCAGCTGTATCGATGGATACAGGTTAGAAAGCAACAAGATGTTTGAAATGGTGATGCTGAATGAACTAGTTACTGCTGAGGTGGACCTGGAGTTTGTGTCTGCCCTCAGACTCCTCCCACAGTAAAAGGGGGAGGGGTGAGGAGAACAGACTCCTCCCACAGTAAAAAGGGGGAGGGGGGAGGAGAACAAACTAGTCCCACAGTAAAAAGGAGGGGGAAGGAGAACAGACTCCTCCCTGAATAAAGAGCTGGAAGGGGGGGAGAACAGACTCCTCCCAGAATAAAGAGCAGGAGGGGGAATGAGTAGAGGGAGTTGTGTTTCAGTCTGTATGACTAGCTGAAGGCAAAATACACATCTTGTTCCTCCTCATAAGCACACACACACACACACACACACACACACACACACACAGGCAGCCTGTTCTTCCTCTTTCCATTGACTGTTAATGAAAGTTACTCTCCAGAGTCCCAGATGCTTTGTCAGCTTAATGACCGCTGCTCCCACTCACTACAAGATTTAAATAAAGGTTGTGGATGCGTGTGTGACTTAATAAAACGTTCCAAGAGACCTTCCTCCCCCCTCTCCGTCCCCCCCTCCCATTTGGAGTTGAGCCCAAGGACCTGTCGTTAGTGTTGTCCAACAGATGTATTTAGGCAGTAAGTGTTGTCTAAACCAGGGATACACAGACAATAAACAGGTCCTCTGAGCCTCCAGGAGACAAACACTAAAGATGCCAACAACACTGAGGGAATGGATCCATTTATATGTGCTGTGATAGACACTGCACCTGTGTGTGTGTGTGTGTGTGTGTGTGTCTGTGTGTGTGTGTGTGTGTGTGTGTGTCTGTGTGTGTGTGTGTGTGTGTGTGTGTGTGTGTGTGTGTGTGTGTGTCTGTGTGTGTGTGTGTGTGTGTGTGTGTGTGTGTGTGTGTGTGTGTGTGTGTGTGTCTGTGTGTGTGTGTGTGTGTGTGTGTGTGTGTGTCTGTGTGTGTGTGTGTGTGTCTGTGTGTGTGCGTGTGTGTGTGTGTGTGTGTGTGTCTGTGTGTGTGTCTGTGTGTGTTTGTCTATGTGTGTGCGTGTGTGTGCGCGCGTCTGCCTGCGTGTGTATGCGTGTGTGTGTCTGTGTGTGTTTGTCTATGTGTGTGCGTGTGTGTGTGTCTGTGTGTGTTTGTCTATGTGTGTGCGTGTGTGTGTGTCTGTGTGTGTGTGTGTGTGTGTGTGTGTGTGTGTGTGTGTGTGTGATTGTCTGATGTCTATGTGTGTGTGTGTCTGTGTGTGTTTGTCTATGTGTGTGTGTGTGTGTGTGTGTGTGTGTGTGTCTGTGTGTGTTTGTCTATGTGTGTGTGTGTGTGTGTGTGTGTGTGTGTGTGTGTTTGTCTATTGTGTGTGTCTATGTGTGTGTGTGTGTGTGTGTCTGTGTGTGTATGCGTGTGTGTGTGTGTGTGTGTTTGTCTATGTGTGTGTGTGTGTGTGTGTGTGTTTTGTCTATGTGTGTGTGTGTGTGTGTCTGTGTGTGTCTGTGTGTGTCTGTGTGTGTATGCGTGTGTGTGTGTGTGTTTGTCTATGTGTGTGTGTGTGTGTGTGTTTGTCTATGTGTGTGTGTGTGTGTGTGTGTGTGTGTGTGTGTGTGTGTGTGTGTGTGTGTGTGTGTGTGTGTGTGTGTTGTCTATGTGTGTGTGTGTGTGTGTGTGTGTGTGTGTGTGTGTGTGTGTGTGTTTGTCTATGTGTGTGTGTGACTAATGTCAGATAGAGGACAGTGTTTTTCTCTCCTCTAGCACCCCAGTAAAGAAAGAAAGTGTCCTACTCTTCTCACCCTTCTCACCCTCCCTCTCTCCCTCTTTCTCACCCTCTCCCCTTCTCTCCCCTCCTCTCCCCTAACCTCCCCTTTCTCCTCTCCTCTGTACCCCGCTCTCTCCCCTGTCGTTGTGTGTCTTTATTTGAATGTGAGTAGTGAGGCCAGAGCATCACTAATCTCCTGGTTCCATATTATTGCCTAGCCCGCAGCTCCTTCATTAGTTGTTCACCCGTCTCTCTCTCTCTCTCTCTCTCTCTCTCTTTTCCTCTGCCTTTATTTATCTCACTGTCTCTCTCTTTCCCTCCTATTGTGTTTGTGTCTGTGTGTCCGTGTCTGTGTGTATGTGTCTGTGTGTCCGTGTCTGTGTGTGTCCGTGTCTGTGTGTATGTGTCTGTGTGTGTATGTATGTGTCTGTGTGTCCGTGTCTGTGTGTGTATGTATGTGTCTGTGTGTGTCCGTGTCTGTGTGTCCGTGTCTGTGTGTGTCCGTGTCTGTGTGTGTCCGTGTCTGTGTGTGTATGTATGTGTCTGTGTGTCCGTGTCTGTGTGTGTCCGTGTCTGTGTGTATGTGTCTGTGTGTCCGTGTCTGTGTGTGTCCGTGTCTGTGTGTGTGTGTCTATATGTTTAATGGCTGCAGCCTGTGTTCTCTGGTACTCTACTGCCACCTATAGGCATTCATCATAAGTGTACTGGGACCTTATGAGTGGTGTTGGAACATCAGACAGGTCATCTCACAGTCTCTTGTGTCTCTCCTAACCAGTAGCAGTTAGACAGTTAGCTAGTTGGTCATCTCTGGGTGTGTGTGCTCCTCTCCACAGACAACAGAAGGCCTACCTGGCCACACAGGGTCCACTGGCAGAGACCACAGAGGACTTCTGGAGGATGCTGTGGGAACACAACTCCACCATCGTGGTGATGCTCACCAAACTCAGGGAGATGGGACGGGTGAGGTTACGAACGCACGACACACACACACACACACACACACAGGCATACACACACACACACACCTGTTCTAACACTGGTTGTGTGTCCTTTTGCAGGAGAAGTGTCATCAGTACTGGCCCGCTGAACGCTCTGCCCGGTACCAGTACTTTGTGGTGGACCCCATGGCTGAGTACAGCATGCCCCAGTATATCCTAAGAGAGTTCAAAGTGACAGACGCCCGGGTGAGTGTGTCTGATATTTACATGAGCTTCTAATGTGCTGGTTGGTTGAAGGCACATACTATAATAGTGTCTGGGTAAGACTGTCTAAAGAACGGACATAAACCAACTAATTACATTCAGCAATAGGCTCATGGTCACATGGCTCTGATCTGATCTTCTTACACTTCACCCTCATATTGGTCCCCTCAGGATGGCCAATCCAGGACGATTCGCCAATTCCAGTTCACCGATTGGCCCGAGCAAGGAGTGCCAAAGACCGGCGAAGGGTTCATTGATTTTATTGGCCAAGTGCATAAAACCAAGGAGCAGTTTGGACAGGATGGACCAATCACTGTTCACTGCAGGTAAATGACTGCCAATAAAATTAGTCTTAAAGACATTGTGGAAGACATGTGTTACAGGTGTGTTTTGTGTGTGTTACGGGCGTGTTATGGGTGTGTAACTGGTGTTTTACGGGTGTGTTACGGGTGTATTGTGTGTGTAACTGCTGTTTTACGGGTGTGTTACGTAGTGTATTGTGTGTGTTACAGATGTGTTACGTAGTGTATTGTGTGTGTTACGTTGTGTATTGTGTGTGTGTTACGGGTGTGTTACGTAGTGAATTGTGTGTTTTTTACAAATGTATTGCGTGTGTGTTCCAAGTGTGTTACGGATGTGTTTCAAGTGTGTTACGGGCTGTTACAAGTGTGTTATGGGTGAGTTACGGGTGTGTTACGGGTGTGTAACATGTGTTATGGGTGTGTTACAGGTGTGTTACAAGTGTGTTAAACATGTCTTCCTGTTCCTCAGTGCGGGGGTGGGCCGGACTGGTGTATTGCGGGTGTGTTACGGGTGTGTTACGGGCGTGTTATGGGTGTGTTTTACGGGTGTGTTACACGTGTCTTCCTGTTCCTCAGTGCGGGGGTGGGCCGGACTGGTGTGTTCATCACACTGAGCATTGTCCTGGAGAGAATGAGGTACGAGGGGGTGGTGGATCTCTTCCAGACGGTAAAGACGCTACGCACTCAAAGACCGGCCATGGTACAGACAGAGGTACGGACCACGACTATTCTGACTCACAAATTTGACTCATGATTCTGACTCATCATTCTGACTCATGATTCTGACTCATGATTCTGACTTATGATTCTGACTTATGATTCTGACTTATGATTCTGACTTATGATTCTGCGTGTACTTGATCCAGGTGATGTGACTGAAGTGTATCTTTCTTCTGTCTCTAGGATCAGTATCAGCTGTGCTACAGAGCAGCTCTGGAGTACCTGGGCAGTTTTGACCACTATGCAACGTAACCACTCTGAGTTGACCCCGTCTGGCACTTGGTGTCCCTTCTCATCTGACATACCCAAATCAACCCAAACACCTGAAATGTCACCTGACCCTGACACAGCCTATCAAGATGAGGAAGAAGGGAGGTGCCACTGTCTCCTTGTGACCAGTTTAACCATTTAACCAATTCCAGAGGTCTACTATATCTGTGATGTGAAAACGTCACGCTGACGAGAACGCTTTAAAATCCAACAACGATTAATACCTTGACGACGACAACTATACTGAAATGACCGTTTCCACTAAGTTCTGGTGTCTGGTCTGAAATATGCCATATATTCTACTGAAAGGACTAAGGGAGGACTTTCTTTTCTCAGTTTTATGACAAATTATTTGGAATAAAATTATTATTATTTAGTTGTTTTTATAATCGTTTTATTAACATTAACATTTATTTTGTCTTAATGGCCTCACTGTGGCCCTGCATTTGAGTTTTTCCATAATCAGTACATTTTATTTCCTAGGTTATGTTAGCACAAAGGACCTGTTTTTTTAACTTGTTCCTCGATACTAATAGGAGAGCCCCGGTTTGTTTACCATTGTTCCCTGATTTTATTCTTTATTATTCTCATGTTTTTTTTTTCATTCTTATTTCTTTTAATATGGAGCTGGGTTAACTTTCATAACTTTCATAATGAGCCTTTTCACTTTGTTTTTTCTTACAAAAAATGATTTTAAAAGAAGTACAAATTTATTTGAATGCGTGCACCATCGGTCGTGAGAGAGGTACTAAGTATATAGACTACATTAGGTAGTGAGAAATCTGACATCAACTAATGACAACAATGTCTCCATTGTACAAAGAGCACATGATTATTTGAACAGAGAGAAGCCTTGATGGCATTGAGGCCTTCAATACAGTACGCTAACCAGTAATTACAACTGGAGTGGAACGAACAGACTTTTACACCTAACGGATGTTGAACAGTCCGCTTCCTCAGGATTGGACCATAGGGAGAGCAGGAACAGCGCCTCATGGTGGTGGGGAGAGGAGTAGCAGCCACTAACACTGGCCTTCTGTATACTGAAAAGTACCATTCCCACTGGAGGGACACAGAGACACATGCCCTCTGGACTCTTCAACTGACCTGCTATTGTTTTATACAGAAATGGAAATTATTAAAATATATATATAATTATGAATGATGATTATATATATATTTACGATTATACATAGATATTTACTACAGCTTTGAAAATATATTGTTAAAATGTGGAATTAACTCACTCTTGTTGTGCCGGCATAAAGGAAAGTTAAGAGAGGTTGATAGAGGGAGAGAGAGAGAGAGACTTTCACACCATTGTATTTCTTGTATTACCATAGCAACGTGACAGACAACAGTTAAGATCAGTTCCAGTTGCAGTCCAGTCAGTTTCAGGGCGTTTCAGTAGTTCAATCAAGTTCAATTTACTTAAACTGAAACTAACGTTAATAAAACCCAAATTAACCTGAACTTACAGATAGGTAGATAGAGATGAATAGGTACTATAGTTAGCAGGTTGTTGTTCTGATAAATAGGGCGCGAGGTGAGATTCCGTAAAAGAGCGGCACAGCCCTAACTGAGGACCACTTCCGGCCTGCGTCAGCCAAACAGCTGCCATTACACCACTGAAGCACATCTTTACCCACAATGCCGCAGGGCACAACAACATCTGACCCTGATGGGACCGAGTTATGGCATGATGGCTGGAATAAAGTGCAGTGTTCATTTTGACCTTGTGAATGCTTTGTGCTGTAGAGGTCCTATCTGTTGTATACACACACACACACACACGTGTTTTCTATTTGTCAATAAAGGATTGGAATAAAGAAGATGTTGCTAGGGAGAAAAACTTGATGTTAATAAAATGTTGAATAATTGTTTTTTTTTACAAATTCTGTGTTTTGCATATTCATTTTTCCCTTCAGATCTGTTTATCTATTTCCCAAGTATCACTAAGGTTTTACAGAAAGTTCCTGAATTTATCATTACTAATCATGCCGAGTTCAGTTGTTGTAAATGTGCTACAGTAATACAGAGAGAGAGAGAGCAAGAACCCAAGAACCCAAACATGTCACAGTGGATCAGATGGTACCAAAACCTGTGGCATCATTTTCAGAAGATTCTTCCCTGACTTTTACCAGTCTGGCTGCTGTTTCTGGTTAGATGTCCTCAGCGGTCTGTGTGTACGGTCATCCAAGGCAACGTTCTTTCACTGGATGCTACTCAAATACACCCAAGTCTCCAACTGTCCTCTAGAAGCACCAGGTGTCCAGGAAGATTTTACAATATCAACACCTCAGATGTTTACCTTGTTGTATTGCATGGGCCAATAGTAAATAGAGTTGCTATATAAAGTGAATGTAAAGAGAAAGCGATTATCCTTGACAGGCTCTTCACTAAATTTGCTGATCAATCAATGGATGGGTGCAGTGTGACATCGGGGTCATGTGACCTAAGCAAGAAGATAATGTGCCAGCTGGAGTTATACCTGTCTGACGAACATGGCTTTTCTCTCAAATATGTTCAGGAAAATAGGACAGAATTTGTCAGCCTCAAACTGCTCACTTCCTTCAGGAAGGTACGGCCTTCTTCCCTGCTCATAATGACATCACCACAGTGTCCTTGTTTTTAACAATCACTCAAACTTCTGAATATTATATTAGCCCAGTCTCTGAGATATACTGCATTTCTCCTGGTTCTGAAATATGTATTTAGATAAATTTGTATCGTCTGGCACTATAATGTGTCTCATAACCATTTTCAAAAAATGACTTTTTTTATTTCCTCTAAAGCAGTTCACAGTTGTTTGCCTCAATTCCATTATAACCAGAAGTCTGATGTGTGACAAGACAGTTCATATTCACACAATATAGTATGTGCTCCATTTTGTGTTTGAAAACACACATTAAACAACAGGTCTGTTCGACACAACAGTGTTATAGATAAAGGAGCTGAGCCGTATGCCTGAAAACAGGCTCCATCTGACTGGCTGATGAATTCCCCCTGCAACAAGATCCTGCTGACCTGGAACCTGCCTGGTAGTGACGACGCCACCCGGTTCAGTTAGAAGTGCGGGGAGTTCTGGAGAATACTCTGAAGCTGTTCAACGCCCACGCTGCTGTGGCCTGGCTCCGGATCCTGTGGCCTGGGAATCGGCTTCCTGATGAGCTAAGACAGAATGCAGGAGGCACAAGGAGCCGGGCCTCAGGTACAACCACACACGGTGTTTGGTGAATTTCACTCATCCACGTTGTCATGTGGGAGGGCAGCTTCTATTAACCAATTTCTGGGCTTTAAACACGTCTGAGGTGACTTTGACAAAACTGATTGACAGGAGTGCCGTCTGACACTGTTGTGTTAAAGTTATATCAATCAGTTTGCATTTCTATCCCTAAATCATGGTTAGGACTGTGCTGTTAATATCATGGATGGTCGGTCTAAGAACATAATGCTCCACCTGACTCTACCTGACTCCACCTGACTCTGACTCTACCTGATTCCACCTGACTCCACCTGACTCTACCTGACTCCACCTGACTATGACTCTACCTGATTCCACCTGACTCCACCTGGCTCCACCTGACTCTGACTCTACCTGATTCCACCTGACTCCACCTGGTTCTACCTGACTCCACCTGGCTCTACCTGACTCCACCTGACTCTGACTCTACCTGATTCCACCTGGCTCTACCTGACTCCACCTGACTCTGACTCTACCTGATTCCACCTGACTCTACCTGATTCCACCTGGCTCTACCTGACTCCACCTGACTCTGACTCTACCTGATTCCACCTGACTCCACCTGGCTCCACCTGACTCCACCTGGTTCTACCTGACTCCACCTGACTCCACGACTCAACCTGACTCTACCTGACTCCACCTGACTCTACCTGACTCTACCTGACTCCACCTGGCTCTACCTGACTCCACCTGACTCTGACTCTACCTGATTCCACATGGCTCTACCTGACTCTACCTGACTCCGCCTGACTCCACCTGACTCCACCTGACTCTACCTGACCTGTTTATTAGCGGTTTACATATTTTCAAATGAAAATGCTAGACTGTTGTTTCCGATGTCATCAGGATTTGTGTCGTGGTGGAGTCTGACACCCTGGAGGGGCCCAGGTCGACCTACCGGACCCTGCAGGGTGGAGGCCCTGTCTGAGCTCCATGGCTCAAGATCTGTGGAGGAGAACCGGTGCACTTGGGATCATGGCAATGAGAAGGTAGTTTGCTTGTGTGTGCAGCGCCGGAAGGTTGGTACCAAGGCCCCAGGCCAGCTGCAGAGACAGGCTCTGTCCCCTGTGGTGCTGCGTCTGCCTGTGGGACCCGTTGGTACCAAGGGCTTCTGTAGAGGAAGGAGGCAAAAGAAACACAGCTGCAATAACACATCTAGCTACATTACAACAAACCCTTCTGAATGACACCTGTTTGTCTGACACTTTAAATGTTTCTGGTCTGTGTTATGAAATTGTATGAATAGTTTGTTGTGACAAATGCTGGCACTGAACGAGAAAGCAAACGTTTTTAGAAAAAAACGAGGAAAAAACTTTTTTACGAAACGCACCACGTTTGCTGAATAATTCCTAATGTAGTTTTACAAGCCTGACACATGAGGGCGGTATTGTCCTGCTTGTTGAAATGCAAACCGCTGTGCTCTGGAAGATTAGAATGACTGACAAATGAATATTCTTCATCATTAAAGTATAGTTAAAGGATTTTTTCTGCGTTTTCTTTCACTTAATGCTTTCAGATCGCATAACCTAATATATATGGAGGATCAAACCTGCTGTAATTATAAAAAAATAAATGTAGCAATAAATATATTTATACATAGAAATGTGTTTGGTTCATTGTAAATGCATTAATCAATATTCATTATGAATTTATATTTTTTCATGATTTATATATTTATTTATTCATTGACAATTTGTTTTGTTTATTTTTTTATTTGTATATTTTTTTTATTTTTGGCTCCATTTCCTTGTCCGGAAAATGTGTTTCAGTTAGCTGCATCTACGGACACAGAAGTGAACTGTAGTGTTCAGCAGTTTGAAAGAACTGGGTCATCGCCCTTTTTTCGATCCGGTCAGGTGATGCCGGAGCAGTTGGATGCCCTTCTGTTATTATGCCCATGGATGATATGGAAAGTTATGTGTTCGTGAAATTGCTACTCTTTTTGGGATTATGAGTCAAGCTTATAGTGCAATATTTGGTCAAGCCGCTCAGTCGCCTCTCGGAGTTGCTCAGATACTCGTCTCGTCGACATGTTCACAGATTCCTTATACTTCTCTGGGCTTGATTGCTATGGCCTGACGTTTGTGTCCTGCCACCTCATTAGCTTAAGGTCTGGGTACAGTATATACATAAATATATACAGGAAAAAATTATGATGGAAATAAATGAATTTAAAAATAAATATATGAAAATAAATAATAGATAGATAGACACTGCACCTGTGCGTGCGTGTGTGTGTCTGTATCCGTATGTGTGTCTGTATCTGTATGTGTGTCTGCGTGTGTGTGTCTGCATGTGTGTGTATGCGTGTGTGTCTGTGTGTCTGTGTGTCTGTGTGTGTGTGTGTGTGTGTGTGTGTGTGTGTGTGTCTGTCTGTGCGCAGTACGTCATTTAGAAACTGGGAGGTCCTAGAACACTTGAAAGAGAGATCCAGTGGGTGTAGTGGTACAGGATCACAGAATCTGAGTATATCTTTTCACCCGCTTTTTTTCTGCAATCTCATCAGGAGGCGCTGTAGCTTACAACAAGCAGCTGCAGGAATACAATGTTTTCAGTGCAAAGCGCCAAGTAAAGTGAAAAGACAATTTGGGATCATCTCTGTGTCCGCCTTATTAAATCACAGAATGCCATTGATTCCAATGAGCCATTCATTCAGACATTACACCACATGTTAGTTAGAAACCTAGACCAAATGCTCCAGTCACCATACGTTTATATTGAAGACAGCGGTGATCCTGGTTCAACCGAATTACAAATGATTCACTGATTCCTGATTCACTGTGACATGTTTATAGAAGTAGTGACTGAATACTTCCTTGCAAACCCAAACAATGTAAACTTCTCTCTTATTAACCCTTAAAGAGGCTTGTAACCTCTGTAACCAATATGTATGCTGTGACACAATATACCCTGAAACTCCCTGAAGTGTTCCCCACATTCACTTGAGCTTTAGGCCACTTAACTGGGACCCTTTTCACTACATTCTGTACCATTTCTCACTGATACCCTTAATTTCTACTAATTGTTTACATTTTTGTGTATGTTGTTATAATGGCAGTTCTTTGAGTTTTCAGGATTATAAAAGATTGTACTTTTAAGAGGAAACAAACTGAAACAACAGTGTCTGCCTGTGTGCGTGGTATGTATTCAGTTATAATATCAGGATATAATTCACTGGGTTTTGTAACTTTACATATATGTGGTATGTATTCAGTTATAATACCCGGCTGTTATTCACTGGGTTATGTAACTTTACATATATGTGATATGTATTCAGTTATAAGATCAGGATGCAATTCACTGGGTTATGTAACTTTACATATATGTGGTATGTATTCAGTTATAATACCCGGCTGTTATTCACTGGGTTATGTAACTTTACATATATGTGGTATGTATTCAGTTATAATATCAGGATGTAATTCACTGGGTTATGTAACTTTACATATATGTGGTATGTATTCAGTTATAATATCAGGATGTAATTCACTGGGTTATGTAACTTTACATATATGTGGTATGTATTCAGTTATAATATCAGGATGTAATTCACTGGGTTATGTAACTTTATATATATGTGGTATCTATTCAGTTATAAGATCAGGATGTAATTCACTGGATTATGTAACTTTACATATATGTGGTATGTATTTAGTTATAAGATCAGGATGTAATTCACTGGGTTATGTAACTTTACATATATGTGGTATGTATTCAGTTATAAGTTCAGGATGTAATTCACTGGATTATGTAACTTTACATATATGTGGTATGTATTCAGTTATAAGATCAGGATGTAATTCACTGGGTTATGTAACTTTACATATATGTGGTATGTATTCAGTTATAAGTTCAGGACGTAATCCACTGGGCTATGTTAACTTTTTTGTGGCAGACATTTTTTAACACTTCCAAATAAAACTGACTTGGTTTAAGCCCTGGCTTCTGTCAAGGAATTCAGGCTATGATAATAAGTTCCGTTTAATCCATGTCTGTCCATCCAGTTGGTAACTCTCAGGTGCTGTTTTAGCTGTGTTATCCATCAGCAGGCACTCTCTGTCACGGCTTGTAAGGTGAAGTGTTAAAGGGCGCGAAGCAGAGCCAGTGTATATCCGTTCAGGGTGTTTATTCATCCATATAATACATAAAACAAACACGTAACGCTGACAAGCAAACTATACACTAAACACTGAAACGTGAACAAAAGTGCGCTTACACAAAGCAACATTCTTACAGTGCACAACTACATATAAAACTCACCTCTGAAACATAACGACACGTAACGTAAAATCAATATCAAGCTCCTGTGAACCTAAACAGGAACCTTAAATAGACCACTGATTAACTAACCTATGTAACATTATATTAATATCAAGCACACGTAAACCTAACCAGGGACCTTAAATAGCCCACTGATTAACTAACCTATGTAACATTATATTAATATCAAGCACCGTGAACCTAACCAGGGACCTTAAATAGCCCACTGATTAACTAACCTATGTAACATTATATTAATATCAAGCACCGTGAACCTAACCAGGGACCTTAAATAGCCCACTGATTAACTAACCTATGTAACATTATATTAATATCAAGCACCGTGAACCTAACCAGGGACCTTAAATAGCCCACTGATTAACTAACCTATGTAACATTATATTAATATCAAGCACACGTGAACCTAACCAGGGACCTTAAATAGCCCACTGATTAACTAACCTATGTAACATTATATTAATATCAAGCACACGTGAACCTAACCAGGGACCTCAAATTGCCCACTGATTAACTAACCTATGTAATATTATATTAATATCAAGCACCGTGAACCTAACCATGGACCTTAAATAGCCCACTATTTAACTAACCTATGTAACATTATATTAATATCAAGAACACGTGAACCTAACCAGGGACCTTAAATAGCCCACTGATTAACTAACCTATGTTACATTATATCAATATCAAGCACTTGTGAACCTAACCAGGGACCTTAAATAGCATACTGATTAACTAACCTATGTGACATTATATTAATAACAAGCACGCGTGAACCTAACCAGGGACCTTAAATAGCCCACTGATTAACCCTCAAATTAATATCAAGCCCAACCAGGGACCTTAAATAGCCCACTGATTAACTACATTATATCAATATCAAGTGACATTATATTTAATAACCTAACATTATATTAATATCAAGCACACGTGAACTTAACTAACCTATGTGACATTATATTAATAACAAGCACGCGTGAGGGACCTTAAATAGCATACTGATTAACTAATCTATGTAACATTATATTAATAACAAGCACGCGTGAACTTAACCA
Source organism: Dallia pectoralis (assembly GCA_029465975.1). Taxonomy (NCBI): domain Eukaryota; kingdom Metazoa; phylum Chordata; class Actinopteri; order Esociformes; family Umbridae; genus Dallia; species Dallia pectoralis. The sequence goes on along the minus strand of CM055732.1, from coordinate 8,673,539 downwards.
GGGACCTTAAATAGCCCACTGATTAACCAACCTATGCCCGGTGCTGAGCTAAACTCAAAACAGCTGTGCTCCTACCTACCACAATACACAGAAGTGCTCTCCCCTAACACACTGTGTACAACACAGCTCACCCATATGTGACACTCTTGCTTAAGATCTACAGTGAAACAGTTGTCCTTATAAACAGGAGGCTTATGTTTGTGTTAATACAGTTATCTTCCAGAGGCCTAATTTGGTGAAGAAGCAATTATTAAAACTTTTATAGTCTGTTACAAGAGAAGTTGTGAAGCTGCTTAGAAAGTTGTGAAGCTGCTTATAAAGTTGTGAAGCTGCATAGACCGCTCCTAAAGTTACATGTTCTATTTTCTACATGTACCATACATGTTCTGTCTAACTTCTGTTTTTTTTCAGGGTTGGGTAATTCAACAAGACGTAGCTTTTCTCTCCACCCAAAGTCAGTCGCTCTTTGATTTTTTTTAAACAAAAGACTTTTCAAATGCTTTGTAAAAGGAGTTTGTCCGCCAAAAACAGGAAAATTTAAGTTTGCTTTTAGCCTATCGATATGTCAAGGTTATCATAAAAGTTCTCTCAAGAACAAATATTCAAAACATTGTATTGCATCATACTTCAAACTGTTTTCTAAGATCAATGTTTTTTTTCCACAGCTGTCAGAACTCTAGAATGTTCTATTTTGGAATCATGGAATACCTCTTCCTCTGATCTCTTGCCGTATTCTAATCCAAGACAGTTTATCTTCAGATGAATATTAGTTTAAAATACAATTTGAAAAGGTGTTAAAAAGAAGCCACACATTACCACTCTGCTGCACCACCAAGCATACCATTTGCTTTTCCATTTCCTTTTAACGTAACGTTTATTTTCCCCCGCCCTTATTTTAGAAGGTTAATTGACTAAGAACACAATCACTTCTTCCTCAATGATCTGGCAAACAGTGAAATGTGTCAATAAGAATCCTTAGATAATTAGGTTGGCCATGAAGATGAGAGGAAATGACTATACTATATACTTAATTACTAACTTATGTTGTTATTCTGTACAAAACGTTGGCGGAACGGGATCCCAGGTCTCATCTGGTGCCTGCATGCAGGTTAAATAATCACATGGTATTTATCTAGCCACCAGAGACACGCAGGAGATTAGCATGTCAACAGCAATTTGACTTGCTGGGCCCATGAGACAAACTGCAAAGAAGGGTGGAGGGTGGAAAGAGGTGTAAAGGCAGGAGGCGGGTAAAGTGAGGGAGGAGTGTGAGGGTAAGGGGAAAGGGAGGACAAGGAGGAGGAGGCAAGAGGATGGGAAGGAGGAGCCACAGTTTGGGGAAGGGAACCATCGCACAAACTACTGTTTCTGTACCCATCCCATCGATGACTCATCCTGAGCTGAAGCTCCGCCCCTTCTAGCTTTGGCATTGAGTGAACGTTGGAGGAACGCTGTCATATCGAGGTAAGTGCTGTTCTACTAACAATGAGGAGAGGACTAATCATTTGAAGAGGCCTATAGTCGCGGTCCTGCTCACATTGTTTTACTTTACTCGCACCTGGTTTCAGTTATACACTTGTTTTTCGGGTCAATTGGGCGGTACCTGCCTTGCCTGGGCTCATCTGAGGGAACTCCACCATCACATTGGAAACAGTACTGTGGATTGTCCCATATGCCTACTGGACTTTCACGTTGCATTCTTTAAAATAGAAACATGAGGCAACCTTGTGGCTTGTTAAATCATGTCGTGAATTTCTCCCCACGAGACACGAAACGATTTTACCTCTAGAAGAGTGACAACGTATGGATTAGTGAACGGTGAGAAACTAACAGCTCAATCACATCAGAGTCTGCCGGACACATGGACCCAAAGGACTGAGACGATGAAGACACAGACACCGGTTTCCTTCCCAGCGCCGAACTTACGATGGTAGCTTTTACCCACCTGCTGGCCCCTGTTGGCCACTGCCTGCTGGCCCCTGTTGGCCCCCGCCTGCTGGTCCCTGGATCCTGCTCCACAGATCAGCTGGAGAAGACGACACTAGGCAGATAACTGTGGATTAGCAGACACAGGCGGACGGTAAGGACACAGATTTTGTTAGTATAAGCTGGAAGCTTAGTGGGAAGGGTGCTAGGTGTCACTGAATGTGTTCTCAGTACACTTGCTCAGGCATTAGTATGTCACTTCGGACATGTCTTACTGGGGTTGGATATATCAAGTCTTCATGTTTAAGTGTTATATAAAAATAATCAGAATGTTGATGAAAGCAGCCCCTGATTTGAGTCTGCTGTTAATTTCTTTTAGACTACCTGTGTTTTGTTTCTGTGTGTATATGTCCTATGTATTTTCCTTGCAAGCTGAAGTATGCTTTTGATAGTAGTATTTAACTTGTGTCAAATGTCAATCATTGTAATGGACAGTGATGGATGCAATAAAACTGTGTGATATGGTTAATATAGTCCCGCAGTTAAGATTTTAAAACTACATACAATATTCCCAATTATGTATTAAACAAGTGTGACGAGTAACAAGCTTTAATCTTAAAGAGAAAAACAATATAGGTTTCCAAAAACGTGGTGTGGTTGGAGCTCTGCCATGGTCTTAGCTACTGGAATGAAAGTGTTTTCATAAAGAGTTTTACTAACTTAGGACCAGTAGTGTCCAAGATAACAACATCTGTAACCACAGTAACAAGGAAGTAACCTCGTCCTCAGTCTACACATCCTTTATTATTTTGTCTCAACAACCATTGGACGTTGGCCTTAATGGGGAGGTGATGTACCGTTCAATTATAATACAGCAACACGTGGCTCCAGATAAACATGTTATATTGTCTGATAATGTAGACAAACATTTGTCCATTACATCCTGTCTTGTCTGATTCAGCTACTTCCTTATTTCTGATTTCATCACATGATATAGTATCTGGGGACAGGTTAACTGCCTTGTATGCTCAGCTGTCCCACATCAGTGTTCCAGCATATTTCTCACGAGGTAATGAAGACCAAATTCGAGGAATAGTTTCACCAAACCCTCTGTGTATTTGGTTATAAGTGTCTAAGAATGAAATTAGTCGGGGCAAGATCTTTGACCTTAGATAAAGTCTGTCATTTTGACATTTTGTTTCCCATGATATGTCATGATATGTTAACATACGTCAGCCCATATGTCAGTCTTGACATGCTTGACAAGCTGTGCTCTGAAGGATTAGCTGTATCGTTGCCTGGCCCTATCTGGCCCATAAGGTCAGCAGTGATTAACCTGTGTTAACCTGTGTTAACCTGGGGGATGCTAATAATGCTTCCCAGAGACAATAAAAATAGTTATCTCTGTAAATAAGGTACAGGTGCTCAGAAAGACTGATCTCGAGTTCCTGATTGACAGAAGATCCGTTTAAGTCCCACAAACGACAGATATAACCCACATTTCTACAACAAAATATTGAATATTGATTAATTTAAAACCAGAATAAAAAGTGGAGAGGGAGGCCCCAGTGCACAACTGCGCAAGAGGACAAATCCATTAGAGTGTCTACTTGGGAAACCCGCCTTACGGGTCCTCAACTGGCAGCTTTATTAAGAGTGCCCATTAACAGATTCCAATTGAGCACCTGTCAGGTGTCTGTTTGAAAAAAAATTAATAATAATGCAAATACTAGAGCTAGACTGGGTACCTGCATTTGTATGTCGTCCTGCCATATTGTTTGACATGACAGGGAGTTCAGGCATCATAGCACACACCTATCTGGGTATATGCTAACAGGGAGTTAGCATCATAGCACACACCTATCCGGGTATATGCTAAAAGGGAGTTAGCATCATACCACACACCTATCTGGGTATATGCTAACAGGGAGTTAGCATCATAGCACACACCTATCTGGGTATATGCTAACAACGGGTTAGCATCATAGCACACACCTATCCGGGTATATGCTAACAGGGAGTTAGCATCATAGCACACACTTATCCGGGTATATGCTAACTGGGATTTAGCAACATAGCACACACCTATCCGGGTATATACTAACAGGGAGTTGGCATCATAGCACACACCTATCCGGGAATATGCTAACAGGGAGTTAGCATCATAGCACACACCTATCCGAGTACATGCTAACAGGGAGTTGGCATCATAGCACACACCTATCCGGGAATATGCTAACAGGGAGTTAGCATCATAGCACACACTAGGAGTCAAGCCCACCAGTGTGCAGGCTTACAGCATTGTCAACCCACGTGCTGCTAGATAAACCGGGAGCATTACAGGGTAATCCAGCTCTGATCTTTAGGGTGGTGTATTCTTAAGTGCCCACGGAGCAGCTCCTGTCTGTTTCTAAAAACCAACCTCACCTTATGCCTTCTGAGGCTCAACATGCAGGGAAGACAGGGAGAAGGAAGGCAGTGTCTTAAACTGCATTAAAGAAGTAAAAACAATAGGTTGTCTTTATATTTTATGTGAGTTGTTATCAATGGTTTTATACGTTGTCTTTTTAGTCAGGTCATTTGGGACATTTTAGTCAGTACATTTGGAGTGTGTGTGTGTGTGTTTGTGTAAAGGCTTATGTCTCACTCCTTTGTATTTTCCTTGAATTTCAGCAAGCTTCCACATTTTTTACTGACTGAAGGCTATAATACTTTTCATCTGTCTTTAGTACAATGCATCACATGATGATTGCAATTGCTATTGTTTAAAGTCAATATCCTCAATTCACCTGATGATGAGTTACATGGCTGTGGTGTCTGTAGGTGGTTGACAACATAACTAACTGACTTCAGGTTGGGGGGGGGTACTACTTTAATCAATGTCCAATGGGTTCAAATTTGGGATGCAATTCTGGAGAGCATACTGTTCTATTATGTGTTTGATACTGAGAGAGAGAGAGAGAGAGGGAGAGAGAGAGAGAGAGAGAGAGAGAGAGAGAGAGAGAGAGAGAGAGAGAGAGAGAGGGAGAGAAGGGAGAGAGAGGAATAAAGGGAGGGAGAGAAAGAGGGAGGGAGGGAGAGAGAGGGAGAAAGGGAGAGAGAGAGGGAGAGGGAGAGAGAGAGAGAGAGAGAGAGAGAGGGAGGGGCAGGGTCATGCGCAATATGACAGTCATTTTACCAGCAATATGTTACAGTAGATCTGTTTTTGTGGCACAAAGGACTTTTTCATTGACAATGACCATTATGACATACAAAATGTCTGCAGGCTTTACAGTGCTCTCTATCTCTGCCACACACACACACACATGTATACACACAAACACACACAGTTCTGGTTTGCATTTTCCATTTTCACTGATGGACATTTCTTTCATCTCTCTGTCTGACATTCTTCATGTTTCAATGCCCACTTGTGAGAGCCAAAGCGAGGAGCATCTGGCCTGTGAGGGGAGTCTGGGGCAACAGATGATTACAGCAACTTCAGCTGTGTGACTGCTGGTCCAATTATCCGCTCTGACAACATGCTAGACATTTGGGGCAGAATGGACTGTCTATATTATTCATGCACACAGCAGCTTTTGAAGATGAATGCTGGGTCTGAAAATGTTCTCGTTGTAAGACAAACGGTGGGATTGTTTATAGCGCTTGTGTTTGGGTGAGAACCAGGCTGCAGAACCCATACGTGAAGTCTTCTGGACCAGTATGGAAGTTGATCTGATAATCATCTGGTGACACATGGCCACACACACACATGCAGACAGACATATATATATATATATATATATATATATATACAGTACACACACAGACATATATATATATACACAGACATATATATTCACAAACAAACGCAGGCGCACGATTCACTGAGAAGATTGAGTGTTTTCGGTAAGTATACAGACCTTGTTACTTTCTCTGAGTCCTTTGATTATTGCTTCATATGTCTCTAGAACTTCCTCTTAGTCCATCTGTGGCAATTTCTGTTGATTGGACGTGATTTAGAAAGGCACACAGCTATGTGTGGTCCAAAACGTCTGAGTGCCTGTGCCACGTACAGCTAAGTCCAAGGAACTCAAAGGTCTACAAAGATCTCCAAGATTTGTGTTGAGGCGTAAATCTGAAGAAAGTAAGGATCCACCCTATTTCGAATCACAACCAATACTTGTTTGAACTATATATATTTGTATAGGATGTGTAGCTATGTTGGAACCTTTTAACCGGATAGAACACTGAGCTGTTTAATTAGAAACAGCACTAACTAGTGGTCAGAACCTGGGGCCATGAATCAATTACTCAAATTACACATATGTGTAAATTAACATCAACCATTGATGAAATAAACTATTATCCTAACTAAAAACGTTACATTTCTTACTAGACATAAATAACTTAAAATGAAGTACTTGAGGGATATATGTTCAGCCACCAAATACATTTTCGAACAAAAGGAGGAGTTTAAATCCTCTATCCTGTGCTTTTTGAGGTCTTCTTTCAAAAAAATTATTAATTCCCCCCAACAAGTCAGGGATTAACTGAAAAGAGAAACTGTCAATTACACCTTGTTAAACAAATATTCATAGTACGGGGTACTGTTAGTGCAGTCTCTGGGATGTGAGAAGAGGAGCAAAGTGTCTGTGCCAAGAACTCAACCCGCATACTTTGCATTCTACACCTGCTTCTTATTTTGACCGGCACCGGATCAGAACAAAATGATTTGTGCAACTGAAGCATCCAGGTCCTGCAGACAATATAAACGGCCCATTTCACTGGATGGTGTGATCATGGACGGTTGATCAGGGATGGTTGATCAGGATCTCCATTATGGACACAACCGGGGGACACAGTTAGGCGATAATCATGGAAATCACTTTGATTGGATTTACATATTCGCTAAACTTATCGTAACTGGCACTGCCAGTTCAGAAAGAGACTGTTTCCATCACAAATAGAGAGCATGCAGGCAAATAGAAAAAAATGGCTTAATCCATCATTTTGCGTGATTGAATAACATCATTATAATGCAAAAACAATAAACATATTGAGTAACATAATTATAGCGCAGTTTGGATAAACCTGTTACTTATCTACATCCAAATACCCTTGAACTTTATTGAGTTGAGAGGATATGTTTCCAATTGTGGAGAATGTTTGATTTGGATTTACTTCAACACTATTATCAAACACATACATATACAGACACACACACACACACACACACACACACATTTGTCTCGACTTATGGTCCATCTTCAGGTTCTCTCATCCAGTCTGGTGAACCACTTTAGAGAGATCTTGTCTGGATTTGCTCTTAGCGACTGCCAGTTCACCCATTCCTAGTCCGGGGAAATGTTTTGCTTTTTTCTGTCATGTTGAAAAAAATATATCTTGTACCATACTATTCCTCAGAATGCTTGTTGAGATAGACAGACAGACAGAGTCTGTGTGTGTGTGTGTGTGTGTGTGTGTGTGTGTGTGTGTGTGTGTGTGTGTGTGTGTGTGTGTGTGCGTGTGCGTGTGCGTGTGCGTGTGCGTGTGCGTGTGCGTGTGCGTGTGTGTGTGCTTGGGACTACAACAACATCTATGACTAAGATACCAGACGTAATTCTACTAGGGTAGGCGTACATAGATGTGAGAACAGTATTGTTCAACATCTTTAACAAAACAGGAGCAATTTGTAGATAGATTCTGATGAGAAATCAAGAATTAGTTTTAGTCCAGATGGAAGTTACAGGTTGTGACTGTTACTGATGGTAGCTAGTATCTGGGCAAAGAGGTGTTGCATGTGAGTGAGAGCAATTTCAGGCGTCACAGAAATGTACAAGTAATTACTGCAAAGCTACTAGTATTAGTATAACTTATATTTAGTATACTTGTATAGTATTAGTATTACTTATACTTCAGGTGCTAGTAACTATTCCAATTGTTCTAGTAACATTTTTTGTTGTACTACTAAAAGCTGATTAAATACTAGTACTCTTAGAGTGCGAGATAGATACTTTATTTACTTTTTAACCAATTACTAAAATGTTCCTGCATATAACAAATATTGTTGTAATATCTATGTTAAAGGCAACCACTACAGAAATCAGAATCCAAAACGCAACTGACAAACCAATTCTCAAGTGTGCCGAAGATGGTAATGTCAACTTCCTACTTTGTTGACATGGCTTGTTGTTGTGGAGGTGGTATTTAATTGGTCGGTTTGCAGTCTTGGTGACGGCAAGATGTAACCAACTTCTCTAACAATGTTTCATTTTTGCCACTCTTTCAAAACAGCTTCATCACAGCAGTTGTTATACATTTCCTAATTATTGCAGTGGAGAAGAGGGTTGAGGTTGTGTACCAAATGACACTTATTCCCTAGGTTCCCTAATTCTGACGTAGTTAGCGTGTAATAGCGTGTCATTTTGCATGGGAAACAAGAGGCCTGCTGGAGGTCTTGACCCCGCTGCATAACACTGTGGGGGAAGGGGGGATTGTTTACAGAGTCCTGGTGGAGAACACATTACTGACCCTGAAGAAGGAAACGGTAGTGGGTGTGGCTTACAGAGTCCTGGTTGAGAACACATTACTGACCCTGAAGAAAGAAACTGTTGGGGGTGTGGCTTACAGAGTCCTGGTTGAGAACACATTACTGACCCTGAAGAAGGAAACGGTAGTGGGTGTGGCTTACAGAGTCCTGGTTGAGAACACATTACTGACCCTGAAGAAAGAAACTGTTGGGGGTGTGGCTTACAGAGTCCTGGTTGAGAACACATTACTGACCGGGAAGAAGGAAATGGTAGTGGGTGTGGCTTACCGAGTCCTGGTTGAGAACACATTACTGACCGGGAAGAAGGAAATGGTAGGGGGTGTGGCTTACAGAGTCCTGGTTAAGAACACATTACTGACCGGGAAGAAGGAAATGGTAGGGGGTGTGGCTTACAGAGTCCTATTGGAGAACACATTACTGACCCAGAAGAAGGAAACTGTAGGGGGTGTGGCTTACAGAGTCCTGGTTGAGAACCAATCATTTCCCCCGGTTTTTTCTAGAAGCACATGGCTTATAACATGCCACATTTTTACATACCAAAGAAATCCAATCTTCTACAGATTGCAAACAGAACTACTGAGACTCATTCTGTGGATGAACTGCTGTTTTCATCTGGCTAAATTTAATTTAGGCTGACAACTGTTACTTTAAAATGTCTATTCTTATAATCAGTGTTGCATTGAAATCCAAATATCTTCCAGCTGGAAAGAAATTAACATAAATAAACAGTTATGCCATTGTTCACTCTAAAACAAGCTTCACTTACTGCACAATATCTAATAGTGTCTCATTAGATTACCAAGGTTTTACCTGTTCACTGATGTAACAATGTGTTAACTAACTATCTGTTTTTTCTCTTCTCTCTTTCTCTTTTTCACGGCAGAGTTTCAATGCTCCTCCATGTTCTAAGATGAAGTTATGGAAAGGTGCAACTTTAGTCTTCATCTTCTGTAGCACATTCCTGTCCATTCACCTTACTAGAAACCTCATGCCTTCTCCTGGACCTTCAAGACCTAACTCATCAACGTCGCCATTGTCACCAAAATCATCACCACTGTTCTCAAAACCAGAAGTGTCAAAGCCGACAACATCGCCACTACCACCATCATCATCCTCGTCGTCGTCCAGAATGAAGGCTGGGCTCCACAGAACCGTGAGGGAGGTGGACACCATCAGCTCTCTCCTCTCCCAGTGTAGGTCAAACAGGGTTCAGAGACCAGTCTGTTAGCAGGGTTGAGGTGTGGAAGCTGGTTGTCATGACACTGCCAGCTGTGTGTGGGGGCTCAATCTCTGTTCCAAATGACACCCTGTAATCTTGAAGAAGCCCTTGTTTTCGAGTAAAACCGAATCCACTTCATACAGAATAGGGAGCTATTCAGGTTCTTCCCTCTGTCTACACCCTGTTTCTTATTGACATTACAGACACGTCGTTAGGCTTCCCAATAACGTGCCGTCACCTCATGCCTTACTCGACTGCCAAAATGTGTTTGGTCTACAGCAGGGAAATAGTAGGCACACAGAGAGTGTAATACTTACAGTCAGACAAATGTAAAAGAAACCTCAACAACGATTTGTGTGAGGATGATAATGTGTTATGTATTTCAATGTGACACGTTTAGACACACAATAAGTTGGGATTGTTCAAAGGCTTCTCTCTCTCTCTCTCCCTCTCTCTCTCTCTCTCTCTCTCTGTGATAACGGTTTGGTTATACATTCATAGTTTTGTCATAGTTTCCTTTGGAAACTTTGTAATCTCAAAACTCCCAGCCTTTGTATCTCTGCTTTGTGTCTGTCTTCCTTAGCCCTTTTATATTGCCTCTGTATCTCTGCTCTGAGTCTGTCTCCCTGACTTATTGTTTATTGCCTCTGTATCTCTGCTCTGAGTCTGTCTCCCTGACTTATTTTATATTGCCTCTGTTTCTCTGCTCTGAGTCTGTCTCCCTGATTTATTTTATATTGCCTCTGTATCTCTGCTCTGAGTCTGTCTCCCTGACTTATTTTATATTGCCTCTGTATCTCTGCTCTGAGTCTGTCTCCCTGACTTATTTTATATTGCCTCTGTATCTCTGCTCTGAGTCTGTCTCCCTGACTTATTTTATATTGCCTCTGTTTCTCTGCTCTGAGTCTGTCTCCCTGATTTATTTTATATTGCCTCTGTATCTCTGCTCTGAGTCTGTCTCCCTGACTTATTTTATATTGCCTCTGTATCTCTGCTCTGAGTCTGTCTCTCTGAATCACTTTCTACTGCCTGTGTACAGCTGCCATGTGTCTGTCTGTCTCTCTGACTCACTTCACCCTCTCTTGATGTCTTTGTCTCTCCCTGCCATTTCTCAGTTTGTATCTGACTGTGTACTCTTTCCATCTCCCCAGTCACATACCTGCTCCAGAGCTTCACAGAGAGGGAGCTGAAGAAGTTGATCGCCACTCTGATGGATAGGAGCACCAATAACAGCAAGAGGAGTAGCAGGAGTAGCAGGGAGAAGATGCAGAAGGATCAGAAGAGCCCCGAGAGATCTGAAAAAGCTAGGAGGAGACGAAAGAGGAGAAGATTAAGGCCGTGTGCTCTGCGCCAGGTGGAGGTGACAGTGGGGGAACTGGGGCTGGGTTACCATAGTGATGAGACTCTTCTCTTTAGGTACTGCAGCGGCAGGTGCAACACACGTCGACACAACTACGACATAACCCTGGAACACATGAGGAAGGCGGGGCTTATTGATAGTGACGAGTTGGTGCGCTACAGCCCGTGCTGTCGGCCAATCACATACGAGAAGGATATCTCCTTCCTGGATAACAGCAGCAAGTACCACACGGTGCAGGAAGTGTCCGCCCGGGAGTGTAGATGCACGTGACCGGCGGGAGAGATGGAACGTCCACTGTGCAAGCTGTCAGTTCGACCGCCTTTATGGCTGATGACCACCTACAAGGACCAGGACTCGGTGTGTCCGATGTAGACAGGTCTTCCTGTTCCATCTATAGGATGACCTCATGATGAGACAGGTTTAATATATATTGGGAATATATATTGTGACGAGGACGAGGGTAGTAGCCACACCGGCTCGGCTCTCTGTCTCATTGTATTCTGGAGGACGACCAAACATGACCATTTCTCTGGCTGTGGGAATGTACTTCAGACGGTCCTGGACTTTCTAAGGTGGAGGCTTTATGGACCCCATCTATGGACTATGTTTGGGCTGGGTACCACACCTGTATTGTCCTTTCAGAAGACAGCTCTGCAGGTGTTATGGCCACATGGGAAAAAAGTACTAAGTATGTACACAGTAACTAGGAGGACTGTTCTAAATGTGTTTTTACAATCCGTAGGGAGTACATTTTGTCTTTGAATACATAAAGCATTTGCAAAGTTTCTAAACATTGTGTTTGACACTTTTTTGGTATTTGGAACATTACTTGAATATTAATTGCCTGAGCAATCAACTTTAAGGGAACACTTTTGATCCTTTCCTGGCGGCTGTTTTTTTATCCATAGAGATAAAAAATGTCTTCTTTTTAATCTCTTCTGAAACTATAGGATATCGTGAGGGATATTCCAACAATTACACAACCATCATAATATATATTTTTTCTTCAGTTGAGGCATTTATCTACTGTCTAAAATTGACTTTTAGTAATTCTCTTACATACGTTTTCTCTTAGCATTGCCAAAGTGTCATCCTTATAACTTTTTCTTTTGTTTCTGCATTTAGATTCAGATTACTTTTAATTGGCCCACTGCTACATCTGTAGTTTTACAAAGTAATTGATATGTAGCCATTGATTAGACATTGCATTTAACTTATTATGCATGGTTTACAATGACCCTCTAATAAAAGACAAATGTTTGTTTCCATTTGAAACACTCTCTTAATAGTCTTTGACACTGTGTGCTGAAAATAAAACCTAAACCAGTAAATAGTGTTTATTGCTCTCTATTAGGGTCATTAACCCTGATGAATGTGAAGCAAATTATATTGGATTAGTACTGAACATAATCCTATTCTGAATATAATTCACCGCTTTCGACCGAGAAGGGAGGTCTCCAGGAAAAGAGACCATATTGCTACGTTCAAGACAAGTTCACTAGTAGCGCCATGATCTTAACACAATTTAGCAATATGGTGCCATTTTCAAGTAAATAATAAATGCTGAAATCATTACTATTTATTTAATATGTTACAGTTGGCCGAGAAACCAATTAGGAGCAACAGTAAGCCTTGCATCTTTATTGTAGATCATATATAGGGGTTTGTTTTCCTGAGCACCGACATATTCAGCAATGGTTTTTGCTGTGTATTTATTGGGACGTGAATTATGGTCAGAATATTTATTTAGTTGACTTAGCTGTGCCAGACAGCTGCGACCCATTTGTTGAGCAACTGTGCCAAAAACTGTTTTACCTAACATTCTATATTGTGCTGAGTGATAAATAAACCATTAAACATTTCATAGAGTTCCATGTTCAATATTTATTTCCCACTTTTCTAAACACGCAGATATTTTCCTCCATCTAGATCATATGACTTGCATTTAATCGTTTAACCAGCTGTTTTTCTGCCCTTTGATACTATACATTTCCGTTCCCAACGTCACGATAAGTATTCATAACTTTCCCATGTCTATGTGTTACTCCTTATCTGCGGATACACCCAGGGCCACACCAGACCAACTTTGTCAACATCCACAACTGATATCATGAAGAAGTTTTGCTCGTCCTTCCACTTCTTACAATTATTAACAATAAAACCATAACAATATTAGATAAATAAACACTATACCATTCGAATGAACGTTTTCAAAACAACAACCTTTTAACTTGGAGGTGTATTTGTATTTTATACTATCTTACGTTACATTGATGACTTCCTTTTCGAGACAATCGAAAACGATCATTGAATTCCGGTGATGACCAGAGTGGGCGTGGTCTAATATGCCGATATAAAGGTAGAGGTGCGCTCATTCGTGCCATGTTTGACGCGCACATTTACTCAGAACGGAACAGGTGTGAACCTAAGGTGAGAGAAATGGCTTTTATCTTACTTACAAACACGCTAAATTGGTTGGGATTCCTATTGACATATTATTGTTGTTTTTGTGTGAGAACAAGTTAATGCTTTAAGTTTACACAGTCAGTCAAATAGTTAGGGCGTTTTATGATGGGCTTGGATTTGTTGATGTGTGTTGTCTGGGCAACTAGTACAAGCATTGAGCTATTTGTTGGTATTAATAGTCTACAGTGAAACGTTTTATTATATAATCCTTATCTGATGTAGCAAATAATTAATAAGTAACATAACCGAAATTTTGTCTCTGTAATTTTCTAAGTCTAATGTTATTTTGGTGTTTGTTAGAAACCAGGTGGTAGTAACAGGTGGTAGTAACCAGGTGGTGGTAACCAGGTAACTGCAGTCCGTTGGGGCATAGTGGCTCGTAAACAATTAGATTTATTTTCACTATGCTTGCTTATTTAACTTGGTTTCTTGAAATGCATATATTTATATGAATTAACCCATGTCTTTTTACCCGATATGTTCCAATAAGACAATAGACATGGCCTCACACAAACCTACTGACTTGCTGGCAGGACTGAGACAGCAATGTCTTGCCAGAGGAGCGGCTGGGATCAAAGGCCTAGGAAGGCAAGTAGACGCGTTCGACAAAAATACAAACTCCAAATAAATAAATGTTTAATATACATATCCATACCTGTATATTTATAGTTATTACTACAGCCAAGTACTGATAAAAAAACACACAAAGAGCTCGAAATTACAGTGGCCCTGAAGTGCAAATCACAACAGCGAATAGAAAAACGCAACGGCAAGTCATAAAACACAACGGCAAATCATAAAACACAACGGCAAATCATAAAACACAACGGCAAATCATAAAACACAACGGCAAATCATAAAACACAACGGCAAATCATAAAACACAACGGCAAATCATAAAACACAACGGCAAATCATAAAACACAACGGCAAATCATAAAACACAACGGCAAATCATAAAACACAACGGCAAATCATAAAACACAACGGCAAATCATAAAACACAACGGCAAATCATAAAACACAACGGCAAATCATAAAACACAACGGCAAATCATAAAACGCAACGGCAAATCATAAAACGCAACGGCAAATCATAAAACACAACGGCAAATCATAAAACACAACGGCAAATCATAAAACACAACGGCAAATCATAAAACACAACGGCAAATCATAAAACACAACGGCAAATCATAAAACACAACGGCAAATCATAAAACACAACGGCAAATCATAAAACACAACGGCAAATCATAAAACACAACGGCAAATCATAAAACACAACGGCAAATAGGAAATCAGGAAATCACAACGGCAAATAGGAAATCACAACGGCAAATCATAAAACACAACGGCAAATCATAAAACACAACGGCAAATCATAAAACACAACGGCAAATCATAAAACACAACGGCAAATCATAAAACACAACGGCAAATCATAAAACACAACGGCAAATAGGAAAACACAACAGCGAATATGAAAACACAACAGCAAATATGAAAACACAACAGCAAATATTAAAAAACAACAGCAAATAGGAAAACACGACAGCAAATATGAAAACGCTTCAACAAATCATAAAACAAAACGGCAAATAGGAAAACACAACAGCAAATCATTAAACACAACGACATTAACTTCTACCGGAAACGGTAGGGCCTATCTTGCAGAGGACGGACCCTTGTGATAGGACAGACGGACTGTCTGTCTTTTAACATTAGAAGCGCCAGAGCTGTTTTCACTCCTTTAATCGCCAGAGCCCCGCGCCCGCTGGCGTCATTAACATACGAATCATCCCAATTAGCACCTACATTCTCATCCGCAGCTTCACCATCCATTCACTGAGTAACTTGCCATCCATCTACAGCATCAGATCATCTACTGTGTTATCATAAATGAAAATCCATCAAACTGTATGTCCTATTTTGATGTAGTAAATGCTAAAACATTGTAGATCACAAGCGACGTGCAATCAAATGATTTGAGCATGATTGGCCGTATATTGACATATTGCAACAAAGACTCTTGAAATAAAAACATTTGGCTACAGTGTATAATTCGATCATTTTTATTTGTCAAATGTATTATAGTAATTACAGTCCAGTAACTAAGGCACTGTAGACAAGGAAACACGTATTTTACAACAGTTTGTATATTGGTCACGGTCGGGTATTCTGCTGTTACCCGGGAGATACATTAATCTATTTTGTTTCATATTTTCGTTCTGTTTATTTAGTAAAACACTATACTAATGTCGTCAAGGTGTAATAAACAAATAATAATAAAAATAAATAAAAGTATTCTAAACATAGAAAGGAAAGGGAGCTATGAACAAGTACAAAAAAGTCAAAAGCAAAGCTATAGTAAAAGAAACGTCTAGAGCATCTCACACAAGCAAGGTGGAATTACTCAAAACAGTAAATTTCTGGATATGTCACTACACATTTTTTTGGCAATTTTCCAGGATTTAATCCTTTTCAGTGAGGAAAAAAATAACTTAAAATAATTTATAAACCAAACAAAAGAAGGCTTAGAGCCTCTCCACTTACTGCAGTGAATATGGTATTTACCTATAAGAACAATCATGTTAACTAAATCCGATACTGACGACTCTATATTATCCATATAAAAGAGGATGTGTGGCAAGGTAAAAAGGGGGACATTGTCAATCTTAAGCGACAGCCAATTGTGAACCTCAGACCAGAAGTTGCTGGACACAGGGCACCAAAAGAACAAATGCTCAAGAGACTCATCAGCCAACTCACAAAACGCACAAGGGTCGACTTCGAATTTGAACCTTTTCTTGAGGAAGTCAGCGACTGGATAAACCTAGCAAATTATTTTGAAGTGAGTCTCTTTGACCTTTGGGGAGATGGGCCACTTAATAAATTTAGAATGTGCTTTGCCAACAGACAATCCGCTCCCATCTGGAATCTGTACACGCAGTCCTCTTTCATAGTCAAAATACATTTTAGATTTCAAAGCATTATTCATAAACTTATTGTCACATTTTATATCAAATAGGGTACAACCTTTGATAGCTAGATTCGGCAACATTACTAGGGGCCACATTTGTGCATATAACAGTGAAAAAATGTACGTCAGTCTCAGCTGAGTGGTTTTCTTGCAAAAAAACACAATTTGCCTTTTGCTCCTTACAAAAAAGAAAAATAGCTCTTTTAACCCCCTAATCTTTAATCTTTTAACCCCCTAGTATTTAAAGAGATAAATGACAACATTTGGATAATACGTATGTATTCTCTAAACTAGCACAAAGGAATATAACAACGCGCAGGAATGAGCGATTTGCCCTGAATCTATATGTTTATGTAACAATCCCGTAAACTACGTAAGGAGATGACTGAAAAACTCTTAACCGAACAGCTATAGTCGCAAAAGTATACCTGAATATGAAGTCAGTTTCTTGTGTAACTTTTTGTATTCTCTTAACATTTGGCAGCCGTAAAAGGTGCCGCACACAGGCTATTCCAACAATAGTGCAAACTTGAACATATAAACAGGCAGACTTGGTAAACATCAGTATCTGCCATACATTATTTATTTTTTTGCATAACCTCTACCATGCTCCAATCATACAAGTTATCCAACTTCGGATATATGATGCAGCAACAAAAAATGAGGGTAGCGACAATACTTACACACACATCTCGAATGCCAAACAAACAATACAAATAAAGTCTCTCATCAATCGTGAGTCTAGGACGGGTATTTATCAGCCATTCAAACCAACAGGTGGTCATTTCGGGTCCACTCTCCGGTTATCGATCAGGGCGTATCCATCCTTCAAGAAGGCCCTTTTCCCCTTCTTTCTGGCATCCTCAACCAGTGGCCACAGCTTTGCACGCGCCTTCCGGTCCTCCTTCGAGAAATCTTCTTTGAAGCGTATGTGCATGTCCCTGCACACCCGTGCATTTTGACTTCCTCCAAACATCATCCTGCACTGTTCTCAGCCCGAACTGTATGATGATTGCTCTAGGTATGTTATTTGAGGTAGCGGCGTCGCCCTTTCTTCCCAGCCGGTGAACCGTATCTACGGTATCACGCAGTCGCTCCACAGATACCGGTACAACCCTCGTCAGTATTCCAATGACCATTTCCCTCGTGTCCGCTCCATCCTTTTCAGGGAGACCAATCATCCTCAGATTCCACCTCCTTTTGTACCGGGTTTGCTCTGCACACGCCTCCTTCAACAGGCTGTTTTCTTTCTGGAGGATTTCCATTTTCCCCCGAAGAACGCAGATTTCCTCCCTGTTATCCTTAATTGCGGTTGCGTTGGCCTCAATGCGTCGGTCAAAACTTTTCAGAAGTTCAGTTTGTTCGTCCATTTTCTTGGTTAGAGCTTGTATTGCTTGTAGAATGACAGAGTCAGTAGTCGTGTCCTCAACTTCTCTTTGACGTCTCAGTTTTTTCGGGTCTGGCTGTTTTACAGGTGTATGGTCCTTATTGGTTTTATCTTTCTTGCATGGATGTTGCTTCGCATCCATCTCCTCTTCAATGTCAGAATCGTCAAACGCCTCGTGGAGATCAGACCAGTTGTAGTTATGGTCGGACATAATTCCAACAACTAATAAAATACCTCAAGTTCGATACAAGGTCAAGTAAGTGTGTAATAGAGGGGTTGTCACGTTGCCTTAATACACTTCCAGGGACAAAAAAATAATATTTTAACCGGAGCCCGCCAAGATGCTTCCACTCACTCCGCCATCTTGAAATTCCCTCTCCGGTAGAAGTTAATGTCGTTGTGTTTAATGATTTGCGGTTGTGTTTTTCTATTTGCCGTTTTGTTCTATGATTTGTTGAAGTGTTTTCCAATTTGCTGTCGTGTTTTCTAATTTGCTGTCGTGTTTTCTAATTTGCTGTCGTGTTTTCCTATTTGCCGTTGTGTTTTCCCATTTGCCGTTGTGATTTGCACTTCAGGGCCACCGTACGAAATCGTTCATTAAAAAACACATTGGGGTAGAAAGGATTTGTTCATTCGCAAAATTATCTTTCTGTTTTACAACTCTCTTATATTCATGTTTTATTAATGTTTTTCCCCAGAAAGGTAATATGAAAATACTTGTGGACAAATTGTGAATTGATATGCCTGGTTCATTTTTGAACAGCTGTCTTCTTTCCCGCCCCTGAAGGACATTCCGCATAATGGATGACGATGGCAACAAATCTTTGGACCTGCTGGAGTTTACGAAGGGATTGGAGAATTTTGGGCTGGTGCTGAGCAAAGAGGAGGCCCAGCAGATCTTTACACTGTGTGACAAGGACGGAAGTGGCTCTATCAACTTCGATGAGTTCCTAGAGGATCTGAGGGTGAGGGTAAAATTTAAGACTTGTAGTGGCACAAATACATGAAAGAACATTGATTCTACTATTAACAAGAGTAATAACATGTCTAATACTATTGTACTGTATACAATAATAATGGTAGCAGTATTTCAACAAGCCAAAGTACCTTAAAAAAAATAAAAATAAATAAAATAACGTACAACGCTCTATAATGCCCTGTTAATGAGTTTGTGTTTTCCTCAGCCTCCTATGTCCAGTGCCAGAACCACTATTATTGGTCAGGCCTTTAAGAAGTTGGATCGGACAGGGGATGGGGTGTTGACAGTGGAGGACCTGAAAGGTGTCTACAACGCCTCACATCACCCCAAATATAAGAGCGGAGAATGGACAGAGGAACAGGTCTTCCAGGCCTTCCTCGAACACTTTGAATACCCCAACCACAAAGACGGCAAGGTAATGAACATGTTTTTGATTCACTGACATTATTGCTAGCCTGGGTAGTAGTCGGTTTGTGCTAAAACTTTACCCATAGCCATTTCTATTTAAGCCAAACATTTTAGGCCTCTGTTGTTCAATACTAGACTAGGACTAAACCATTAGGGCATCCTTAATCCGTGTCCCTGAAATCTACCCTAAATTATTCATGAACGTGAGGCGAAAAGAGGATGCCATTATGTTTGAGTGTGAAAGGTTAAAACAAACAGGATTTCTAGATACTGAAAATAAACGTTACATGCAAAATGAAGAAGCATATACTTTGCCTTAGTTTATTCCTGTTGTATGTTAATGAAATGTTAAGTGTAATTTAGGTCTTCTCCCCGTCATGCAGGTGACCCAGGAGGAATTCCTCAACTACTACAGTGGAGTGAGTGCCTCCATAGACAGCGACGAATACTTTGTTACAATGATGCAGAATGCCTGGAAGCTGTAGGCCATGTTCAATCAACCCGGATCTCACCAACCTATATTCTGTTTAGCTACCATGACGTGACTCAAAACTGAATGAATAAATACAATGCAGTTGTCAGTATGGTGGGACAAGATGGTGGGGCATATCGGTAGATATCAGATACCAATAATGTTTTCTGCTAATTATTAGCTGTTTAGCAAATATTGTAATCTTCCTTCTCCATATGGGTAAATATAAACGTTTAAAACAAAATATTAAAGTAGATAAATAAATGTTGATAGAAAAGCCTTAAGAAAATATATGAATCAAAAGGTTGCTGAATGTTGTATAATCCAATGGTGTGTGTGAATAAAAGTTAATTCAAAGGTTGTCAGAAGGATGTTTTGCTAACCAATAGCAATAATTTCAGAATCATAACACTCTATACATCGACCCAAATCAAAGACATAGGTTCCATACCGTCTGAGCCAAGAATAGGATTTTGAAATAGTTACTGTAATACAATACTGTATTTTACAATTTGTGGTTGGTCAAAGGGCCTATAGTGCCCCCTGCTGTTCAATGCACATAATGGATATCTAGACCTGATGTAAATCATATTGTATGTCATGTCTTGTTTAGAATAAAACTGTTGTGGACTAACAAAAAACACACTTAGAATGCCTTTTTAGCGTTAAGAAAGAAGATGTATGAATAGTCACACGGAAAAACTAATTATTGAAAAATTGTAAGACATGCACAATGTGCACAAAACAAATATATTTTATTTATTTTACCTTTATTTGTAGGCCGATTGAGAACAAATTCCCATTTACAACGGCGACCTGGCCAAGATAAGTTGAGAAAATGTGCAAGACAACATACAGTTACATAAGTACACACAAATTTAGGCACAATAAGACACAATAAGGCAATACAGGTTCAGGTAAAACAGGATGAGGTATATGTGGTTCTGTTGAGCAGCATAAGGCACTAGCGAATACATTTTAAAATATAAAAATACAAGCATCCCTAAGTATCCCTCCCATCCTATCCTAAGTATCCCTCCCATCCTATCCTAAGTATCCCTCCCATCCTAAGTATCCCTCCCATCCTATCCTAAGTATCCCTCCCATCCTAAGTATCCCTCCCATCCTATCCTAAGTATCCCTCCCATTCTATCCTGTATCCCTCCCATCCCATCCTGTATCCCTCCCATATCATAAGTATCCATCCCATCCTGTATCCCTCCCATCCTATCCTAAGTATCCCTCCCATTCTATCCTGTATCCCTCCCATCCCATCCTGTATCCCTCCCATATCATAAGTATCCATCCCATCCTGTATCCCTCCCATCCTATCCTAAGTATCCCTCCCATTCTATCCTGTATCCCTCCCATCCCATCCTGTATCCCTCCCATTCCATCCTGTATCCCTCCCATCCTAAGTATCCCTCCCATCCTATCCTGACCAGGCGCTCAGCAGCTCAAGGGCAAACGGGGATTTAGGATATTTCCCATTTCACTGCTAAGAAAAGCGTGTTAATTACAATCGTGCGCTATTAGTTATGCGCTTTCTATGCTGTCTCTGTGCTATTTGAAGTGATCTCAGTTTGGACATAGATTTGGGACAATCAAATGGAAAGGCACGGGAATTGGAGTTTTGAGTGCGTCTGTTGTCAGTCGGCGCACCTGTAGATCCAAGTGAAGCGCGGTTAGTCATGGCCAACATCTCTGGATTGTAGAACTGATCTGGAGTCACTTTTTGAGGATAACCTCTGTATTCGGCCTCTTGACGGAACACGAGCCTTTTTCATTTTGTTTAACTTGGTTTTGTCTCCTTCCTGGAGACAAATTACGCCATGGATTCTACGAGGATCTTTTGTCCATTTTGTTCTCTAAAAGATGAAAAACTAAACACTGGAAACGATGCTACAGAATACGGAGTTTCACATGTAAGACAAACATGTTTTATTCTTTATTTTTCCAACATGTGGTTTATTCTGTGGTTTATGACTAATGTCAAACAATAGTAGCTATGTATTCACTTCACTCACATAGACCCATGCACGCTATAGGAAGAGCGCGTTTGGATGGACATTTCACTGCACAGCATAAAGGACAGAAAAACATGTTTGTTTGCACATTTTCTTTTAACTTTCATAAAATGCTAGGTTTAAGTATGTCTTTAATAATCAGGTTTTAATAAATCAGCAGTTCTAAGTTTTTATTTTTACAACAACTTATAAATGTCATGTTCAAGTGCCATATATATTCTATTTCAAAAGCCAATAATCAGTGTCAGAGTAATTACCTTTTATACTATAAACTTGAGTCAAATAATAGTGAAGCCGCTAAGAAAAACGGTTTAATCTTCCTCTCAAATACCGAGTTAAAATATGCCTATAGTCATTCAAAAAGTTCTCATATCTTTTCTTCTTCCTGTTTTGAGAATATGTGATATCCATAGAGTAGGGGTATTGGGTAAAAATCATTGTATCTGTGTTGTGTGTGTCAGTTGATTCAGTTATGTCTGCAGTAATCACTGCAAAAGGTTTGAGGATAGGAAGAATTAGGTCACACAGGAGCTCAGCGGTAGCCATACCTGATGCTCTGGTCTAGGGCCTATATACACACAAACCGGTGATCCAGTCCATCACTCCACATCCTTTACATACATAACAATATAAACATCAACTGACCATTGTAGCTAATATTGTACACAGACGCCATGGTACATTGCCATGCTGACCAAACATATTTATGTGTAACTTTGGCATGTTTATCTGTAACTTTTAGATAATAATAAGATAAGATGGACAGAGTGGTTCTGATCCTAGATCCTCTACTCCTAATCTGAGGTGGTTTGTTAACATGGGGCCTGGTATCATTCACATAAAACACAACACAAACACCTGGACATTAGACAAATACGGTTCCTTTTGACATTACAAATATAATTTACTGAAAAGTTGTATTTATGAATATGTAAGAATATAATTTATGAATATATCTATATCCTGAGGTTTCAATCAAATTGTCAGACTTAAATTCTAAACTTTCCTCCTTCAATGTCTACAAAGTAAGTAAATGTAAACAAAAACTAAATAAAGACAAAATATGACAAGAACTGTACATTACAATGGTCTGTCCTTTTGTTGATAGCTGTATATAGACATTTACACGTTTGATGGTGGTTATATTTCTACAGCCACATCCGATGGCTTTTTACTATAAACGGTAAAACTGGCTATAGGCATATTTGAACTGCTGATTGTCTTTAACATTAACTTTATTAAAACTACATTGGAGAAACCCTTAGTCTTAGACAAAAAGGGAAAACCCAAACCAAACAGTTTTATCTCTGATAATAAAACATTTCCTTTCACTGAACTGTATAGCTGCTAAACTAAAATTAAAAAGCAAGTTTATGACGAAATTTCAAACATATTTCAGTTAATGAGAAGGCACCAAGTGGTGTTGAAGATGATGCCTTTTTCATATATTAGTATCTACCTCAACACTTTATTTGGATAGCCCCATATATTCTCTACAGATGCTTAGTTGACATATCCAATTGCTGGAGTTAACATTTTATAGAGTTGGCAAATAATACTTAAGTAAATGCTTTGATTAAGGTTTTAATTAGTAGTAGAAGTGGCCTTTCTAGAAACTACTCAATAAGTACTTTAAAAAACATTTTTGCATAACGTATTTAATTCAAATGAATAAAATTAACTTGTTCACAGTACACCTTTTATTAAAATAATACTAAATATAAAACAGTTGGTATATAGATGAAGAAAATGTTCCATAAATGTCCCATTTTGTTGTACTGTACCTGTACTCTTCAATGACGATTCATCTAATCAAATCTAAATAGTTAAGCCCAATGCCAAAAATGTGAATTAACCATGTTAAGATGCATACATAGACTATCGTCCAAAACGTTTGGGGTCACTTAGAAATGCATTTGTATTTCATTAAAACATGCATGCAATGAGTTTGAAACGGAAATAGAGCTCATTGACAATGTTAAAAAAATCACTTTAAACCAAACGTGGTGTTGTTCAAACTTTGTTTTTTGTCAAAGATAGCCTCCATTTGCAGCATTTACAACCCTGCAGACCTTTGGCATTTTAGTTGACAATTTGTTGATGTAATCTTTAAGAGATTTCACACATGCTTCCTGAAGCACCTCCCACAATTTGGATTGGCTTGATGGGCACTTATTTTGTATTGGTCATTCCATTATAGACAGAATACCAGCTGTCTGTTTCTTCTCTAAATAGTTCTTTCTGAGTTTGAAGCTGTGTTGGGAATTGGTTCCCTCGCAGAATTTGCTGCTGATATATAGGTCTGCTCTCTTTTTATTGTTACAGCCATTAGTATAACAAGAAATGCCAATTACCAAACATCTCTATGTTGCAGTTGATACCTGGTTGATCCGGCCAGTAGCATATGCTTGACTCAAAGATTAAGCCATGCAAGTAGCCTATACACACAGCCGGCAGAGTGAATCTGTGAATGGCTGAATAAATCAATTAGTTACGGTTCCTTTGATCCAACGTTAGTCGGACCATTGGAAATGCCAAATCTCGTTAATCGTTTTACATAATTAACTGATATAAATATTTTTCTCTATATTCAGGTCGATCTGTTGCTGCACTACTCGAATCTTGAGAAGCATTTATTTAAATCGCGCGTCCAATCCCCTTAATCCCTTACATAAAAGACCAATCATATGCTTTAATGTGTTTCTCTGTGCTATGATTGGCTGCTCGGGTGACCGCTACTCTGGATGGAAATGCAAATTTCATAAAGGTCGATACAGTAGATTTCAACTATCATAACTTTTATACAAGTTATTACATTTCCGTCGGATTTTAGAACATATAAACAACACATCATAATAGGATGTTCATTTTTTGTAAGTTGCATAAGTTCTTCTTCATAACTTAAGTAAACCCTATGTTGTTGCTAATAGAATGATGAAAAATAGGACAAACGGTAGACACCTTGGGTTCAGTCGATGCATTACACAATAAAACACAGTTCGAGGAGTGCAGTGTATATTGACCAAACCCACCGATACCTTATTGCTTAAATGAATGATAATCCAAAAGAGGCAGTACTGTCATGAACACAGCCAATATCCTGTGTGCCACTTGAGTCTTAAGGTAATAGTTATTAAAGTAATTGTCTGAAAAACATGACACTCCTAATGAATGCAAAAGAGTGATGAACGGTACATCACATAACGACAGGCTTCTCCCAACTGAGGCACCTTAAATGTAAAAATACAGGGCATCGGGGGTCAGACTAATTTATGGACTTAGTTACTCAGTTACTGTTCAGGAATTGAATCAGGTGTGCCATTTTAGTAATACAACATTGTTTTAATGTCTTTGGAAGTTGAATAAGGGTGTGTAGTAAATAGCTAAGTACATATGAATAGTTTTAGAAAATACCCTTCAAATATACCCTGATATTTTTTTCTAGATTAACTTATCAGCTTCTCTCCCCAATTTGAAAATAAAAGATTTCTCAACTAAACTGTTCCTTTGTAAAATGAAAAACTAGTCAATCAATGGTTTACTGCACAGGTGTCAAACTGGTTCCATCGAGTGTCTGCAGGTTTTTGCCCTCACTTTGCATTTGATTGATTAATTAGGTCACTAATTGGTTAGGTTCTACCCTCACCTGGTTGTTAAACGTCTGAAGTGGGAACTGATTTATAGGAAAAACTAAAAACCTGCATACACTAGGCTCTCTGTGGAATCGGTTCGACACCACTGCTCTCAGCTTTCAGGATTTGATAGTCCTTGAATACAGTGTAGAACATTATTAATCTTGGTTCACTGAGAAACCCACCCATATAAAACATTTACAATCCAGGTTTTGTTTACAACGAAAAAAACATGAACTATAGACATACTCACCACTGATCACCAACTGCACAGCTGGCTTCTGTCTTCTGAGGCGTTTGAAATATGTTCTTTATAAATTAATTTATACAAAATAAATGGTTCTTGGAAGCTCCTTTAGGCGTTTGTCACATCGAAATTGAGGGAACCCCTATAAGAACCCATTTTTAAATAGTTCTTCAAATAACCGTTCTAGCTCTTTCTGTGGGTAGAATGCTGTGGTTTATGACAGTGTTCTTTGAGTAACAAGTATGAATGTAGTTCTTTACAAGACCCTTCAATGTTTTTGTTATTTAGATCACTTGAAAATAATGACAAATATACATTAAATTCGTTTTTGCAGTTTATCTACAGATAATCTTTTATTGAGCTGAAAATTATCATTTATTATTACAATTTAGTTCCTGGGGATCATTTAAAAACTTAGCAGTTCGTTTACAACTGATCTGTGACTACTATCTATCCTGCTGTCAATCCACCTCCAATCCATCTCCAATACACCTCCAATACACCTCCAATCCACCTCCAATCCATCTCCAATACACCTCCAATCCATCTCCAATCCATCTCCAATCCACCTCCAATACACCTCTAATACACCTCCAATCCATCTCCAATCATTCTCCAATCCATCTCCAATCCACATCCAATCCACCTCTAATACACCTCCAATCTATCCCCAATCCACCTCCAATCCATCTCCAATCCACCTCCAATACACCTCTAATACACCTCCAATCCATCTCCAATCATTCTCCAATCCATCTCCAATCCACATCCAATCCACCTCTAATACACCTCCAATCCATCTCCAATCATTCTCCAATCCATCTCCAATCCACATCCAATCCACCTCTAATACACCTCCAATCTATCCCCAATCCACCTCCAATCCATCTCCAATACACCTCCAATACACCTCCAATACACCTCCAATACACTTCCAATCCACCTCCAATCCACCTCCAATTCATCTCCAATCCACCTTCAATACACCTCCAATCAATCTCCAATCCATCTCCAATACACCTCCAATACACCTCCAATCCACTTTCAATCCACCTGGCCACCTGGCAAAACATTTAGGTTGTATATTGAAACTTAGTTGATAAGCAGTCCACCTGTTATAGTGTAGGGTAAAGCTCTATTCTACCCTGTCCACCTGTTATAGTGTAGGGTAAAGCTCTATCCTACCCTGTCCACCTGTTATAGTGTAGGGTAAAGCTCTATCCTACCCTGTTTACCTGGTGTTATAGTGTAGGGTGAAGCTCTATCCTACCCTGTCCACCTGTTATGGTGTAGGGTAAAGCTCTATCCTACCCTGTCCACCTGTTATAGTCTAGGGTAAAGCTCTATCCTACTCTGTCCATCTGTTATAGTGTAGGGTGAAGCTCTATCCTACCCTCTCCACCTGGTGTTATTGTGTAGAGTGAAGCTCTATCCTACCCTGTCCATCTGTTATAGTCTAGGGTAAAGCTCTATCCTACTATGTCCACCTATTATAGTGTAGGGTGAAGCTCTATCCTACCCTGTCCACCTGTTATAGTGTAGGGTAAAGCTCTATCCTACCCTGTCCACCTGTTATAGTGTAGGGTGAAGCTCTATCCTACCCTGTCCACTTGGTGTTATAATGTAGGGTAAAGCTCTATCCTACCCTGTCCACCTGTTATAGTGTAGGGTGAAGCTCTATCCTACCCTGTCCACCTGTTATAGTGTAGGGTGAAGCTCTATCCTACCCTGTCCACCTGTTATAGTGTAGGGTAAAGCTCTATCCTACCATGTCCACCTGTTATAGTGTAGGGTAAAGCTCTATCCTACCCTGTCCACTTGTTATAGTGTAGGGTAAAGCTCTATCCTACCCTGTCCATCTGTTATAGTCTAGGGTAAAGCTCTATCCTACTATGTGCACCTATTATAGTGCAGGGTGAAGCTCTATCCTACCCTGTCCACCTGTTATAGTGTAGGGTAAAGCTCTATCCTACCATGTCCACCTGTTATAGTGTAGGGTAAAGCTCTATCCTACCCTGTCCACTTGTTATAGTGTAGGGTAAAGCTCTATCCTACCATGTCCACCTGTTATAGTCTAGGGTAAAGCTCTATCCTACCCTGTCCACTTGTTATAGTGTAGGGTAAAGCTCTATCCTACCCTGTCCATCTGTTATAGTCTAGGTAAAGCCCCTACTATGTGCACCTATTATAGTGTAGGGTGAAGCTCTATCCTACCCTGTCCACCTGTTATAGTGTAGGGTGAACTTGGTCTTATAATGTAGGGGGTAAAGCTCTATCCTACCCTGTCCACCTGTTATAGTGTAGGGTAAAAGCTATCCTACCCTGTCCACCTGGTTATAGTGTAGGGTAAAGCTCTATCCTACCCTGTCCACCTGTTATAGTGTAGGGTAAAGCTCTATCCTACCCTGTCCACCTGTTATAGTGTAGGGTAAAGCTCTATCCTACCCTGTCCACCTGTTATAGTGTAGGGTAAAGCTCTATCCTACCCTGTCCACCTGTTATAGTGTAGGGTAAAGCTCTATCCTACCCTGTCCACTTGTTATAGTGTAGGGTAAAGCTCTATCCTACCCTGTCCATTTGTTATAGTGTAGGGTGAAGCTCTATCCTACCCTGTCCACTTGTTATAGTGTAGGGTAAAGCTCTATCCTACCATGTCCACCTGTTATAGTCTAGGGTAAAGCTCTATCCTACCCTGTCCACTTGTTATAGTGTAGGGTAAAGCTCTATCCTACCCTGTCCACCTGTTATAGTGTAGGGTAAAGCTCTATCCTACTATGTGCACCTATTATAGTGTAGGGTGAAGCTCTATCCTACCCTGTCCACCTGTTATAGTGTAGGGTGAAGCTCTATCCTACCCTGTCCACTTGGTCTTATAATGTAGGGTAAAGCTCTATCCTACCCTGTCCACCTGTTATAGTGTAGGGTAAAGCTCTATCCTACCCTGTCCACCTGTTATAGTGTAGGGTAAAGCTCTATCCTACCCTGTCCACCTGTTATAGTGTAGGGTAAAGCTCTATCCTACCCTGTCCACCTGTTATAGTGTAGGGTAAAGCTCTATCCTACCCTGTCCACTTGTTATAGTGTAGGGTAAAGCTCTATCCTACCCTGTCCACCTGGTCCACCTGTT
Organism: Dallia pectoralis; assembly: GCA_029465975.1. Classification (NCBI taxonomy): domain Eukaryota; kingdom Metazoa; phylum Chordata; class Actinopteri; order Esociformes; family Umbridae; genus Dallia; species Dallia pectoralis. Next base: position 8,644,774 of record CM055732.1, on the reverse strand, counting down.
ATAGTGTAGGGTGAAGCTCTATCCTACCCTGTCCATTTGTTATAGTGTAGGGTGAAGCTCTATCCTACCCTGTCCACTTGTTATAGTGTAGGGTAAAGCTCTATCCTACACTGTCCACTTGGTGTTATAATGTAGGGTGAAGCTCTATCCTACCCTGTTTACCTGTTATAGTCTAGGGTGAAGCTCTATCCTACCCTGTCCACCTGTTATAGTGTAGGGTAAAGCTCTATCCTACCATGTCCACCTGTTATAGTGTAGGGTAAAGCTCTATCCTACCATGTCCACCTGTTATAGTGTAGGGTAAAGCTCTATCCTACCCTGTCCACCTGTTATAGTGTAGGGTGAAGCTCTATCCTACCCTGTCCACCTATTATAGTGTAGGGTGAAGCTCTATCCTACCCTGTCCACTTGGTGTTATAATGTAGGGTAAAGCTCTATCCTACCCTGTCCACCTGTTATAGTGTAGGGTGAAGCTCTATCCTACCCTGTCCACCTGTTAAAGTGTAGGGTGAAGCTCTATCCTACCCTGTCCACCTGTTATAGTGTAGGGTGAAGCTCTATCCTACCCTGTCCACTTGTTATAGTGTAGGGTAAAGCTCTATCCTACCCTCTCCACCTGGTGTTATAGTGTAGGGTGAAGCTCTATCCTAAACTGTCCACTTGGTGTTATAATGTAGGGTGAAGCTCTATCCTACCCTGTTTACCTGTTATAGTGTAGGGCGAGGCTCTATCCTACCCTGTTTACCTGTTATAGTGAAAGTTTTCAATACAAAAAATGTATACTGAACAAAAAAATGACGGCATGTTCAGTGTAAATCTCATAGAACTCATGGTGATCTCGTCTGTCCTGGCAGGCAGGATCTGTCCTAGATGTGTTGGCAGAAATCTGACAGACATTATTTTTGTGACATAGGACCGGTTTTATAGACACAGAATACACCTAGGCATGGACGGACTTGAAAATCAAGCTCAATTAGGAATCTCAATTAGGAATCTCAATTAGGAATCTCAATTAGCAATCTCAATTAGGAATCTCAATTAGCAATCTCAATTAGGATTCTCAATTAGCAATCTCAATTAGGAATCTCAGTTAGAAATCTCAATTAGGAATCTCAATTGTCCATTATCTCCCCTTCACTGCTGTAAAACTAATTATTAAAATGATTTGTGGTGGTGACAGTCTCTGGCTCTACAGTTCATTCAACCCCTAGTTAGCTCCTCCCTGTGTTGTGCCTACCCCAATAAGTCCTCTACTGAATGGACGGAGCTCCTCCCCCTGAGTTGCTTTAGGACCGACGTATGACGCAGTGTTGCTAACGTTCCAGAGGTACATCATGTCATATCGAATGTAGAGATGTATATAAACATAGGGGGTTTGGCTCATATCACACATGACTGTAGGTATTTCTGCATCGTTGATCTGGGATTGCAGCGCAGTCACAATCATTGGATGCCAACCCACCAAAGACTTCCAACACTCCAGCATGTTCAACATTGAACCTTTTACTCTGGGGCTCGAATTGGGGCAAATCTGTTGAATGCCCCTGCCAGTCAGTGATTCAGTTGGTTGGAATCAGTCTGTGGAATAACTGAGATGATCTGAGGCCGACCTCGTCCGAATAAGCAGATCAATTGAAAGCAGATGAGATATAACTACTAATATCGGTCTGGATGTGTTATGCGTTGCTGTGGCTGTAGGGATCAGAGTGTCTCAGGCCGGAAACAGCACAGGAAACAGGACAATATTTGTAAACCAAGATAACCTGATGACTTGTCCTGTATGTTTGCATGTCACATTCAGGATTAAATGTGGTCCGAAACAATGACATCACCTATGATTCATCAACAACAACATCACTTTTTTGACTTTTGTAAGCTTTTTGATGTAACTTCACCTAGTTTTATTATGGTGTCATTTGAGACATTTACAATGTCCCAGTCCATGTCCTGTAATCATAGCCCCAGCCCTAGCCCCAACCCCAGCCATAACCCTAGCTCCAGCCGTAACCCTAGCCCCAACCCCAGCCGTAACCCTAGCCCCAACCCCAGCCGTAACTCTAGCTCCAGCCGTAACCCTAGCCCCAACCCCAGCCATAACCCTAGCCCCAACCCCAGCCATAACCCTAGCTCCAGCCGTAACCCGAGCCCCAACCCCAGCCATAACCCTAGCTCCAGCCGTAACCCTAGCCCCAACCCCAGCCGTAACCCTAGCCCCAACCCCAGCCGTAACCCGAGCCCCAACCCCAGCCGTAACTCTAGCTCCAGCCGTAACCCGAGCCCCAACCCCAGCCATAACCCTAGCTCCAGCCATAACCCTAGCTCCAGCCATAACCCTAGCCCCAACCCCAGCCGTAACCCTAGCCCCAACCCCAGCCGTAACCCGAGCCCCAACCCCAGCCGTAACTCTAGCTCCAGCCGTAACCCGAGCCCCAACCCCAGCCATAACCCTAGCTCCAGCCATAACCCTAGCTCCAGCCATAACCCTAGCCCCAACCCCAGCCGTAACTCTAGCTCCAGCCGTAACCCGAGCCCCAACCCCAGCCATAACCCTAGCTCCAGCCGTAACCCTAGCCCCAACCCCAGGTTAGAGCTCAAGGGGCTGTATAATCCTCTGAATATTGCTGGCCTACTTTGATAGAGACTGTTGGGTAACAGGAAGCTGGCACTGGTGAAGAACTTAAAACATGTCTTTATTTTTACTGACTGAAACTCCCTCTTTCCCTCTCAATCTGAACAGCCAAGTCAATCCGGCATTCTGCCCTCAGCGTTCCTGCGTCAGCGTTTATTTTACAGTAATATCACATAATGAGGAAGGCAACACAACCCTTACTGTATGAGATGTTATGGAATGAGACTTAGTGTCACACAGGTGACACCCATTTATCGTAGTTACAGTTCACCACCTTCTGGTGACGCCATGGTTTGCATCATCAACAAATGATCGTGTTTTATTTCATTTGAACAAGCTGTGGTGCTTTTATTGTCTTCGCTGACAACATATTGTACACAGTGTATAATTAGTTTAACCTGATGCTGTGCTAGGACATCAACATTTTATTAAACATAGTGTGTTAGTAATTTAAAAGCTGCGTTGTCACGTTTTCTCTCCTATGTCGGTCCGCAAGGATTCAGCCGTTATGTCAACATATTATTCTGTAAACCCTTCTCTACTTCTAGTACTACATGAATAAATATACCTGTATATATAACCTCAATAGTGTGTGTTTACAAGTTAACAACACCCCTGTTCTAGAAGCCTCTTATAAAATACATACAAAACAATACATCGAATGTACTAGAAAAGTAATATTTGATACTGTTGAACTGTGAGTTCATTCTGTGTCTGTCATCATTTGCCCCTTCAACTTTCTCACCTCTTGCCTCGACAGCTGTGAGTAAAATCTAGTACAAGAGAATCAGGATGAAAAGATGGCAGCCATGCTGTTACCAACGGGTCCCGATGGCTTGCGCCAGTTCACTCGCGAATCGTTGGCCGGCATCGAGCAGCGGATTGCCGAGGAGCAGGCCAAGCACTCCAAGAACTACCAGGAGGATCTGGGCAACGTGGAACAGCCCAAACCCAGGGTGGACCTGGAGGCCGGCAAACAGCTCCCACGCATCTATGGCGACATTCCCCCAGGACTGGTTGGGGTCCCCCTGGAGGACATGGACCCCTTCTACTTTAAGAACCACAGGGTAAATTAGGGAGTGTGTGTGTGTGTGTGTGTGTGTCTGGGAGGGGGGCAGGAAAGGTCTCATTTGCCTCATGTAGTCTGGCTGCTTGAGAAGCCTGCCCAGATGGAAGTGAATGACAGACAGTTTAGAGTACTGGTGTTTCTCAGGAGGATCTGCCGTTGTTCCTCACCTTTACAGTTATCACTGCTTCTGCTATTGGCTGCTAATATGTTAGCGCCATTAGCTGTTTGGACTGGGTGTAGAGTGGGCCTACCTTATAATATAATCTGCTGTTTGGACTGGGTGTAGAGTAACCTACCGTATAGAATAATCTGCTGTTTGGACTGGGTGTAGAGTAACCTACCCTATAGAATAATCTGCTGTTCGGACTGGGAGTTGAGGAACCTACCGTATAATATAATCTGCTGTTTGGACTGGATGTAGAGTAACCTACCCTATAGAATAATCTGCTGTTTAGACTAAGTGTAGAGTGGGCCTAACCTATAATATAATATGCTGTTTGGACTGGGTGTAGAGTAACCTACCCTATAGAATAATATGGTGTTAAGACTAGGTGTAGTGTAACCTACCCTATAGAATAATCTACTATTTAGACTGGGTGTTGAGTAACCTACCCTATAGAATAATCTACTATTTAGACTGGGTGTAGAGTAACCTACCCTATAGAATAATCTACTATTTAGACTGGGTGTAGAGTAACCTACCCTATAGAATAATCTACTATTTAGACTGGGTGTAGAGTAACCTACCCTATAGAATAATCTACTATTTAGACTGGGTGTAGAGTAACCTACCCTATAATATAATCTACTATTTAGACTGGGTGTAGAGTAACCTACCCTATAGAATAATCTACTATTTAGACTGGGTGTAGAGTAACCTACTCTATATAATAGTCTGCTGTTTAGACTGGGTGTAGAGTGGGCCTAACCTATAATATAATCTGCTGATTGGACTGGGTGTAGAGTGGGCCTAACCTATAATATAATCTGCTGATTGGACTGGGTGTAGAGTGGGCCTAACCTATAATATAATCTGCTGATTGGACTGGGTGTAGAGTGGGCCTAACCTATAATATAATCTGCTGATTGGACTGGGTGTAGAGTGGGCCTAACCTATAATATAATCTGCTGATTGGACCGGGTGTAGAGTGGGCCTAACCTATAATATAATCTGCTGATTGGACTGGGTGTAGAGTGGGCCTAACCTATAATATAATCTGATGATTGGACTGGGTGTAGAGTGGGCCTAACCTATAATATAATCTGCTGATTGGACTGGGTGTAGAGTGGGCCTAACCTATAATATAATCTGCTGATTGGACTGGGTGTAGAGTGACCTACTCTATGTAATTGTCTGCTGTTTAGACTGGGTGTAGAGTGGGCCTAACCTATAATATAATCTGCTGATTGGACTGGGTGTAGAGTGACCTACTCTATATAATTGTCTGCTGTTTAGACTGGGTGTAGAGTGGGCCTAACCTATAATATAATCTGATGATTGGACTGGGTGTAGAGTGACCTACTCTATATAATAGTCTGCTGTTTGGACTGGGACTAGAGTACATCTACCCTATAACATAATGATAATGTTTAGACTGGACTGATATTCAATAAATCTTTGAATGTGTGGAGTGGTGGAACTTGTAAGAATTGCCTGTATAAGACGGATGTATAAAACATCTGCTGCTGGGTGAATACATAATAGTACATACTGTAGTGCTGTGGAATATAAAACATATTGAAGGTATATCTTCTGTCAGTCCAAAGTGACTCAGCTATTCACTTAAGATCACAACAAAAAGGGTGTAAGAGTAGAGTGGGGGTATGTTATAAGCAGGTAAACTGCTCCAATTGCCTCCACCCCAATATCAGACTTAATCCTATGCCCCCAGCACAGCACAGTCCACAACAAGCTATTGCTATTTCTGTATTCTTCTATATGATTTAGCTTCCTGATTCCACGATATGATATCTCTTAACCCCAGATGATGGTAGGGGCCTCAGAGACAGTCTGTGTCATTGGATTAACTACATGTCTGTCAGTCCCTGGGTCTCTGGGTGGATCTCAGTCCATTAGTCTTCACACGGGCATGAATATAAACTGCGCTCGTTCTCTCTCTCTCTCTCTCTCTCTCTCTCTCTCTCTCTCTCTCTCTTCTCTCTGCTTTGGCATTTGATGCTGCTGGACGCTGGACGGTGGGATTAACCAGAGACAAATAAATATATAAATAAATACAGCCACATCTGTTCAGTAAAGGTTCAGCCTGCTTTGGAGAAGAGTCACCCCCATTATCTGCACTGGACTGGAGCCGGCTAAACACACCGACCGGCTCTGGTGACAGTGTCTGCTTGGAGGACTACAAGGCTGCTTTGACTCTGTTCACTGTCAATGTCACGTTAGATGGTGGACATATGAACTGTCTGCGTATTCTAATCCTGTCCAGTGCACACAGTTAATGTTTAATATGTTGGAGTTTGCTTGACAAACTATATTTCTCAGCTAAAAAACACTGCTAAATGACTTTTATAAGGTACTGTGCGCTCACGACCTGGATCAGCCGTTTAGAGGCCCTGAGGAGGTTTTGGTTACATCCTCAAATCACAGCACAGTGATCTCAATCATAATGGTTTAGAGAACTTCCTGAAGTTTTAGATAAAAAAGTCTCAGTTTTAAAACAAGTCCCGCTTTTTATTTGACGTTCTGGTAAATGATAAATTTGACTAAGAAAAAAAATCCATCGGTGCCCCCCAACGTGGCGCATGTGACCAACAAAATATCTGTATACGTACCTAATGGTTTATAACTAGTTGCTTACTGTGATTTCACATGAAACTAAAACTCTTCTTCTTTATTACTAATACATTCTCTCATGTGTTTCTTTCCTCAGACTTTTATAGTAGTAAACAAAGGGAAGGCCATCTTTCGCTTCAGTGCCACATCAGCTCTCTATATATTCACTCCCTTCACCTTCCTCAGACGATTTGCCATTCAAGTTCTAGTCCATTCATATCCTTTATGATTTCAAAATCATTCTGTCAGTATGTTTCGCTTTTTTCTCTGCCTATTTTCTCTTTGTCTGTTTGTTTTCATGTTTTTGGTCCGCTTGTCTCTGGTCGTCTGCCTGTTTCTGTCTAGTTTTCCAGTTATGTGCAAACGGTACCACTCATGTGTAAACAGTATGTTGAAATGCTTAAAATATGTTTCTCAACAACAAAACAGGGCAGTTTGGTTGTTGTTGGTGATAGAAGATGTGTGCCTGTTGGTACTTTAAGAGAACAGATGTTCTGGTACTGCCTGTTGGAGGGGTTAAGAGAACAGCATAAGGCTTGGGTGGCTTTAGGCTTAGGCAATTGGTGCTGCATAGTACAGGAGGGCATCTCTACATTTGGTACAGCGTAGGTTCTGTATGGTATTGGAGAGTATCTACAGGTTCTGTATGGTATTGGAGAGTATCTACGGGTTCTGTATGGTATTGGAGAGTATCTACAGGTTCTGTATGGTATTGGTGAGTATCTACAGGTTATGTACAGTATTAGAGATTATCTACATGTTATGTATGGTATTGGAGAGTATCTACAGGTTCTGTATGGGATTGGAGAGTATCTACAGGTTCTGTATGGGATTGGAGAGTATCTATAGCTTCTGTATGGTATTGGAGAGTATCTACAGGTTCTGTATGGTATTGGAGAGTATCTATAGCTTCTGTATGGTATTGGAGAGTATATACAGGTTCTGTATGGTATTGGAGAGTATCTATAGCTTCTGTATGGTATTGGAGAGTATATACAGGTTCTGTATGGTATTGGAGAGTATATACAGGTTCTGTATGGTATTGGAGAGTATATACAGGTTCTGTATGGTATTGGAGAGTATATACAGGTTCTGTATGGTATTGGAGAGTATATACAGGTTCTGTATGGTATTGGAGAGTATCTACGGGTTCTGTATGGTATTGGAGAGTATATACAGGTTCTGTATGGTATTGGAGAGTATCTATAGCTTCTGTATGGTATTGGAGAGTATCTATAGCTTCTGTATGGTATTGGAGAGTATCTATAGCTTCTGTATGGTATTGGAGAGTATATATAGGTTCTGTATGGTATTGGAGAGTATATACAGGTTCTGTATGGTATTGGAGAGTATATACAGGTTCTGTATGGTATTGGAGAGTATATACAGGTTCTGTATGGTATTGGAGAGTATCTACAGGTGCTGTATGGTATTTGAGAGTATCTACGGGTTCTGTATGGTATTGGAGAGTATCTATAGCTTCTGTATGGTATTGGAGAGTATCTACAGGTTCTGTATGGTATTGGAGAGTATCTACAGGTTCTATATGGTATTGGAGAGTATCTACAGGTTCTATATGGTATTGGAGAGTATCTATAGGTTATGTATGGTATTTGAGAGTATCTACATAAGCGTATGGTGTTGGAGAGTATCTATAGGTTATGTACAGTATTAGAGAGTATACACAGGTTCCTCCATGATTTCTCATGAGTTTATTTGTTTAGGTGGAGATTTACTCAACATCATCATTAACCTTATTACTGTCACGATCTGCCTTTTGGCAGATGGCAAGGAATAGACACAATTGCAGAGAATAATTTCCAAAACAGGGTTTTTATTCTCATCCAGGCAGAACAGGCACTGAACATCAGAACTGAAACACTGAAACAACAAAACCAAGGAGTAAACTCAAAACAGGAATACCACAAACTAAAACACAAGAAATCATGGACTAGAACCGAACTAAACACAAACGGACTAACAGACAGAACACAGCATGAAACACAAAGACTCTAACAGGACTGACAGTGAATGAAACCTCAAGGACTACTAAACGGTTACAGTAACTAGAAACAAAGACAGAACTAATAAACCTAGACACAGACTATGCACCACAACCAGACAAACCCAACCAATACACAGACTGACAGGAATACAGTACTAAGCACAAAACCTCCATACAAACAAACAGACTCAAGACAAACGAACCAACATACCTTAACAAAGCCCGACACTCAGTGACACAGGGAAGACTAAATACTTGAACGAACAAGGAAATACATCTAACAAACGACAAAGTAACATGCATACCGACATGGAACGCAGACATGACACAGACATAGAACTAGAACCCAGCGTACCTGAAACAATGACCGACACAGACAAACTGACACAGACCAAGCTAAATGCAGACACTAACGAACTGAACACAGAACAGGTGAGAAACAAACACAGGTGTAAGACATTGTCCTTGAATAATTCTCACTGCTGGCAAGGGGAGTGGCCACACTGGCATAGAGGGGAACAGAGGCAGTCTCTTACAGTACCCCCCCCTCAGGCGCGGCTCCAGAAGCGCCAAAACTAAAACAGAACCAACAGCTGCGGGGAGGCGGCCGAGGAGGTGGGGGGAAAGGCGGCCAGAACAAAAACCAAAAACCACAGGTTTCACGCCAATACCTGGAACGAGGACAGAGTCAAGAAAAATAGTCCAGTCTTCTCCGTGGGGCACGGGCAAACCTAGATGTTGAACCTGATAGAAATAGAGAGGTCCCGGCAGAACCAAGACATTGGTCCCGGGCAGAACAGAGAGCTGAGTCTGGTGATCGTAGCTGGGTAGACGGTCAGGAGGTCGTCCCGGCCGATGCGGATCAGGAGACCATATTGGCGGCGACGGATCAGGAGGTTGTATGGATGGCGACGGGTCAGGAGGCCAGACGGGCGGCGTTGGATCAGGTGGTCTATCCGGCGGAAGCGGGTCAGGAAGCAGCGCCGGAGGACATGGGTCAGGAGGCAGCGCCGGAGGACACGGGTCAGGTGGCCGCGCCGGCGGAGACGGGTCAGGTGGCCGGACAGGCGTAGGCGGAGCAGAGATCCGGAAGGACGGATGAGGGTCGGGAGGCCGGACAGGCAAGGACAGCTCGGGCGACCGGACAGGCAAGGACGGCGGGTCAGGTGGTCTACCCGGCGGGAACGGGTCAGGAGGTCTACCCGGAGGGTGCAGGTCTGGAGGCCGGACAGGAGGGTGCAGGTCTGGAGGCCGGACAGGAGGGTGCAGGTCTGGAGGCCGGACAGGCGGGTGCAGGTCTGGAGGCCGGACAGGCGGGTGCAGGTCTGGAGGCCGGACAGGCGGGTGCAGGTCTGGAGGCCGGACAGGCGGGTGCAGGTCTGGAGGCCGGACAGGCGGGTGCAGGTCTGGAGGCCGGACAGGCGGGTGCAGGTCTGGAGGCCGGACAGGCGGGTGCAGGTCTGGAGGCCGACCAGGCGGGTGCAGGTCTGGAGGCCGACCAGGCGGGTGCAGGTCTGGAGGTCGACCAGGCAGAGACGGGTCGGGAGGCAGTGCCGGAGGAGACGGGTCGGGAGGCCGTGCCGGAGGACACGGTTCGGGTGGCCGTGCCGGAGGACACGGTTCGGGTGGCCGTGCCGGAGGACACGGTTCGGGTGGCCGTGCCGGAGGACACGGTTCCGTGCCGGGGCCGTGCCGGAGGACACGGTTCGGGTGGCCGTGCCGGAGGACACGGTTTGGGTGGCCGTGCCGGAGGACACGGTTCGGAGTGGCCGTGCCGGAGGACACGGTTCGGGAGGCCGGGAACTGGCTTTGGCCTTGCAACAGTCCTTGGCCCGGCAACTGGCTCGGCCAGGATGACGGCCTCGGGCATTGGACGGAGCTCGAGAACAGGACGGGGCTCGGGAACAGGACTGGAGTCAGGATGGGGGACAGAAGTGAGCTCTGGGGCTGGAGTGAGCTCTGGGGCTGGAGTGAGCTCTGGGGCTGGAGTGAGCTCTGGGGCTGGAGTGAGCTCTGGGGCTGGAAGCTCTGGGGCTGGAGTGAGCTCTGGGGCTGGAGTGAGCTCTGGGGCTGGAGTGAGCTCTGGGGCTGGAGTGAGCTCTGGGGCTGGAGTGAGCTCTGGGGCTGGAGTGAGCTCTGGGGCTGGAGTGAGCTCTGGGGCTGGAGTGAGCTCTGGGGCTGGAGTGAGCTCTGGGGCTGGAGTGAGCTCTGGGGCTGGAGTGAGCTCTGGGGCTGGAGTGAGCTCTGGGGCTGGAGTGAGCTCTGGGGCTGGGACAGCCACGGGGACTGACACGGGGGCTGGCTCAGGCGGGGAAACTGGGAGGGACTGGGACAGGCGGGGAAACTGGGACTGGGACAGGCGGGGAAACTGGGACTGGGACAGGCGGGGAAACTGGGACTGGGACAGGCGGGGAAACTGGGACAGGGACAGGCGGGGAAACTGGGACAGGGACAGGCGGGGAAACTGGGACAGGGACAGGCAGGGAAACTGGGACTGGGACAGGCAGGGAAACTGGGACTGGGACAGGCAGGGAAACTGGGACTGGGACAGGCGGGGAAACTGGGACTGGGACAGGCGGGGAAACTGGGACTGGGACAGGCAGGGAAACTGGGACAGGGACAGGCGGGAAACTGGCTGGGACAGGCGGGGAACTGGGACTCAGGGGGAAACTGGCTCAGGCAAGGGCACGGGACTGGCTCAGGCGGGCAACTGGGACTGGGACTCAGGCGGGGAAACGGGACTGGCTCAGGCAAGGGCACGGGGACTGGCTCAGGCGGGGAAACTGGGACTGGCTCAGGCGGGGAAACTGGGACTGGGACAGGCGGGGGACTGGGACTGGGACAGGCAAGGGCACTGGGACTGGGACAGGCGGGAAACTGGGACTGGGACAGGCGGGGAACTGGGACTGGCTCAGGCAAGGGCACGGGGACTGGCTCAGGCAAGGGCACGGGGACTGGCTCAGGCAAGGGCACGGGGACTGGCTCAGGCAAGGGCACGGGGACTGGCTCAGGCAAGGGCACGGGGACTGGCTCAGGCAAGGGCACGGGGACTGGCTCAGGCAAGGGCACGGGGACTGGCTCAGGCAAGGGCACGGGGACTGGCTCAGGCAAGGGCACGGGGACTGGCTCAGGCAAGGGCACGGGGACTGGCTCAGGCAAGGGCACGGGGACTGGCTCAGGCAAGGGCACGGGGACTGGCTCAGGCAAGGGCACGGGGACTGGCGCAGGCAAAGGACTGCAGGCAAGGGCACGGGGGACTGGCTCAGGCAAGGGCACGGGGACTGGCTCAGGCAAGGGCACGGGGACTGGCTCAGGCAAGGGCACGGGGACTGGCTCAGGCAAGGGCACGGGGACTGGCTCAGGCAGGGCACGGGGACTGGCTCAGGCAAGGGCACGGGGACTGGCTCAGGCAAGGGCACGGGGACTGGCTCAGGCAAGGGCACGGGGACTGGCTCAGGCAAGGGCACGGGGACTGGCTCAGGCAAGGGCACGGGGACTGGCTCAGGCAAGGGCACGGGGACTGGCTCAGGCAGGGCACGGGGACTGGCTCAGGCAAGGGCACGGGGACTGGCTCAGGCAAGGGCACGGGGACTGGCTCAGGCAAGGGCACGGGGACTGGCTCAGGCAAGGGCACGGGGACTGGCTCAGGCAAGGGCACGGGGACTGGCTCAGGCAAGGGCACGGGGACTGGCTCAGGCAAGGGCACGGGGACTGGCTCAGGCAAGGGCACGGGGACAGGCTCAGGCAAGGGCACGGGGACAGGCTCAGGCAAGGGCACGGGGACAGGCTCAGGCAAGGGCACGGGGACAGGCTCAGGCAAGGGGACAGGCTCAGGCAAGGGCACGAGGGACTGGCTCAGGCAGGAACTGGCCCAGGCAAGGAAACGGGCTCAGGAAGGGAAACAGGCTCAGGAAGGAAACAGGCTCAGGAAGGGAAACAGGCTCAGGAAGGCAGGCTCAGGAAGGCCGTATGGGTCATTTCGCACCTGCAGTACTTTCCTCCTTCCACCTCCGGTGTCTTCCAAAGGAGGAGGGCCATCATCAATGTCCTCCTCGTCTGAAAACTCCAGGTCCTCACCACTGTCCAGCAGTGAGACTTTCCCTGTCTTTTTCGCCGCTTGAGCCTGGTCAGCCATCTTGTGCTGTGGGCGGCAGCCATCTTGTGCTGCGGGGCGCAGCCATCTTGTGCTGCGGGGCGACAGCCATCTTGTGCTGCGGGCGGCAGCCATCTTGTGCTGCGGGGCGGCAGCCATCTTGTGCTGCGGGGCGCAGCCATCTTGCCATCTTGTGCTGCGCGGCAGCCATCTTGTGCTGCGCGGCGGCAGCCATCTTGTGCTGCGCGGCGGCAGCCATCTTGTGCTGCGCGGCGGCAGCCATCTTGTGCTGCGCGGCGACAGCCATCTTGTGCTGCGCGGCGACAGCCATCTTGTGCTGCGCGGCGGCAGTCATCTTGTGCTGCGGGCGGCAGCCATCCTGTGCTGCGGAGGAGATTCGAGCCCCAGCCGAATATAGTGCTCCCGGCTGATTCTCTCCGCCTCGTCCTCCTCCTCTGGCTCCTCCCAGTACTCCTCTGAATCCTCCTCGGATTCAGCGCAGCGAGTCCTCTCCCCACTCTCTGCTCCCAGTAACCCGCTGGTAGCCACATCGGTGGCGGCGCGGATGGTCGAGGAGGAAGGGGTGGTCCTCGCCTTATGGCGCAAAACATACTGGGAACTCCATTGGCGGCCCGTAAGTGGACGAGCAGCTCCTCATTCTCCGCTGTGTCGTAAATAGGTCGGTCATTCTGTCACGATCTGCCTTTTGGCAGATGGCAAGGAATAGACACAATTGCAGAGAATAATTTCCAAAACAGGGTTTTTATTCTCATCCAGGCAGAACAGGCACTGAACATCAGAACTGAAACACTGAAACAACAAAACCAAGGAGTAAACTCAAAACAGGAATACCACAAACTAAAACACAAGAAATCATGGACTAGAACCGAACTAAACACAAACGGACTAACAGACAGAACACAGCATGAAACACAAAGACTCTAACAGGACTGACAGTGAATGAAACCTCAAGGACTACTAAACGGTTACAGTAACTAGAAACAAAGACAGAACTAATAAACCTAGACACAGACTATGCACCACAACCAGACAAACCCAACCAATACACAGACTGACAGGAATACAGTACTAAGCACAAAACCTCCATACAAACAAACAGACTCAAGACAAACGAACCAACATACCTTAACAAAGCCCGACACTCAGTGACACAGGGAAGACTAAATACTTGAACGAACAAGGAAATACATCTAACAAACGACAAAGTAACATGCATACCGACATGGAACGCAGACATGACATAGACATAGAACTAGAACCCAACGTACCTGAAACAATGACCGACACAGACAAACTGACACAGACCAAGCTAAATGCAGACACTAACGAACTGAACACAGAACAGGTGAGAAACAAACACAGGTGTAAGACATTGTCCTTGAATAATTCTCACTGCTGGCAAGGGGAGTGGCCACACTGGCATAGAGGGGAACAGAGGCAGTCTCTTACAGTACCCCCCTCAAGGCGCGGCTCCAGAAGCGCCAAAACTAAAACAGAACCAACAGCTGCGGGAGGCGGCCGAGGAGGTGGGGGGAAAGGCGGCCAGAACAAAAACCAAAAACCACAGGTTTCACGCCAATACCTGGAACGAGGACAGAGTCAAGAAAAATAGTCCAGTCTTCTCCGTGGGGCACGGGCAAACCTAGATGTTGAACCTGATAGAAATAGAGAGGTCCCGGCAGAACCAAGACATTGGTCCCGGGCAGAACAGAGAGCTGAGTCTGGTGATCGTAGCTGGGTAGACGGTCAGGAGGTCGTCCCGGCCGATGCGGATCAGGAGACCATATTGGCGGCGACGGATCAGGAGGTTGTATGGATGGCGACGGGTCAGGAGGCCAGACGGGCGGCGTTGGATCAGGTGGTCTATCCGGCGGAAGCGGGTCAGGAAGCAGCGCCGGAGGACATGGGTCAGGAGGCAGCGCCGGAGGACACGGGTCAGGTGGCGCGCCGGCGGAGACGGGTCAGGTGGCCGGACAGGCGTAGGCGGAGCAGAGATCCGGAAGGACGGATGAGGGTCGGGAGGCCGGACAGGCAAGGACAGCTCGGGCGACCGGACAGGCAAGGACGGCGGGTCAGGTGGTCTACCCGGCGGGAACGGGTCAGGAGGTCTACCCGGAGGGTGCAGGTCTGGAGGCCGGACCCGGAGGGTGCAGGTCTGGAGGCCGGACAGGAGGGTGCAGGTCTGGAGGCCGGACAGGCGGGTGCAGGTCTGGAGGCCGGACAGGCGGGTGCAGGTCTGGAGGCCGGACAGGCGGGTGCAGGTCTGGAGGCCGGACAGGCGGGTGCAGGTCTGGAGGCCGGACAGGCGGGTGCAGGTCTGGAGGCCGGACAGGCGGGTGCAGGTCTGGAGGCCGGACAGGCGGGTGCAGGTCTGGAGGCCGGACCAGGCGGGTGCAGGTCTGGAGGCCGACCAGGCGGGTGCAGGTCTGGAGGTCGACCAGGCAGAGACGGGTCGGGAGGCAGTGCCGGAGGAGACGGGTCGGGAGGCCGTGCCGGAGGACACGGGTTCGGGTGGCCGTGCCGGAGGACACGGTTGGGTGGCCGTGCCGGAGGACACGGTTCGGGTGGCCGTGCCGGAGGACACGGTTCGGGTGGCCGTGCCGGAGGACACGGTTCGGGTGGCCGTGCCGG
This sequence comes from Dallia pectoralis, assembly GCA_029465975.1. Taxonomy (NCBI): domain Eukaryota; kingdom Metazoa; phylum Chordata; class Actinopteri; order Esociformes; family Umbridae; genus Dallia; species Dallia pectoralis. The sequence continues at coordinate 8,629,535 of CM055732.1, read as the reverse complement.
AGGACACGGTTTGGGTGGTGCCGAGGACCGTGGAGCGGAGGACACGGTTCGGGTGGCCGTGCCGGAGGACACGGTTCGGGTGGCCGTGCCGGAGGACACGGTTCGGGAGGCCGGGGAACTGGCTTTGGCCTTGCAACAGTCCTTGGCCCGGCAACTGGCTCGGCCAGGATGACGGCCTCGGGCATTGGACGGAGCTCGAGAACAGGACGGGGCTCGGGAACAGGACTGGAGTCAGGATGGGGGACAGAAGTGAGCTCTGGGGCTGGAGTGAGCTCTGGGGCTGGAGTGAGCTCTGGGGCTGGAGTGAGCTCTGGGGCTGGAGTGAGCTCTGGGGCTGGAGTGAGCTCTGGGGCTGGAGTGAGCTCTGGGGCTGGAGTGAGCTCTGGGGCTGGAGTGAGCTCTGGGGCTGGAGTGAGCTCTGGGGCTGGAGTGAGCTCTGGGGCTGGGACAGACACGGGGGCTGGCTCAGGCGGGGAAACTGGGACTGGGACAGGCGGGGAAACTGGGACAGGCGGGGAAACTGGGACTGGGACAGGCGGGGAAACTGGGACTGGGACAGGCGGGGAAACTGGGACTGGGACAGGCGGGGAAACTGGGACTGGGACAGGCGGGAAACTGGGACAGGGACAGGCGGGGAAACTGGGACAGGGACAGGCGGGGAAACTGGGACAGGGACAGGCGGGAAACTGGGACAGGGACAGGCGGGGAAACTGGGACTGGGACAGGCGGGGAACTGGGACTGGGACAGGCGGGAAACTGGGACTGGGACAGGCGGGGAAACTGGGACTGGGACAGGCGGGGAAACTGGGACTGGGACAGGCGGGGAAACTGGGACTGGGACAGGCGGGCAACTGGGACTGGGACAGGCGGGGAAACTGGGACTGGGACAGGCGGGGAAACTGGGACTGGGACAGGCGGGGAAACTGGGACTGGGACAGGCGGGGAAACTGGGACTGGGACAGGCGGGGAAACTGGGACTGGGACAGGCGGGGAAACTGGGACTGGGACAGGCGGGGAAACTGGGACTGGGACAGGCGGGGAAACTGGGACTGGGACAGGCGGGGAAACTGGGACAGGGACAGGCGGGGAAACTGGGACAGGGACAGGCGGGGAAACTGGGACAGGGACAGGCGGGGAAACTGGGACAGGGACAGGCGGGGAAACTGGGACAGGGACAGGCACGGGGACTGGCTCAGGCAAGGGCACGGGGACTGGCTCAGGCAAGGGCACGGGGACTGGCTCAGGCAAGGGCACGGGGACTGGCTCAGGCAAGGGCACGGGGACTGGCTCAGGCAAGGGCACGGGGACTGGCTCAGGCAAGGGCACGGGGACTGGCTCAGGCAAGGGCACGGGGACTGGCTCAGGCAAGGGCACGGGGACTGGCTCAGGCAAGGGCACGGGGACTGGCTCAGGCAAGGGCACGGGGACTGGCTCAGGCAAGGGCACGGGGACTGGCTCAGGCAAGGGCACGGGGACTGGCTCAGGCAAGGGCACGGGGACTGGCTCAGGCAAGGGCACGGGGACTGGCTCAGGCAAGGGCACGGGGACTGGCTCAGGCAAGGGCACGGGGACTGGCTCAGGCAAGGGCACGGGGACTGGCTCAGGCAAGGGCACGGGGACTGGCTCAGGCAAGGGCACGGGGACTGGCTCAGGCAAGGGCACGGGACTGGCTCAGGCAAGGGCACGGGGACTGGCTCAGGCAAGGGCACGGGACTGGCTCAGGCAAGGGCACGGGGACTGGCTCAGGCAAGGGCACGGGGACTGGCTCAGGCAAGGGCACGGGGACTGGCTCAGGCAAGGGCACGGGCACGGGACTGGCTCAGGCAAGGGCACGGGAACTGGCCCAGGCAAGGAAACGGGCTCAGGAAGGGAAACAGGCTCAGGAAGGGGCTCAAACAGGCTCAGGAAGGGAAACAGGCTCAGGAAGGCCGTATGGGTCATTTCGCACCTGCAGTACTTTCCTCCTTCCACCTCCGGTGTCTTCCAAAGGAGGAGGGCCATCATCAATGTCCTCCTCGTCTGAAAACTCTGAAAACTCCAGGTCCTGGTCACCACTGTCCAGCAGTGAGACTTTCCCTCTTGTGTCTTTTGCTGCGCGGCAGCCATCTTGAGCCTGGTCAGCCATCTTGTGCTGTGGGGCGGCAGCCATCTTGTGCTGCGGGGCGGCAGCCATCTTGTGCTGCGGGGCGGCAGTCATCTTGTGCTGCGGGGCGGCAGCCATCCTGTGCTGCGGAGGAGATTCGAGCCCCAGCCGAATATAGTGCTCCCGACTGATTCTCTCCGCCTCGTCCTCCTCCTCTGGCTCCTCCCAGTACTCCTCTGAATCCTCCTCGGATTCAGCGCAGCGAGTCCTCTCCCACTCTCTCTGCTCCCAGTAACCCGCTGGTAGCCACATCGGTGGCGGCGCGGATGGTCGAGGAGGAAGGGGTGGTCCTCGCCTTATGGCGCATCGGCGCAAACATACTGGGAACTCCATTGGCGGCCCGTAAGTGGACGAGCAGCTCCTCATTCTCCGCTGTGTCGTAAATAGGTCGGTCATTCTGTCACGATCTGCCTTTTGGCAGATGGCAAGGAACAGACACAATTGCAGAGAATCCTTTCCAAAACAGGGTTTTTATTCTCATCCAGGCAGAACAGGCACTGAACATCAGAACTGAAACACTGAAACAACAAAACCAAGGAGTAAACTCAAAACAGGAATACCACAAACTAAAACACAAGAAATCATGGACTAGAACCGAACTAAACACAAACGGACTAACAGACAGAACACAGCATGAAACACAAAGACTCTAACAGGACTGACAGTGAATGAAACCTCAAGGACTACTAAACGGTTACAGTAACTAGAAACAAAGACAGAACTAATAAACCTAGACACAGACTATGCACCACAACCAGACAAACCCAACCAATACACAGACTGACAGGAATACAGTACTAAGCACAAAACCTCCATACAAACAAACAGACTCAAGACAAACGAACCAACATACCTTAACAAAGCCCGACACTCAGTGACACAGGGAAGACTAAATACTTGAACGAACAAGGAAATACATCTAACAAACGACAAAGTAACATGCATACCGACATGGAACGCAGACATGACACAGACATAGACATAGACATAGACATAGACATAGAACTAGAACCCAACGTACCTGAAACAATGACCGACACAGACAAACTGACACAGACCAAGCTAAATGCAGACACTAACGAACTGAACACAGAACAGGTGAGAAACAAACACAGGTGTAAGACATTGTCCTTGAATAATTCTCACTGCTGGCAAGGGGAGTGGCCACACTGGCATAGAGGGGAACAGAGGCAGTCTCTTACAATTACCAGAACATTTCCACTTAAAATGTGGTAAACCAAAACATACTTTGAAAATAGCAAAAAGTAAACTTGAACACATTCTTTTAACAAATGACAATTCTTTGTTATAATAAGTACAGACTTGTTAGGGCACCCCTATGCCTGTCACATACAGCTTGGACACCACTGCTATACTGTACCATGAGCCAATTTAGAATATTTACAAATTCCCTTGGTAGAATCCGTGTGGATTTTAGCATAGTCACATTTTTGAAACAGCTTTGTGATGTTCCTCCCTGGCATCGCCAATCAAATCCCCTGATCTGCAGCTCTTAATCTCCAAAATAAAATAAGAGCAAGGAGATTTTAGGTCACGTGCCGGCTGCCTCTTGGTTCTCAGACAGCGGGCACTGCTTGTCCTTGGCTCGCATTGATGGATCCATTATTCCTTGTGCTTTACTGCCTGGTTTAAAACCTCTTCACACACATTACCAAGTCATTCTACATTTGAACTCTTCCTAATCTTAATTTAACTTGTCAATTTATCACCAAGCCCTTTGAAAAAGTGAATAATTTTATTTTATTCAGTCCAGTCAAAGGGCACATAATGACCCCTGCCCACAGCCTAAAGCATATGGGCAGACCAGTCAGAGGGCACATAATGACCCCTGCCTAGAGCATATAGCACCTACAATGGGCAGACCAATCAGAGGGCACATAATGACCCCTGCCCACAGCCTAAAGCATGTGGGCAGACCAATCAGAGGGCACATAATGACCCCTGCCCACAGCCTAAAGCATATGGGCAGACCAGTCAGAGGGCACATAATGACCCCTGCCCACAGCATATAGCACCTACAATGGGCAGACCAATCAGAGGGCACATAATGACCCCTGCCCACAGCCTAAAGCATATGGGCAGACCAGTCAGAGGGCACATAATGACCCCTGCCCAGAGCATATAGCATATGGGCAGACCAGTCAGAGGGCACATAATGACCCCTGCCCACAGCATATAGCACCTACAATGGGCAGACCAATCAGAGGGCACATAATGACCCCTGCCCACAGCCTAAAGCATATGGGCAGACCAGTCAGAGGGCACATAATGACCCCTGCCCACAGCATATAGCACCTACAATGGGCAGACCAATCAGAGGGCACATAATGACCCCTGCCCACAGCCTAAAGCATGTGGGCAGACCAATCGGAAGGCACATAATGACCCCTGCCCACAGCATATAGCACCTACAATGGGCAGACCAATCAGAGGGCACATAATGACCCCTGCCCACAGCCTAAAGCATATGGGCAGACCAATCGGAGGGCACATAATGACCCCTGCCCACAGCATATAGCACCTACAATGGGCAGACCAGTCAGAGGGCACATAATGATCCCTGCCCACAGCATATAGCACCTACAATGGGCAGACCAATCAAAGGGCACATAATGACCCCTGCCCACAGCATATAGCATATGGGCAGACCAGTCAGAGGGCACATAATGACCCCTGCCCACAGCATATAGCATATGGGCAGACCAATCAGAGGGCACATAATGACCCCTGCCCAGAGCATATAGCACCTACAATGGGCAGACCAGTCAGAGGGCACATAATGACCCCTGCCCATTATAGATAGAAGATTAAAGCAAAGTAGTAAAACTGATTTCGATATCCAAATTTGAATACAAAGGCACTAAAGTAGTAGCAAACTAAAATAGTATTTAGAAATATGACAAAAGAATCATCCAAGGACGACTTATCCCATATTTCATTATGATGTTACTTTGAATATTTGTATAATCATTGTGTTTTCGTCTGTAAAGTATAATTGCCCATTCATGTTGATTTTTCAGTTTCAGATGTTAGAGTTTAATCACAGAGGTGTTACTGTTCAGTTTGCAGCGTATTCGTGCAGCCCTCATGTTTTCAGCTGGATGATAGTGCTGAAGCATCTCACTCGTAAAGGCCAGTGGCTTTATCATCCTCATGGTCATATTCCATAGGATTATTATTTATTGAAAGCACAGCTACTTCCCTGAATTACATTACCAACATAAAAAACCCCACCGCTAAGCGGTTTGTACCACATGTGATATCAGTGACAGACACATGACTTTCCTTAACCGTTTCTTCACATTATTCAGCTTGTTCATCATGTTCACCATTCTCACCAACTGTTTCTTCATGGCCATGTCCGACCCCGCTCCATGGACCAAGTATTTAGAGTAAGTATACAATTCACCGCAACTCCATTTTCTCTGTATAGTGTTCTCCCGTGATAGAAACTTCAACTGTTCCCTTTTGCCTTACATGTGATTGTTGCTTCTGTTCAATGTGTGAGTCTTGACAGGTGTTCATCTGTTTCAAATGTAAGTTGCCTAGATTAAAGGGAGGATTTGACCTAGATTCATAATTGGGTGAAATTCTGCATATTTAGGTGAAATTGAGTTGTATTTCAAAGGCCCGTTTAATCATTTTTTTGCAACAAGCTGTTTTTCACCCCGGTCCCAGCCCGGAAAAAGCCATATCGGCATTGTCCAAATGTAGGAATTGAAACTGTGCGTCCCGAGCTGCATTGCCAGCAGACGTGAAAAATTGTAAAATACACCAGATTGTGGACTTATTAGAGCTAGTGGGAAAGAAAACTGCTCATCCAGTTTGTTTTTTCCAATCACTGAGAAGATAAGTCACCTGGCCAGTGAAATATGTCTTATCTCAAAACAAACACAGTTGTGCCTGACCCCTGTTATCTCTGCGTTCTCAGCAGTAGCCCCCAGCGGTTTGATAGCATCGACAGCAAAATCGCAGACATATTATAAATAACACAATACATTTTACAAAAATACTTCAAATGTGCTCCGCAAATCATTCCATTGATATTCCCTATTAATAAATACATTGCAAAAACAATGGGAACATAGTTAACCCAATAATTTATGAATCTACACATAAACTCGTCAGCAGGGAGTTTGGTTAGCATCTAGCATTTGCCTTTTCTTGATTATTACATTTGTGAGAAACAGGAAGAATAATACTATATTGCAGCACTAAGTTCCTGTAACACCTCACTTGCTATGTGAAGCTAGCTACAAAACGTCTGTGGGCACAATCATTTTCCGGAACGGCTTGTCGATAGCGGATCCAGGATGAACACTGAATTTCTAATTCATAGTCTAAATATTTTCTATACATTGCAGCGATTTAACGAGCATTTGTTTCTCCGTTTGAAGTGTCTGGAATTGAAATTGATTTGACATCAACTCCGTTTCTATCCACGGACATATCTCAGGTACACGTTCACAGGTATCTACACCTTTGAGTCCATGATTAAGATATTTGCAAGAGGATTCTGTGTTGGACCTTTCACCTTCCTGAGAGATCCATGGAACTGGCTAGACTTTAGTGTAATATCCATGGCGTAAGTATCACCCGGTGTCCCCTGGGTTTTACCATATGCTTCTTCCTTAATGTCTGGAACTCACAGGTGTTTGTCATCAACCTAGTTTTCATGTCAACTGTTGAACATCATCACATAGAGTGAATGAAGAACGTATTTGACCCCCTGCTGATTTTGTAGGGTTAAGGGTCGCCTACTGGCAAAGACATGATCAGTCTATAGTTTTAATGGTAGGTTTATCTGAACAGTGGGAGACAGAATAACAAAAACAACATCTTTAAGGGAGGGCTCCTAATCTCAGCTTGTTTCCTGTAAAAAAAGACACCTGGGAGACAGAAATCTTGCTGATTGACAGGGGATCAAATACTTATTTCAATAAAATGCAAATCAATTCATAAATTATTTGAAATGCTTTTCTGGATTTAGTTGTTGTTGTTATTCTGTCTCTCACTGTTCAAATAAAACTCCCATTAAAATAATAGACTGGTCATGTGTTTGTCAGTGGGCAAACGTACAAAATCAGCAGGGGATCAAATACTTCCACTGTAGATATCATTCTTTGGAATGATGTGGAAGCCATGTGATTCAGTTTGTCTTTGCTCAGTGGGTTACAGGGTCGCGTTGTGAATGGAGATCTGAGAGTGAACTAAATGATGTCACAGAGGATTATGAATGAAGGCGTGGACTAATGGATACAGACCTGTCCATGCTGCCTGACCCAGCTAGAGCCAGGGGGATATACAGTAGCTATGGCCAGGTTTACTAAGCCAGAAATAATTCTCAGCTATACAACCTTTCAGAGCTGTGCTCGAGACCACCTAAAGCGAGACCGAGACGAGACCGAGACCGAAGGGGGCCGAGACCGAGACGAGACCAAGACCGAAGGGGGCCGAGACCGAGACGAGACCGAGACCGAAGGTTACTAAGCCAGAAATAATTCTCAGCTATACAACCACAGGCTATGATATTAAAATTTCCAAAAATCGAATAAATGAAAATCCATCAAACTGTATGTCCTATGTTGATGTAGTAAATGCTAACACATTTTAGATCACAAGCGACTTGCAATCAAATGATTTGCGCATGATTGGCCGATAAACAAATCTATTTATAATTATTTATCCGTCCACAGGCAAGCAGCTTCAGTTGTTTGTCTGCTTGAGCAGGACACGCAAACGAACCGGTTGCACTGCGCACAGTGTTCATTATTGTTACGAGTGCACATGAGACAGCAGCAAACTAACCCGGTTGAACTGCGACAGTGTTCATATAGATCAGACCAAAACCCTTCCAGTTTAATAAAGATCGGACCAAAACGGGTTACAATACTGACAATTGGGTATCTAACTAACACAGTTATATACTTTCCAAATGGCTGATCAGCCAGAATAACACTTAAGATGGGTTATAACTGGTTTTGTATGTCAGTCAGTATTCAGTGCGCTGTTGTTTATCATGACTTAAAGTGACTTTAGGATATTTACTGTGTGCAATAAACTGTGTATGATGGACTGTTACACATTACATCTGGAGCACGGGAGTCCCTGCTGGTTTGTTTATATGGTTTCAATCTGTATTAGATTTAGAGCGCCATGACCTACATGTGTAAGGGTTTTGTGGCGCACAGTTTTACATTTACTGCATTTCACCTGCCCTAATCTGTTTCCTAATTTGAGTAATGGGATGGATGATGAGAGTTTTACTGAAATATGAATCAAAAACATTTTCCCCGAACAGATTTCCATCACGTTGCCAACACTCTGTTTCCAAACAGTGAATAGGGACAAATAGCTCCGGGGTTGAAAATGCAGATAAACATATTATCATGGCATGGGCTGAATTATATTTACGTACAATTGTTTTACGTCCAAGGTCTAAATAAGTCCTTGAATAAAGGGTTTCATTTAATAAATGGAGTGGAACTGGCTCTGAGCACGAGAGTTTCCTGAAGACACGAACAGGTTTAGATATCGCACCCTAAGGTCGGTCTATGGATTTCATAGAGGTCACATGTTATCAGTCACAACCCCAGGATATTCATAACCTTTGGCATGGGGTGGCAATGTGGCCTACTGGTTAGGGACTAGGGCTTGGATCTGGAAGGTCCCTGGTTCCAATCCTTCCCACTATCAAGGTGAAAAAACCTTAGTTGTTCTGTCCTTGAGCAAGACACTTAACCCTAAAATGCTCCCCGGGCGCCGTGGAAGTCGAATCAGGTAACTGGTTAGGGCCGTTTCAGTTGAAGGCATTCAGTTGTTCAACTGACAAAATTGGTATATTCCTATTCTATGGGAGATGGTTGTTGTATCACCTGCTTATTGACCCGTCACTGAATGGTTTTCATTGTGTTTGATCTGCATCACAGCGCTTTCCAGATATATAGAGTTACCAGTATCTTTTTGACCAGTTTTGTGAGATAATGACGCAGAATCTCTTTACCGTAGTTGACGCGCGAGCGGACTGGAGTTTTATTATTTGATCTAGCGACGTAGATAATTGAGATTGCCAGGTGCCTTTGATCTTCTACGTGTCCGTTCCTCCTGTGTCTTCATAACCCGTGGTTTCTTAATCAGTCTGATCTCCGTTTGGCCAGCCAGTGCTGCCCTGTCATCGTGCTCTTTCATCATGTTGTAGGTATCTGACAGAGTTTGTGGACCTTGGAAACGTCTCTGCGTTGAGAACATTCAGAGTCCTCAGAGCACTGAAGACCATCTCTGTCATCCCAGGTGAAAGATGAACTAGGAGAAGGAGATGAACCGGTTACTTTGATCCAACCTAAGTTATATTGTACAGCGTATTTGTCTCCTTTATTATGGCAATGTCGTATTTGTCGGTCTCTGGTTGGTCTAAAGCCCTGCAGTTATTTTGCATAGCTGATGTGAAATGTGAATTATAAGCCATCAAATGACAGTCTAAACCTATTTCGGCCTGCTACACATTTATAATAAGACTTGGGAGCATGTTTAACCTTTTTCTTTCATCCTCTCTAATGAAGAGCATTATAGGATAAATAACTTGACATCGTATGACCTATAACCTATAAGCTATAACCTATAACCTATTGTCTATCGCACTCAGGTCTTAAGACTATCGTTGGCGCTCTGATCCAGTCAGTGAAAAAGCTGGCGGATGTAATGATCCTGACAGTGTTTTGTCTGAGCGTCTTTGCCCTGATTGGACTGCAGCTCTTCATGGGCATCCTACGACAGAAGTGTGTACGCAGTGCTGCACACTGTGTGAACTCATCCTACAACGGCAACGACACGTTCATCTGCAACAACCGGACCTGGAGTTCCATGGACGACTTTATCACCAATGAAGGTAGGCTGGCAGGTCAATATAGGTCAACAGTGAGTATAAAGGTCAGCTGGCTGGTCAATAGAGGTCAACAGTGATAATAAAGGTTGGCTGGCAGGTCAATAGAGGTCAACAGTGAGTTTAAATGTCGGCTGGCAGGTCAATAGAGGTCAACAGTGATAATAAAGGTTGGCTGGCAGGTCAATATAGGTCAACAGTGAGTTTAAATGTCGGCTGGCAGGTCAATAGAGGTCAACAGTGATAATAAAGATCGGCTGGGAGGTCAATAGAGGTCAACAGTGAGTTTAAAGGTCGGCTGGCAGGTCAATAGAGGTCAACAGTGATAATAAAGGTTGGCTGGCAGGTCAATAGAGGTCAACAGTGAGTAAACAGGTCGGCTGCCAGGTTAATAGAGGTCAACAGTGATAATAAAGGTCGACTGGCAGGTCAATAGAGGTCAACAGTGATAATAAAGGTCGGCTGGCAGGTCAATATAGGTCAACAGTGAGTTTAAATGTCGGCTGGCAGGTCAATAGAGGTCAACAGTGATAATAAAGATCGGCTGGGAGGTCAATAGAGGTCAACAGTGAGTTTAAAGGTCGGCTGGCAGGTCAATAGAGGTCAACAGTGATAATAAAGGTTGGCTGGCAGGTCAATAGAGGTCAACAGTGAGTAAACAGGTCGGCTGCCAGGTTAATAGAGGTCAACAGTGATAATAAAGGTCGACTGGCAGGTCAATAGAGGTCAACAGTGATAATAAAGGTCGGCTGGGAGGTCAATAGAGGTCAACAGTGAGTATAAAGGTCGGCTGCCAGGTCAATAGAGGTAAACAGTGATAATAAAGGTCGGCTGGCAGGTCAATAGAGGTCAACAGTAATAATAAAGGTCGACTGGCAGGTCAATTGAGGTCAACAGTGATAATAAAGGTCGGCTGGGAGGTCAATAGAGGTCAACAGTGAGTTTAAAGGTTGGCTGGCAGGTCAATAGAGGTCAACAGTAATAATAAAGGTCGGCTGGGAGGTCAATAGAGGTCAACAGTAATAATAAAGGTCGGCTGGGAGCTCAATTAGAGGTCAACAGTGATAATAAAGGTCGACTGGAAGGTCAATAGAGGTCAACAGTGAGTATAAAGGTCGGCTACCAGTTTAATAGAGGTCAACAGTGATAATAAAGATCGGCAGCCAGGTTATTAGAGGTCAACAGAGGTGTTATGTTCTCAGTCCATACCTGTGTGGCTGCCTGGCTGGTGACTTTAGTTATCACTTATATTCACCTCTACATGTCTGATTCACCTATACTGGTTAGATTGACTTCTTGCTGGTTAGATTGACTTCTTGTTGGTTAGATTTACATTTTACGCATCAGATATATCTTCTACTGGTTAGATTAGCTTCTTGCTGGTTAGATTTAAATTATACACGTCAGATATATCTTCTACTGGTTAGATTCACCTCTACTGGTTGGATTCACCTCTTTCAGTTCGATTTATTTTCTATTGGTCAGATTCCTTGTTCTTTAAAATCAGTGCCAGTGATGTTCCTTCTTTTCTCTTCAGATAATTTCTACAAAGTTGAAGGCGCCAAGGATGCCTTAATATGTGGATATGGACAAGATGCCGGGTAAGTCATCTCCTATATTGGCTATTGTTATGACGTTTGTTTCTACATAACTTCTGCTTGGGCATTCTGCTTGGGCGTCTTCCACTCCAGATTTGATGAGCCTACAGCTCTTGTCTATCCATGTTTCTATTACATGGGCTGTCCGCTTACTCTGTGAACCAGAGCCAGTCATTCCAGTGTGCTAGTGTGGGTATAGCTTACATAGCGTGTCATACTATATCCGTGATCTACCGTGTGAGGGGAGACACAGAGGATGACATGTGGCGGTTAATCGCTAGCTCTTCCATGTGAACAGCCTCGCTGTGTGGTCCGCGGAGCAGCCCGTGCTGACCTCCCAGCTGGGGAGGGGGTTGGGGGCTGGATCCGTTTGGGATTTCATCATTTCAAAAGCTCTATGACACGATGAGGTTAACCAGGACAACCCCTCCTGCTAATTCTCTGAACTGAAAGAAGTCCTGCGACGTGTACAGGGGCCTTGATGTAAAACCCAATCTACAAGGCTGCGTTCTTTGTACGAGGTTCATGTATTGTCTGTTTACGGGGACCTCTGTTCCATTCTCCAGTTAAAGATTTTGTTTAGGATAGAATTGCGGAATAGAAAACAGGATGTGTGTCCACTGTTAACACGGAGAACCATGTTATCAGTGGTGTCATTCTGTCTCAGGTCGCATGGTCCCTGTTCTGTTCCCTATCATAGGCTGCAGTGTGAAACCTACCAAATATGGCTACTCAGCCCACGCTCTGTATAATCCCATAAACCCGAAGCATTTTAAAACAGTCACAATGGGAAGGACTCCGGCCACGCCCCGGGGGGTTATATCAAAACTAAATACCCATCTGGGAATTAGAAATCCCAGGATTTTCAACTAATGGCTTATATATTAGGTGTTACTGTTAATCGCTTAAAGGGATAGTTCACACAAATCACAAAATGACATATTGGTATCCTTACCCTGTAAGCAGTCTGTGAACAAGGTTTACAACAATGTCTCATTATGTTTACGTTCCCTCACATTTATTCTTATTTTTTTAAACAATCCATGCCAGGTGGCATTATGCGGTTGGATTGTTTGTGAGTTTAACTTGAATTATCTTAACCAGTTTATTTTGTTTTATTGAAGAGCAAAATCTATTTTACATGAGAGTATTCAGTAGAGTATGGTGATGGCGTATGCTGCATTAGTACTCACTGTTTTATTCAGTACAGTATGGTGATGGTTTATGCTGCATTAGTACTCACTGTTTTATTCAGTACAGTATGGTGATGGTGTATGCTACATTAGTACTCACTGTTTTATTCAGTACAGTATGGTGATGGTGTATGCTACATTAGTACTCACTGTTTTATTCAGTACAGTATGGTGATGGTGTATGCTACATTAGTACTCACTGTTTTATTCAGTACAGTATGGTGATGGTTTATGCTGCATTAGTACTCACTGTTTTATTCAGTACAGTATGGTGATGGCGTATGCTACATTAGTACTCACTGTTTTATTCAGTACAGTATGGTGATGGTTTATGCTGCATTAGTACTCACTGTTTTATTCAGTACAGTATGGTGATGGTGTATGCTGCATTAGTACTCACTGCTTTATTCAGTAAAGTATGGTGATGGTGTATGCTACATTAGTACTCACTGTTTTATTCAGTACAGTATGGTGATGGTGTATGCTACATTAGTACTCACTGTTTTATTCAGTACAGTATGGTGATGGTGTATGCTACATTAGTACTCACTGTTTTATTCAGTACAGTATGGTGATGGTGTATGCTACATTAGTACTCACTGTTTTATTCAGTACACTATGGTGATGGTGTATGCTACATTAGTACTCACTGTTTTATTCAGTACAGTATGGTGATGGTGTATGCTACATTAGTACTCACTGTTTTATTCAGTACAGTATGGTGATGGTGTATGCTACATTAGTACTCACTGTTTTATTCAGCAGAGTATGTTGATGGTTCATGCTGCATTAGTACTCACTGTTTTATTCAGTACAGTATGGTGATGGTGTATGCTACATTAGTACTCACTGTTTTATTCAGTACAGTATGGTGATGGTGTATGCTACATTAGTACTCACTGTTTTATTCAGTACACTATGGTGATGGTGTATGCTACATTAGTACTCACTGTTTTATTCAGTACAGTATGTTGATGGTTCATGCTGCATTAGTACTCACTGTTTTATTCAGTACAGTATGGTGATGGTGTATGCTACATTAGTACTCACTGTTTTATTCAGTACAGTATGGTGATGGTGTATGCTACATTAGTACTCACTGTTTTATTCAGTACAGTATGGTGATGGTGTATGCTACATTAGTACTCACAGTTTTATTCAGTATGGTGATGGTGTATGCTACATTAGTACTTACTGTTTTATTCAGTACAGTATGGTGATGGTGTATGCTACATTAGTACTCACTGTTTTATTCAGTACAGTATGGTGATGGTGTATGCTACATTAGTACTCACTGTTTTATTCAGTACAGTATGGTGATGGTGTATGCTACATTAGTACTCACTGTTTTATTCAGTACACTATGGTGATGGTGTATGCTACATTAGTACTCACTGTTTTATTCAGTAGAGTATGTTGATGGTTCATGCTGCATTAGTACTCACTGTTTTATTCAGTACAGTATGGTGATGGTGTATGCTACATTAGTACTCACTGTTTTATTCAGTACAGTATGTTGATGGTTCATGCTGCATTAGTACTCACTGTTTTATTCAGTACAGTATGGTGATGGTGTATGCTACATTAGTACTCACAGTTCTATTCAGTACAGTATGGTGATGGTGTATGCTGCATTATTACTCACTGTTTTATTCAGTACAGTATGGTGATGGCGTATGCTACATTAGTACTCACTGCTTCATTCAGTACAGTATGGTGATGGCGTATGCTACATTAGTACTCACTGTTTTATTCAGTACAGTATGGTGATGGTGTATGCTACATTAGTACTCACTGTTTTATTCAGTACAGTATGGTGATGGTGTATGCTACATTAGTACTCACTGTTTTATTCAGTACAGTATGGTGATGGTGTATGCTACATTAGTACTCACTGTTTTATTCAGTACACTATGGTGATGGTGTATGCTACATTAGTACTCACTGTTTTATTCAGTAGAGTATGTTGATGGTTCATGCTGCATTAGTACTCACTGTTTTATTCAGTACAGTATGGTGATGGTGTATGCTACATTAGTACTCACTGTTTTATTCAGTACAGTATGTTGATGGTTCATGCTGCATTAGTACTCACTGTTTTATTCAGTACAGTATGGTGATGGTGTATGCTACATTAGTACTCACAGTTCTATTCAGTACAGTATGGTGATGGTGTATGCTACATTAGTACTCACTGTTTTATTCAGTACAGTATGGTGATGGTGTATGCTACATTAGTACTCACTGTTTTATTCAGTACAGTATGGTGATGGTGTATGCTACATTAGTACTCACTGTTTTATTCAGTACACTATGGTGATGGTGTATGCTACATTAGTACTCACTGTTTTATTCAGTAGAGTATGTTGATGGTTCATGCTGCATTAGTACTCACTGTTTTATTCAGTACAGTATGGTGATGGTGTATGCTGCATTATTACTCACTGTTTTATTCAGTACAGTATGGTGATGGCGTATGCTACATTAGTACTCACTGTTTTATTCAGTACAGTATGGTGATGGTGTATGCTACATTAGTACTCACTGTTTTATTCAGTACAGTATGGTGATGGTGTATGCTACATTAGTACTCACTGTTTTATTCAGTACAGTATGTTGATGGTTCATGCTGCATTAGTACTCACTGTTTTATTCAGTACAGTATGGTGATGGTGTATGCTACATTAGTACTCACAGTTCTATTCAGTACAGTATGGTGATGGTGTATGCTGCATTATTACTCACTGTTTTATTCAGTACAGTATGGTGATGGCGTATGCTACATTAGTACTCACTGCTTCATTCAGTACAGTATGGTGATGGCGTATGCTACATTAGTACTCACTGTTTTATTCAGTACAGTATGGTGATGGTGTATGCTACATTAGTACTCACTGTTTTATTCAGTACAGTATGGTGATGGTTTATGCTGCATTAGTACTCACTGTTTTATTCAGTACAGTATGGTGATGGTTTATGCTGCATTAGTACTCACTGCTTTATTCAGTATAGTATGGTGATGTTCTTTCTTTTGGGCGTGTTACATAGCATTGCTGGTCCACATCTCAGTAAGGCAATTTACAAGTTTTAAATACATCACATTATAGAGATAATTAAATTATAATTAAATCATATTAAATGGATGTCGGAAGTAATTATTTCACAATAGGTTAGTTTTGAATCTAAATGAAATGCCATTTAAGTGGATCAAGTACAAAACATCTATTAAAAGCGTGAATGTTTTCATAAAAACATGAAAACATGTACGCACACTTTTCCAGACTAGTCCAAAATGCAGCGTGAAATGCATTTGTAGCTTTAAAAGTATTGGAAAATTGTGAAAACAAACTGACACATGCACACACAGAGAAACATGATTGACAAGAAGGATTTCCCTCCCAATTCCTATGTGATTCTGTTAATCTCTATCTGACCCTATAATGGGGTTGATAGTGGTTTGATAATGGCTGTCTACAGTGTCAGATAAACATGTTTGGTTTGATAAATCTGTCTAGCCAGCTATCTGAACTTGTAATACTTATGGTATTGACCAGACTCAGGGTCATGTGTCCAGTTGCCCTGACCTCCAGCACATGGGGTTTCCCAGACGCTCTCGCTGGATATATTGGCAACATGGAATACGTTATTATAAAATTGGGATTCTGAAAAGTATTTGCCTTGCAATACAGCTCTGTCCTTGAAGCCAGGAGTCGGAATACTAGTCACAGCTGATAGATATAGACCAGGAGTCAGAATACTAGTCACAGCTGATAGATATAGACCAGGAGTCAGAATACTAGTCACAGCTGATAGATATAGACCAGGAGTCAGAATACTAGTCACAGCTGATAGATATAGACCAGGAGTCAGAATACTAGTCACAGCTGATAGATATAGACCAGGAGTCAGAATACTAGTCACAGCTGATAGATATAGACCAGGAGTCAGAATACTAGTCACAGCTGATAGATATAGACCAGGAGTCAGAATACTAGTCACAGCTGATAGATATAGACCAGGAGTCAGAATACTAGTCACAGCTGATAGATATAGACCAGGAGTCAGAATACTAGTCACAGCTGATAGATATAGTCCAGGAGTCAGAATACTAGTCACAGCTGATAGATATAGACCAGGAGTCAGAATACTAGTCACAGCTGATAGATATAGTCCAGGAGTCAGAATACTAGTCACAGCTGATAGATATAGACCAGGAGTCAGAATACTAGTCACAGCTGATAGATATAGACCAGGAGTCAGAATACTAGTCACAGCTGATAGATATAGACCAGGAGTCAGAATACTAGTCACAGCTGATAGATATAGTCCAGGAGTCAGAATACTAGTCACAGCTGATAGATATAGACCAGGAGTCAGAATACTAGTCACAGCTGATAGATATAGACCAGGAGTCAGAATACTAGTCACAGCTGATAGATATAGACCAGGAGTCAGAATACTAGTCACAACTGATAGATATAGACCAGGAGTCAGAATACTAGTCACAGCTGATATATATAGACCAGGAGTCAGAATACTAGTCACAGCTGATAGATATAGTCCAGGAGTCAGAATACTAGTCACAGCTGATATATATAGACCAGGAGTCAGAATACTAGTCACAGCTGATAGATATAGACCAGGAGTCAGAATACTAGTCACAGCTGATAGATATAGACCAGGAGTCAGAATACTAGTCACAGCTGATAGATATAGACCAGGAGTCAGAATTCTAGTCACAGCTGATAGATATAGACCAGGAGTCAGAATACTAGTCACAGCTGATAGATATAGACCAGGAGTCAGAATTCTAGTCACAGCTGATAGATATAGACCAGGAGTCAGAATACTAGTCACAGCTGATAGATATAGTCCAGGAGTCAGAATACTAGTCACAGCTGACAAAATTCTTATATTTGTGGAAACTCTGGAAAAGTGGAAAACGTTATTTCTACCCCAAGGCAAATTTGGAAAATGTTTTGTTCTGCCTTTCACTGATAGCCCTCAAAAGCCTGGAACGACATGTTGATTGATGACAGCTGGTCAGAAAATTCAGGCTGCGGTTACAATGCATTACAGCTGCTTATGATTTAGCTATGGTATAGGAACATAATCATAAAGACATATCTGTTTTTATCACTTTTGTTCCATTTGAGCTGAACCTTTTGTTTGGTTATCCATAAGGGAAGAAATTACTGTAAGCTGGTCAAAAGCAGGAGGATGAAGAATGTAGGTGGTTTAATCTTTTGAGTATATTCCAACAAGTAATCTCTGAGTGGAGACTGTGTGGAGCTGAGTTTCTCACCTAGGCGATTATCTGGTACCCAGTGGGTTGAGCTCTGTCCAGTATTCAGGGACTAGGTTACCATTTAAGACAGGGTCACTATTTATCAATTATTCTGTGAAGACAAAGATTGGGAGAATTTTAGACCATGCAATGTGATGGCTGGCTTAAAAAAAGATTATTCTTTTATGGTTTTATCATGTGGATTTATCACTTGACCCATTAGGATCCGCTCTGTCATCTTACAGCGGTCAAGTTTCAGCCTGGTGGTCGTTCTTATGTCTAAGATGGTATTTTCCATCTGGAGAGAAACTAATGAGCGAGAGATGCAATGAGAGTCCTGACAGACCCTTAGAGAATCTCCTTGGGAACCGTAACTATGGAGGTTTGTAGACCCCCATGTGTACTTACCTTGGTTTTACAGGAATATCTCATGATCTGATGACATGACAGTGACAGGAGCTCATGCAGGTGATGTGAGAGGAAATCTGATTGGTCGGTTTCTACAGCCTAAACACACTGGTGACCTGATTGTTTAATGAAAGCCTTTCAGTAGACTGGGCCGGGTCAGTACAAGGCTACTGAACCGTTGAGCCTATAAATAGTGTGTGTGTGTGTGTGTGTGTGTGTGTGTGTGTGTGTGTGTGTGTGTGTGTGTGTGTGTGTGTGTGTGTGTGTGTGTGTGTGTGTGTGTGTGTGTGTGTGTGTGTGTGTGTGTGACTTGCACCTGGGATTTTTCGGGAATAAATCATGTAATTTAGCAATAACACAGTGACAGCCACGGAATAATCGCACAACTGTGATGACTAAGAAAACAGCCGTGCGTGTGTGTGTGTGCGCGCATCCATGCACGTGCGTGCGAGTGTGCACAAGAGTAGGCGTTACAATAAAACAGCTCTCCTTTTGAAGTCCTCAAAATGACTGCACCAGAGCAGGTCTTGGACTTGCATACATGTTTCGTATAGTGAACAAAAGGACAGGGAAGAAATCTGTGTTATCTCATGTTATTAGGCAGAGAACAACTCCCTGTATAAGTGGGTCTAGCTAGGCCTGCACAATGCAGTGTACAGCTGCTCTCTGACAGATTCTTCCTCCGCCCAGCTGTTTCACTGCAATTACTAAATGATTGTGCTCTCAGATTTGCATGGACACAGCCTGTCCTCCCTCTCTCTCTCTCTCTTTCTCGTTCTATCTCTCTCAGCCACTAGTGGACTGAAACATCTGCAGAAATGCCATCGGACCACAGTAACAATACAGCTCAGAGATGGAGGCCATCAAAGTTACAGAACAAAGTGCACCACAACTTGATATCCATCTGGCATGGAGATAATCCCCTTTTGCTCCAGCGTTGTGTTTTAGTTCAGAAGCTCCCCTCTGGCCTGAATTCTGTCTTCCTCAGTTCTAATCATATTTGTGTTGGTAGTTTAGTAAGGGTACTTAACATGGGGTTTGCCCCCTTTATGGATTTGCAGATGTATAGTGCCTTAATAGACATTCCCTTTACGCCCGTTCTTAGCCAGGTGTCAAGTTTAAACTAGTCACTGAGTCAGACATTCTACCCCTGTATATAGCCCTATATATAACCCTGTATATAGCCCTATATATAAACATGTATATAACCCAGTATATAGCCCTATATATAACCCTGTATATAGCCCTATATATAACCCTGTATATAGCCCAGTATATAGCCCTGTATATAACCCTGTATATAGCCCAGTATATAGCCCTGTATATAACCCAGTATATAGCCCAGTATATAGCCCTGTATATAACCCTGTATATAGCCTGGTATATAACCCTTTATATAGCCCTGTATATAGCCCTGTATATAACCCTGTATATAGCCCAGTATATAGCCCTGTATATAACCCAGTATATAGCCCAGTATATAGCCCTGTATATAACCCTGTATATAGCCTGGTATATAACCCTTTATATAGCCCTGTATATAGCCCTGTATATAACCCTGTATATAGCCCTATATATAACCCTGTATATATCCCTGTATATAACCCAGTATATAGCCCTGTATATAACCCTGTATATAACCCAGTATATAGCCCTGTATATAACCCTGTATATAGCCCTGTATATAGCCCTGTATATAGCCCTGTATCTAGCCCTGTATATAGCCCTTTATATAGCCCTGTATATAGCCCTGTATATAGCCCTATATATAACCCTGTATATAGCCCTGTATAAATCCCTGTATATAACCCAGTATATAGCCCTGTATATAACCCTGTATATAGCCCTGTATATAACCTTTTATATAGCCCTGTATATAGCCCTATATATAACCCTGTATATATCCCTGTATATAACCCAGTATATAGCCCTGTATATAACCCAGTATATAGCCCTGTATATAACCCTGTATATAGCCCTGTATATAGCCCTATATCTAGCCCTGTATATAGCCCTTTATATAGCCCTTTATATAGCCCTGTATATAGCCCTATATATAACCCTGTATAAATCCCTGTATATAACCCAGTATATAACCCTGTATATAGCCCTGTATATAACCCAGTATATAGCCCTGTATATAACCCTGTATATAGCCCTGTATATAGCCCTATATCTAGCCCTGTATATAGCCCTGTATATAGCCCTATATATAACCCGGTATAAATCCCTGTATATAACCCAGTATATAACCCTGTATATAACCCTGTATATAGCCCTGTATATAACCCTGTATATAGCCTGGTATATAACCCTTTATATAGCCCTGTATATAGCCCTGTATATAACCCTGTATATATCCGTGTATATAACCCTGTATATATCCCTTTATATAGCCCTGTATATAACCCTTTATATAGCCCTGTATATATCCCTGTATATAGCCCTGTATATAACCCTGTATATAGCCCTGTAAATAGCCCTGTATATAGCCCTATATATAACCCAGTATATAGCCCTGTAAATAGTCCTGTATATAGCCCTGTTTGTATATAGCCCTGTTTGTATATAGCCCAAAACATTGGCCCGTTGTTGTGTGTTAACTATAGCTGTCGTGTATTGTAGGAAATGTCCTGAGGGATTTGACTGTCTGAGAATTGGGAGAAATCCTAACTACGGCTACACCAGCTTTGACAGCTTCGGATGGGCTTTCCTGGCACTGTTCCGACTAATGACACAAGACTACTGGGAAAACCTGTACCATCAGGTACAAGACTGCAATACTCTTCTACACTGTAAAAAAAGTACTTTGTGACTACTGGCAACTGAGCTGCCAGCTACTGGCAACTGTGACAGCAACTCAAAAGTATTGAAACACATCATTTTTAGACTAATATATTGCTAAATATGTGGTGTTTTAATGTCTGTATATACTGCCTTGTAAGTTGATGTAATTTACTACAATACCACTAGGGGGCAAAGAAGTTCATCCTATTAGTTATAATTTTTTTATTCTGATATAGGTTATACAATAATTCTCGGCGACAGGACCCCCAGTCATTATAATAACATTAATAATAATATTGTATGCGAAGGCGAAGTGGAAGAGCTATTATATGAAAAAACAAATTAGTCACATATTACAATTATTACGTTTCCAAACACTGCTTTTGCCTTTTCTTTTCTTAGTGTGTTTCCATTCAGAGCATTGGTCTTCTATTTTACATGAGCTGCAGGAACATATCACTATTTGAGATTTTACCCAAAATATTTTGAACACTCCCATCTCAGAGACAAGCTAAGCTGAGGTTTCTGGTTAGCGGTCAGGTGTAGTAGTATTTTGAATGGATAAAAACATTTAGTAAAATGTGTGTGATGACACGCCACTGTACATCTCCCTTATTTTCAGACACTGCGGTCAGCTGGGAAAACCTACATGATCTTCTTTGTGCTGGTGATCTTCCTGGGTTCCTTCTACCTTGTCAACTTGATCTTAGCTGTAGTGGCCATGGCCTATGAGGAGCAGAACCAGGCCACCATCCATGAGGCCTGGCAGAAGGAGAGGGAGTTCCAGATGGCCATGGAACAACTGCGCAAGGAACAGAGGGTATGTTTTATCTGCCATTTTGTATTGTGAAAGGTGATTTTTTATTTAGAGTTATTGTTTTTATCCAGCTTTTCTGAGGAGAATGTTTGTATGCAGATGGTATGTTTGTATTCAGGTGTTAGATTTGAATTCAGAGGGTGGGCTTTTATTTAAACATTATTTAACATTTCTAGCATTAAGAGAGGGGATTTCAAGGAAATCAATAGGTTTTAGTGTTATTGTGGAATTCTAATACAAGTTCAGAGTTTAAGGAAATTTGGTTGGCAGCTTTATAAGTAACAATAATTCATTTAACCATGTATTGGTAAATGTAAATCAAAATATCATGTTACTCATTTTGTTTTCCTTTTACTTCCTTTCTCTTTTGCCAAAATCAGGAAATTAAAGTATGTATTTAATTTTAGGAACACCATAATGTAATAGCAATTTTGCCACTACTAACATGTAGCTAACATCTTTATTAAATGTAATGGTAACACACACAAATAGGTTCACCCAGTACCCGGTGATATTATCACTTTAATGGAGTGAAGTGAACTTTCTCTCTGAAGATGGCAGCAAGAAGATGCCAACAGGAAACAGAATCGGTCAGGTCTCCAGAACTGTCACCGTTTAAACTGACGTCGGGCGGTTTTAAACGTAGAAGATCACACAGAATGCTGTCCGAGGATCTGGAGGAGGCAGTTGAGAAGTTTGATCCACTGGAAGACCGGATAGTAAGTACATAATTTGGCACGTTGCCCAAAGCTATATTAAAATACTAAATGCTCCTTGTACAAAACATTGATCTGAAAATATTTGTATATTTGCCTTTTTTTTATGAATGTCTGAACGCGACATCCCAGTTCTTCTCAGAACTGGCATCCACAACTTACGTGTCCCTCTCTGTCTCCTCCGTCTTCCTCCAGTCTCCCATTCCCTCCATGTCTCCCAGGCCTGTCCACCCTCTCCTTGCTGCCATGTCCTGCCACCCCCTCAGCACCCACCGCGGCAGCCAGGCTAGCGTATTCTCCTTCCGGCCCCACGCCGCGTCAGAGGCGGACTTCGGAGACGACGAGTTCAGCGCTCACGGTGACGTGGTCGCCAGGAGCAGAGCAGACTCCGCCATCTGCCTCGGTTGGTATAAACACAAGCGGACGGGTAGTGTGAAGAGCCACGGCTCCCAGGTGTTGACCCCCAGCCTCAACATCAACGGGCGCCTCAACGTTTCCCTGGAGCCGAACGGCGTCACCACCATCGGCCTGCACACCCCGACGTCCCTGCCCACCTGCAGCATGGAGAAGGTCAAAGAGAACATGGTGAGAAGAGAACATTCTCCAATGTGGTTTCTTCATTTGCTGCCGTTTGCTTTCAGGAGGCCCAGGATGGAGTGCGATTTAAGCAGAATAATTGTTCAAATATATACGTATACATGTGCCAGTAGGTCGCCTGTGATAATAGATTAAGAGTGCTACATGCCTTCCAGGAACACACCTGTGTAGAGCATCCCAACCCTACGCCGGGCCTGCTGTCCCCTGAAGTTGCAGAGGTTTCCCACCACCGGAGAAAACGCGGCATGAGCGCCATTAGCTTTTTCAGCGATGCCATGGATGGTGAGGGTACATTCAGAGGTCAGAGGTCAACTTACGAAGGCTCTTTTAACGCCCAGTTTATTCACTATATCCAGTGCCATCTTTGGCCATGAGCTACATATTAGTCATAAATAACAGATGGCTTAATTACTTCCATAAAATAGTTATAGTGGTATAGTTAAATCCTATTAAGCATTTAAAACCATAACTGTTAGCATTGCAAGTGATGCCACATATAAGCTTTGACAAACAGCTAAATGTCTAGCACACAATATTAACCACTGACTCATAACTTTGTAGTTATATGAGATTCATAAACAGACAAGCGGTCACACTTGACAAGTGTTACCTATAAAACTGCTGAGGTTCTGCACTATTATGGCTGTTATAATTAGGTCAGAACCAGGCAAAAATTACCAGAACATCCTTCGAACAGGAATTCATTAAAAAACTGCAGTAACTTGCGGCTTGCTACCCTGAAACAACCACAAGTTCAGACTAACATTAACTCTAACTGTGTCTGACCTCTGCCATTCCAGAGTTGGAGGAGTCTCGTCAGAAGTGCCCCACCTGCTGGTACACCTTTGCAAAGGCCTACCTGATCTGGGACTGTTGCCCATGGTGGCTAATGGTGAAGGAGTATGTGAAGATGGTTGTGATGGACCCCTTCCTAGACCTGGCCATCACCATCTGTATCGTCCTCAACACTCTGTTCATGGCTCTGGAACACTACCCCATGACTGAGGAGTTCAATAATGTGCTCTCCGTCGGAAACCTGGTAAACACTTAAGCCTGTTTTATGCTTCTGCATCGAATCGACGGCGTACCCTCGCAGACCCCTCTGCGTCGACGCGAACCCCTCTCCGACCCCTACGCCGTAGCTCGACGTGCACCTCCAAAAAAATTTAACTACGCGTCGAGGCGATGCAGACCACAAGGGCTGTGATTGGTCAGATTATACATCTGGCGGTGAAATGCAACACAACCCGACGCAGAACCATAAAACGGCCACGACGCCGTAGGAGCGACGGCGTAGCTACGCCGTGGAGTTGACGCAGAAGCATAATGAGGCCTTTACACTTACTGTCTTACTTATATCCACAATCACACAACAAGGATGAAAAAAGTAGTCCTATATCATGGATTTGGACATTTTCACTTAGGGGTGTACTCACTTTTGTTGCCAGCGGTTCAGACATTAATGTCTGTGTGTTGAGTTATTTTGAGGGGGCAGCAAGTGTACACTGTTAAACAAGCTGTACACTCACTGCATTACATTGTAGCAAAGTGTCATTTGTTCAGTGTTGTCACACAAAAAGATATAATCAAATACTTCTGTGCGCTACCTGTATATAAATACAGTGCATGGAAAACAGGCCCAGATTAATAAAGCAATTACATGGCAAATCACATCATCCAGTGCCTCTAACTATTGTAACTAACCAGCTTGACTGCAAGTGTCCTTAATTATAAACTGAGTGTACAGTAGTGGAAAGGTTTATCCCCAGCGGGAGATACTTTTAAGCTACGTGAAAGTTGTGTATAATCTTCGTCCTCTCCCAGGTGTTCACGGTAATCTTCACAGCGGAGATGGTCTTTAAGTTGATCGCCATGGACCCGTACTTCTACTTTCAGCAGGGTTGGAACATATTTGATGGCATCATCGTCTGCCTGAGTCTCATGGAACTGGGCCTTTCCAACGTAGAGGGACTGTCGGTTTTGCGATCCTTCAGACTGGTAACGTACTGTATATTTGACACTTTATTTGTTTGCTTCATCAAAACCAATAGTTCCCTCTCAAATCATGTGTTTGAAAGTACCTAGATAAGTTCCCCATATGATTCTGAGAGCCCGTCCGCCTAAAGCACTATGACAGTGCTGGAGTCGTGGTATCGATGAGATTTACAGAGCGGGTGACACATTTCAATTACAAGCTAGCAATATGAACATTCACTAAATATGTGTCAAACATGAGGACTTTAATCCAGTGACGGGTCACAGAGACGTCGTTTGCATTGGGCATTCCATAAGCCATACGGCGCGTTTACATGGTAACGACGCGTTTACATGGTAACGACGCGTTTACATGGTAACGACGCGTTTACATGGTAACGACGCGTTTACATGGTAACGACGCGTTTACATGGTAACGGCGCATTACTGCAGCGCTGGATTCATTCCTTTCTTTAAATACAATGAATAGTAGTTCTATGTTCAGCATAACTCAAACAACCTAATGAGTCTAACCTTTTTAATTGTGACTTTGCCCTTTCTTCGTTCAGTTGCGAGTGTTCAAACTGGCCAAGTCATGGCCCACACTGAACACGCTGATCAAGATCATCGGCAACTCTGTGGGCGCCCTGGGCAACCTCACCCTGGTGCTGGCCATCATCGTCTTCATCTTCGCCGTGGTGGGCATGCAGCTGTTCGGGAAGAACTACCAGGACTGCGTGTGTAAGATCTCCAAGGACTGTATGCTGCCCCGCTGGCACATGAAGGACTTCTTCCACTCGTTCCTCATTGTGTTCCGGGTCCTGTGTGGGGAGTGGATCGAGACCATGTGGGACTGTATGGAGGTGGCCGGACAGCCGCTATGCATCCTGGTCTTCATGCTGGTCATGGTGATTGGTAACCTGGTGGTGAGTGACGTTGGCGGGGTTGTTCAGTGGTGTAGTGGGAAGGTAACGTTTTTATGGAGCTTTTTATTTATTTTTCACAGTTCAGCTACACTCAATTGAAATATATTAATTGATTGTGACTGAAATTACGATGACAAAGTTCAATTTTGTCATTATCATTTTTTGCCATACACAACGGATTGTGTTTCGGGTCATATACTGGTGATTGATTATGCAGAATTAAGAACAGACTTAATGAATGCATAGAATAGGTTATTGGTTATTGTTTTTTTATGAAGAGACAAGCTATTTTTTATGAAATAACCAGCTTTGTTTCTATTAGATGGTGGTCTTTCAGTCCAACTTACTGGGGTGGATGTGGAGTTTTGTTAGGGAAGAGTCAGGATAGAGACTGAACGTTTTCAAGATGTATTATTTTCTGATTCAGAATCAAGATAAGTACATTTCGACATAACGCTCTTGGTTGTGGTAGACAATGCAACATATTGGCATAATTCACTACATATTTGCGACGTCGACATACAATATTACACAGATTTTCTGGACATGACATAATGGGAACTGAGTGCGGGTTATGTAATACAGGAATTAAGCATGGAGTTGAGTGGAGGGTAATCATTTGGTTTCAGTTTGGAGGTGGCGAATGTGGTGAGCATTGTTGACAAGGGTGTCCTTCCATCTGAGATTTTGAGAGATGATGGTCCCTAAAGAATTTGAATGATCCAGCTGATTTATCAGCTGAGTGCTGACTCTGATAGGAGGAGAGGTCTGGGGCAAGTCCACAACCACTGATACGGAACCAGATGTGTTGTGTACCAGGTTGCGCCAGGTCACTAGCGGTTTGACCACCTTGTGTTCAACCTTCCGTGGTTCTTCCAATGCCACGTGCTGCTCCACTCTCAACATGGGCTACCAGGAGAAGCCCAGATCTATCACAAGGCCATGATACTAGTTTATTTTCCCTTAGTAAGGGAGACTATTTTAGCTATGATGGAAAGGTTGTTTAGTTGGCAGACTTAAACGGTGAGAAAAGGCTATGTTTTGTGCTTGTTGTGCATTTATACTGACAAACATCCACAAAGATGCTTTTGCTCTATCCACACTGGAAACTGCATCCAAGTTGTTCCGTATCCAGGATCAGAAGACTAAACGTGGGAATGTGACGGCATGTAGCCAGTGGTAGCTACGGTTACTGCTGTATATACACGGACATCGGCAAGTGTTGGCAGTTTGGTTTTAAACTATGAAACAAAGCCTCTTTGATGGGAGGGAAAAGAACCGGAACTGTTTACATAAAAGGCATTTAATTCAAGTAACAGCTCTGTTTACACGCAACTACTGTCAGTTGGCGCCGGATTAACACAGTATTGGCTGGGACACCCAGATGTTGGTTGGTTATCCATCTGTGTCCTGTGAAGTACCATTTTAGGAGAATAGATCACAACTCTCTTCCAAGAACTACAGCCCAGTTAAGCAGTAATCCATTCATCCAGTTTGGTACAGTAGTGATGCTGGATGAACATTGGAGAAATAAATGAAGTATATAAGTACCACTAGCATAGTTCAGGAGTAGTCTTAGTGAACTGTTTTTTGTGTGTGTGCTTTATTGAAGTTGCTTTACGTGCAACCTGGGTTATCTGTTTATGCTGGTACATATTCTTCTTTTAATTAAATATAAATTAGGTTAAAAACCTACAATGGGGTGCCAGTTCACACTGTCAGTGAAATTCAGTAGAGTTTAAGGTATCCATGTGCAACCTAAATAAACAAGAGAAACAAGAGAATATTACCAGGCCCCACTAGTATAGTATTAATAGGACCTATTGGTATAGTAATAACAGGCCCTATTGGTATAGTATTAATAGGACCTATTGATATAGTATTTACAGGCCCTATTGGTATAGTAATAACAGGCCCTATTGGTATAGTAATAACAGGCCCTATTGGTATAGTATTTATAGGCCCTATTGGTATAGTATTTACAGGCCCTATTGGTATAGTAATAACAGGCCCTATTGGTATAGTATTAATAGGCCCTATTGGTATAGTATAAATAGGCCCTATTGGTATAGTATTAACAGGCCCTATTGGTATAGTAATAACAGGCCCTATTGGTATAGTAATAACAGGCCCTATTGGTATAGTATTAATAGGCCCTATTGGTATAGTATAAATAGGCCCTATTGGTATAGTATAAATAGGACCTATTGATATAGTATTTACAGGCCCTATTGGTATAGTAATAACAGGCCCTATTGGTATAGTAATAACAGGCCCTATTGGTATAGTAATAACAGGCCCTATTGGTATAGTATAAATAGGACCTATTGGTATAGTATTTACAGGCCCTATTGGTATAGTAATAACAGGCCCTATTGGTATATTAATAACAGGCCCTATTGGTATAGTATTAATAGGCCCTATTGGTATAGTATAAATAGGCCCTATTGGTATAGTATTAACAGGCCCTATTGGTTTAGTATGAATAGGCCCTATTGGTATAGTATTTATAGGCCCAATTGGTATATTATTTACAGGCCCTATTGGTATAGTATTAATAGGCCCTATTGGTATAGTATTAACAGGCCCTATTGGTATAGTATTAACAGGCCCTATTAGTTTAGTATGAATAAGCCCTATTGGTATAGTATTAACAGGCCCTGTTGGTTTAGTATGAATAGGCCCTATTGGTATAGTATTTATAGGCCCAATTGGTATATTATTTACAGGCCCTATTGGTATAGTATTAATAGGACCTATTGATATAGTATTTACAGGCCCTATTGGTATAGTAATAACAGGCCCTATTGGTATAGTATTAATAGGCCCTATTGGTATAGTATGAATAGGCCCTATTGGTATAGTATTAACAGGCCCTATTGGTTTAGTATGAATAAGCCCTATTGGTATAGTATTAACAGGCCCTATTGGTTTAGTATGAATAGGCCCTATTGGTATATTATTTATAGGCCCAATTGGTATATTATTTACAGGCCCTATTGGTTTAGTATGAATAAGCCCTATTGGTATAGTATTAACAGGCCCTATTGGTTTAGTATGAATAGGCCTTATTGGTATAGTATTTATAGGCCCAATTGGTATATTATTTACAGGCCCTATTGGTATAGTATTAATAGGCCCTATTGGTATAGTATGAATAGGCCCTATTGGTATAGTATTAACAGGCCGTATTGGTTTAGTATGAATAGGCCCTATTGGTATAGTATTAACAGGCCCTATTGGTTTAGTATGAATAGGCCCTATTGGTATAGTATTTATAGGCCCAATTGGTATATTATTTACAGGCCCTATTGGTATAGTATTAATAGGCCCTATTGGTATAGTATGAATAGGCCCTATTGGTATAGTATTAACAGGCCCTATTGGTTTAGTATGAATAAGCCCTATTGGTATAGTATTAACAGGCCCTATTGGTTTAGTATGAATAGGCCCTATTGGTATATTATTTATAGGCCCAATTGGTATATTATTTACAGGCCCTATTGGTTTAGTATGAATAAGCCCTACTGGTATAGTATTAACAGGCCCTATTGGTTTAGTATGAATAGGCCTTATTGGTATAGTATTTATAGGCCCAATTGGTATATTATTTACAGGCCCTATTGGTATAGTATTAATAGGCCCTATTGGTATAGTATGAATAGGCCCTATTGGTATAGTATTAACAGGCCGTATTGGTTTAGTATGAATAGGCCCTATTGGTATAGTATTAACAGGCCCTATTGGTTTAGTATGAATAGGCCCTATTGGTATAGTATTTACAGGCCCTATTGGTATATTATTTACAGGTCTTATTGGTATAGTATTTATAGGCCCTTTTGTATAGTATTTACAGGCCCTATTGGTAAAGTATTAACAGGCCCTACTGGTATAGTATTAACAGGCCTTACTGGTATAATATTACCACATCCTACTGGTATAGTATTACCACATCCTACTGGTTTAATATTACCACATCCTACTGGTATTGTATTGCCACATCCTACTGGTATTGTATTGCCACATCCTACTGATATAATATTACCACATCCTACTGGTATAGTATTACTAGGCCTTACTTGTATAGTATTACCACATCCTACTGGTTTAATATTACCACATCCTACTGGTATTGTATTGCCACATCCTACTGGTATTGTATTGCCACATCCTACTGGTTTAATATTACCACATCCTACTGGTGTTGTATTGTCACATCCTACTGGTATTGTATTGCCACATCCTACTGGTTTAA
This sequence comes from Dallia pectoralis, assembly GCA_029465975.1. Lineage (NCBI taxonomy): Eukaryota > Metazoa > Chordata > Actinopteri > Esociformes > Umbridae > Dallia > Dallia pectoralis. The sequence goes on along the minus strand of CM055732.1, from coordinate 8,598,934 downwards.
TATTACCACATCCTACTGGTATTGTATTGCCACACCACATATTTTCTATTATATTGTTGAAACCATTTTTGCTTGTGCATAGAAATAACACAAAACGTATAACTACAGATCTGATCAGAATGCAACGCTCCTCAGGTTTCACATGCTGCAGATTACCCAGAATGCACGGGCAAGGAGGTCAAAGGGTGCTCATCAACTATCATCTGCTCCAACCATGTACTTTCTCCCCTCCTCCCAGGGCGGCAGATTCAGAGATGATCCTTAACCAGTTCAGTGGTACAGCAGTGGTCTAGCTGGAGCTTAGAATCCATGTTCCTGTGCTCTCTAAGCAGGCTGATAGATTACTGGTGATTGGATGGGATCATTCTGTTGGGATCCTTGGCCACATGTGACTGCTTCAAAATTCACTCTGTGTGCTTAAATGAACGTGTGGTTTGAGTTGGCCTGGATGTGTCTTACATGTTCTGGGACCTTGTGTCATCTGAAAATTCAAAAGGACTGAAAGTGTCGTCATTGTCCGTCCACCATTTGATTTGCTAATGGATTCTGCAGTGGCCCGTTATTGGACGATAGACTAACAGCCACCGTGTCTAGTGCCTCAGCATAGGGAAAACACTTCATTTATATAAACCGCAGTGATGAACTGGGTACTTATTTAACTAAGAAAATTGTACCAAGCTTGAGTTTGTCTAAAGCGCTTCGTTTTGCTACATTGTTGAACTGAAAACCTGCACACATTTACTTGCCCATGTCAATTGCACATCCTCACACTGTGCTACCTCTCTTTGCACTGCTCTTCTGGTTGGACGCAAACTGCATTTCGTTGTACCGCACTTTTACTGTCCAACGGCAATAAAGCTGATTCTAATCTCATCTCATCTCATCTCATCTTCAACCGCTTATCCGGGGTCGGGTCGCGGGGGTAGCAGCTCTAGCAGGGGACCCCAAACTTCCCTTTCCCGGGCAACATTAGCCAGCTCTGACTGGGGAATCCCGAGGCGTTCCCAGGCCAGTGTGGAGATAATCTCTCCACCTAGTCCTGGGTCTTCCCCGAGGTCTCCTCCCAGCTGGACGTGCCTGGAACACCTCTCTAGGGAGGCGCCCAGGTGGCATTCTTACAAGATGCCCGAACCACCTCAACTGGCTCCTTTCTATGCAAAGGAGCAGCGGCTCTACTCCGAGTTCCTCTCGGATGACTGAGCTTCTCACCCTATCCCTAAGGGAGAGGCCAGCCACCTTTCTGAGAAAACCCATTTCGGCCGCTTGTACCCGCGATTCTAATCTATTGTAACAAACTCTCTTCAGCAATGTGTTTGTGCACGCCGTGTACGTTCTGCAATGTGAGATGGCAGGAGAGAGACATGCATCACGCCATCATGTGACCATTGGGAGACAGTTGTAACTGTACATTGTGCCTTCGATCCAACGGCAGGTGCTGAATCTGTTCCTGGCTCTGCTGCTCAGCTCCTTCAGCTCCGACAACCTGTCAGCTCCGGACGAGGACGGAGAGATGAACAACATCCAGGTGGCCGTCGCCCGTATCCACGCCGGATTCACCTGGCTGCTGAGGAACACCGCCGACCTCTTCAACGGAAATCTGAAGAAGAGGCGTCGCACGGCCAAAGACGTCCAGGTCTCCGTGAGGCTGACGCCCGTAGCCAATCACGTCGAGAGCAACGGCGGGCTGGTGGGAGGGACCGGCCGTTACGGGGGGCAGTGCATCGTCCCGGACGAGGACAGCTACATGACCAACCCCAACCTGACCATCAGTGTGCCCATCGCCCCCGGGGAGTCGGACGTGGAGTTCCCAGAGGAAGGAGAGGACGACGTGGAGACAGAGTCCTCAGAGGATGAGGACAACAAGCCGGTAAGACTTTTCCTAAGTTATGTAAAACCCCAGGGTGTCGAACGGACGTTGTTCCTCAGTGCTCTCACCTGTGCCTGGCTGTTCACTGTGAAAAGAGATACCAATTGAATTATTCAGCCATTGTTTTAAAAGCAAACTGTCCTAACTGACGGTCCGAGTGTGTGTTTGATTAAAGACACCTTGTCCCAAGTCTCCATAGCTGTGATGTTAACGCGAAGAGCTGTGACCCAGGGCTCAGACCCGACCTCCTGCCGGCGTGTCAGCGGAGTTGTGGGATGGGTTTCTAACACGCTGGACAATATGCTCACCATTATTATCGTAACTGTTGCTATTATGGTATTCATGTCACTGGGAGTGAGTGATATCATGAGTCAGTGAGCTGCAGGGGGCCGCACGTGGATTAGAGAGGCGGGGCGCCACCAGCACTATAGAATAGATGGACCCGGAGCAGAACGGAGGCTTTCAGAGGACATAATCCGTTAATCTGTAAGCCAGGCAGACAAGGTGATCTCTGGTGACAGGACACAGATTTAGTTACGTAATCGCCGGACGCTACGTAAGGCAATAAACACACACACATCTCAAGGACCGTAGAGCTCGTTTCTTTTTAGACTTGGGTTTTCGCTGATGTTTCTCTTGCTATCGGTAGGGTCCAGACCTGATAATAGGACTATGCACTCCTTATTTAACTCGTTTTATATATTATTTAACTTGGAGTGAGCAGACATACGTTGATAGATTGATGGAGACATTAGGATTCCCAGTTGGCTTGAATGATTATATACAGTACGTAGCTATTCTAGCAAATTATCATCGTTGTCAGATGAAGAACATAGAAACATTTGATGAAGGTTGTTTGGACCAGCCTGTGTGTGTCTGGTGTCTGTGGGTGTCTGTGGCGTGTGTGGGCAGGCGGGCTGGCAGTTAACTCTAGCAGATGTTTTTAAGCTTTCTCAGAACACACAGCTGTAGGCTACAAGTAAAAATTTTCAATTACATTGAATTACTGTAAGTAATGCTTACTAAGTTAATCAACACTATTTTACCTAATGTACTGTGTCATGTTGACCGGTTCCCTCTAAAGTACAGCGGCCATTTTGAGAAACCCTCAGCTCTGAGCCTCACGTCACTCTTAATGTAATACATGTCCCTGTCGCCTTTCTTCTCCTCTCTTATCTCTTCTTCTATCTTCTATCCCCTCTTTATTTTTCTCTTTCTGGAAATCAGAGTTGATTGAGAGATTGGGATTGAGAGTCAGTCTAGAGTGGCAAGGTGATCAGTTGTAGAGCTGTACTTGGACATCTTGTTAAAGAGATGTAGGCTTACTTATTAAGTGCTGTAATTCTACAGCTGTTGTTGAAGGGCTGTCTTTGTAGATATGTCTTAAAAAATAATCTAATGAATGACACTAACACACTGCTACTGAATGACACTAACACACTGCTACTGAATGACACTAACACACTGCTACTGAATGACACTAACACACTGTTACTGAATGACACTAACACACTGCTACTGAATGACACTAACACACTGCTACTGAATGACACTAACACACTGCTACTGAATGACAATAACACACTGCTACTGAATGACAATAACACACTGCTACTGAATGACACTAACACACTGCTACTGAATGACACTAACACACTGCTACTGAATGACACTAACACACTGCTACTGAATGACACTAACACACTGCTACTGAATGACACTAACACACTGCTACTGAATGACACTAACACACTGCTACTGAATGACACTAACACACTGCTACTGAATGACACTAACACACTGCTACTGAATGACACTAACACACTGCTACTGAATGACACTAACACACTGCTACTGAATGACACTAACACACTGTTACTGAATGACACTAACACACTGCTACTGAATGACACTAACACACTGCTACTGAATGACACTAACACACTGCTACTGAATGACAATAACACACTGCTACTGAATGACAATAACACACTGCTACTGAATGACACTAACACACTGCTACTGAATGACACTAACACACTGCTACTGAATGACACTAACACACTGCTACTGAATGACACTAACACACTGCTACTGAATGACACTAACACACTGTTACTGAATGACACTAACACACTGCTACTGAATGACACTAACACACTGCTACTGAATGACACTAACACACTGCTACTGAATGACACTAACACACTGCTACTGAATGACAATAACACACTGCTACTGAATGACACTAACACACTGCTACTGAATGACACTAACACACTGCTACTGAATGACACTAACACACTGTTACTGAATGACACTAACACACTGCTACTGAATGACACTAACACACTGCTACTGAATGACAATAACACACTGCTACTGAATGACACTAACACACTGCTACTGAATGACACTAACACACTGCTACTGAATGACACTAACACACTGTTACTGAATGACACTAACACGCTGCTACTGAATGACACAAACACACTGTTACTGATTGACACTAACACACTGCTACTGAATGACACTAACACACTGTTACTGATTGACACTAACACACTGTTATTGAATGACACTAACACACTGTTATTGAATGACACTAACACACTGCTACTGAATAACACTAACACACTGCTACTGAATAACACTAACACACTGTATGCATGGATAAAAGCACAATGATGTCGGTTGGTAAGATGATCATCTACTTTCCAATTGAGCCAAATGCTACACTCATACTATCTGCCCTAATAAGGTTACTGCCATTAATCCTGTTTCCAGGTCCTTCCCACACACAGACACACACACACGCACACACACTAGATTACACGTTATGCTTTTTATTGGATTTCTACATCACCTCGGTCCCAATAATCTCCGTAAAGCGTGTTAAATTCTGTATGTTTCCATTAGCAGCCAGTGAAATCTAATCAGACCTAGTCTAAGAACTGTAAGTGATAGTAGACAGACACAACACACTGGTTCACGAACCCCTACTGTAACATAAGGTTACAAAAGACACAGTTAAAAATACCATTACACATATTTCATATACTTAGAGCATTTTAGAACACATAAGGGCCAAGTTATAAATGATTTGAAAGACAAATCGGGTGTCGCCAGCAGAGATATTTTAATGGTTGAAATATACTGCGTTGTATGATTTCTGCACACAGATATGTGAGAGGTTGATGTCATTAATGCCTGGGGGTGGTATTCTGAGTGACTGGTTATTGTCATTAATGCCTGGGGGTGTTATTCTGAGTGACTGGTTATTGTCATTAATGCCTGGGGGTGGTATTTTGAGGGACTGGTTATTGTCATTAAGGCCTGGGGGTGGTATTCTGAGTGACTGGTTATTGTCATTAATGCCTGGGGGTGGTATTCTGAGTGACTGGTTATTGTCATTAATGCCTGGGGGTGGTATTTTGAGGGACTGGTTATTGTCATTAAGGCCTGGGGGTGGTATTCTGAGTGACTGGTTATTGTCATTAATGCCTGGGGGTGGTATTCTGAGTGACTGGTTATTGTCATTAATGCCTGGGGGTGGTATTCTGAGTGACTGGTTATTGTCATTAATGCCTGGGGGTGGTATTCTGAGTGACTGGTTATTGTCATTAATGCCTGGGGGTGGTATTCTGAGTGACTGGTTATTGTCATTAATGCCTGGGGGTGTTATTCTGAGTGACTGGTTATTGTCATTAATGCCTGGGGGTGGTATTCTGAGTGACTGGTTATTGTCTTGTAAACAGACAGTTAATGCAGTTGAGAGTCAAGTGGAGGCACACAGGTAGAGGGTGGAGGCACACAGGTGAAGGGTGGAGGCACACAGGTGAAGGGTGGAGGCACACAGGTGAAGGCACACAGGTGAAGGGTGGAGGCACACAGGTGAAGGGTGGAGGCACACAGGTGAAGGGTGGAGGAACACAGGTGAAGGGTGGAGGAACACAGGTGAAGGGTGGAGGCACACAGGTGAAGGGTGGAGGCACACAGGTGGAGGTTGAAGGCATACAGGTGGAGGGTGGACTCGAGCACTCGACTGCGGTTCCACACTGGTTCCTCACCGGTTCTAAATCGGTTCCACACCGGTTCTACATCGGTCTCTAAGTGTGCAGAGAAACAATACCTTTACAATACCTCTATGGATCGAATAAAACTGTGAGAGTATGAAGAAACCTCTTGGTGCTACGCTTTTGTTGCTGTGTTGCAGGAGAAGATAAGCCTATCAGAAGGCAGCACGGTGGACCTAAGGAAGCCAGGGGAGGAAGAGGATGACTTATCTGTGACAGCTGAAGAGGCACTGGAGCCAGACGAATGCTTCCCTGAATGTATGTGGACAGCAGAAACCTGTATAGAAAGAAGTGCCATTCCATATTCTGTGTGTGTGTGTGTGATATAATCTGTATGTGTCTTTGTGTCTGAGTCTGCGTGTAAAAGTACGGTAAGAGCTGTGTTATATTGTATTTAATCTCCCGATTGTCCAGTCTGCGTGTTCTATCGTGATTCTGTTATTAAATTATTGTGTGTGTGTGTGCTTCTGTCTCAGTCTGCGTGCGCCACAGCAAGTGCTGTGAGGTCAACACAACAACAGGCTTTGGTTTGACCTGGTGGAGACTGAGGAAGACCTGTTACCAGATTGTTGAACACAGCTGGTTTGAGACCTTCATAATCTTTATGATCCTGCTGAGCAGCGGAGCTCTGGTGAGATCTTACCTGACCTCTCAACCTTCACCTCTTACCTGACCTCTCAACCTTCACCTCTTACCTGACATCTCAACCTTCATCTCTTACCTGACATCTCAACCTTCATCTCTTACCTGACCTCTCAACCTTCATCTCTTACCTGACCTCTCAACCTTCACCTCTTACCTGACCTCTCAACCTTCACCTCTTACCTGATATCTCAGCCATAATTTCTTAGCTGACCTCTCTGACCTAATTTCGTATCTGACCTCCAAACCTTGTTTCGGGCTAGTAGGCATTTATTAGAAATAAATTGTGCAATGTCTTCATTTAAACTTTGATAACATTTTAGATAACGTTTTATAATTTGTTTTATTTTACAACAAGTGCTGTACATTTCTTATTTTTGGCTCACTGTTCATGTTAGCTACAGTTGCAGTCAGTTTTATATTGTTTGTTTATGGTTCGTTTAAGGTATAAAACATTTTGTGCATCTGATCAAACAGCAGAGCATCTAATATTCTCCAGCTCTACCACATCAACTGCAGGACCATTGGCCATTGGGTGAAGAGTGCTGTTGTTTCAATATTCATTGTGGTTTAGAATCACCAGTGGTTTTCTGTTGTGTCCTTTTGCTCTAGGCATTTGAGGACATCTACATAGAGAAGAGGAAAGTGGTTAAGGTTATATTGGAATACGCCGATAAGGTCTTCTCCTACATCTTCGTCCTAGAGATGTTCCTCAAATGGATCGCCTATGGCTTCAAGAAGTACTTCACCAACGCCTGGTGCTGGCTGGATTTCCTCATCGTTGACGTAAGTGTTGCCCAGTCATGTTCATGGAAGAGGTGGAAAGACTCGTATTGTATTCAAACTAATCAGTGGTTGATGTGAAGATTGTAGGGAGATGATTGGTACACCTGAATTGTACCCTGAAAGGTATTTTGTTCAGTCAATTAAACGGAGTTATACCAGTTATACCGGTTTGTATATTTACCTTTTTTCTAGGTTGCCACCACAATTACAATGCGGTTTGTACCTTTACATAGCAAAAATGGCCCTCTTCTCTCTCTCGCTTCACAATTTAATTGAACATGGCACCTCTTACATGCAGGAAACTATTAAACACATTATGGTGCCTTCCTATGTACGTCTAATTATAGATGGGGGACATATCCTGTACATCTGTATGTAAAGATATACAGATGCTGTACATTTTTATATTCATTTTTAAACATGGACACTAAGTCTTCTTTTCAATTCCGGTTAGAGCCAGTTTGCGCTGTGCTCTGAAAGGAGAAGTACACATTGTTGTCCATTTCGATCTCTCTCATGGAATTGCCTTCATTTCTCAAAACAAGGCTGGCGAGTTTCAGAAGAAACATCTTTGTTTTTAGGCCATTTTGAGCCTGTGAGTAAACCCACAAACGCTGATGCTCCAGATACTAAACTAGTCAAAAGGTCATTTTAGAATCAGATTTATTCCCAAAGTCTGTTTACACACACATTGGTTCTGACCCCTAGCTGCAACATTTGGAACAAACATTTTAAAACGTATACGAACAGAGCAAAACACATAACACGAACACTCTGGCAAGAGAGACCATGTCTAGTTGGCATATGTAATGGGTAAATATATAATGTGTTATATTGTATCTGAATAGTGCAAAAAAGAGCAATTGACCAGGTTCCAGTTTCTCAAAATGTGCAAAAGAGCAATATCCATTTGTATATACAGTTGTGCAAAAGAAGAGCAATGTCCAGTTATAGTGCAAAATGTCCTTTGAGTTTTTTTCCATATCAGAGCCAATAGTGTCCAGGGTGGGTAATGTGGGCGGGGCGCCAAGGGCAGTCTAGAGCTAGAGGCATATTCCTTAGACATTCTGCTGTGGGGAAGAAGCTGTTCTTGTGGCGAGAGCTCTTGGGCTTGATAGACCACAGGTGTCTGCCAGTGAGGAGAGTTAGTTGAATAGTCCGTTACCCTGATGGGAGCAGTGGTGAGAGTTCTGAATAGTCTGTTACCCTGATGGGAGCAGTGGGTAGAGTTCTGAATAGTATGGTACCCCAATGGGTGCAGTGGGGAGAGTTCTGAATAGTTTGTTACTCTGATGGGAGCAGTGAGGCGAGTTCTGAATAGTCTGTTACCCTGATGGGAGCAGTGGGGAGAGTCTGAATAGTCTGTTACCCTGATGGGTGCAGTGGGGAGAGTTCTGAATAGTCTGTTACCCTGATTGGAGCAGTGGGGAGAGTTCTGAATAGTCTGTTACCCTGATTGGAGCAGTGGGGAGAGTTCTGAATAGTCTGTTACCCTGATTGGAGCAGTGGGGAGAGTTCTGAATAGTCTGTTACCCTGATGGGAGCAGTGGGGAGAGTTCTGAATAGTCTGTTACCCTGATGGGAGCAGTGGGGAGAGTTCTGAATAGTCTGTTACCCTGATGGGAGCAGTGGGGAGAGTTCTGAATAGTCTGTTACCCTGATGGGAGCAGTGGGGAGAGTTCTGAATAGTCTGTTACCCTGATGGGTGCAGTGGGGAGAGTTCTGAATAGTCTGTTACCCTGATGGGTGCAGTGGGGAGAGTTCTGAATAGTCTGTTACCCTGATGGGAGCAGTGGGGAGAGTTCTGAATAGTCTGTTACCCTGATGGGTTCAGTGGGGAGAGTCTGAATAGTCTGTTACCCTGATGGGTTCAGTGGGGAGAGTCTGAATAGTCTGTTACCCTGATGGGAGAGGTCTGCCTCAATCTTCTTCTTTAATCAGCACAATAGTTTTCTGCGGTGCTAACATAATCACCAAATGGTTTTACGAACAAGTTCACTAATCTATTAGCCTTATAAAAATGTACCTTTGTCTTAGCAAACACAACATGCAATTGAAACACAGCAGGGATGGTTGCTGAACATTTGCCATAGAAAAAATCTGTTGTTTCTGGCTACAATAGTCATATACAACTCTACCAATGTATAACATTGTATGGACAATTTTTATTTTTTAAATTGCAGCAAGGAGTTCAAATCTTGCTTGTAGCCTCATACCCAGTGCTTGTCAGAACCGAACGGTTAAGTCAGGTGGACCTTGGTACCATGCCCTGTTGTGTACCGCACGCTCAGTCATTATAGCCGGCCAGAGGATACATGTTTTTCAGGACAAAAATAAATAAATATAAATAAAATAATTATATATATATTATTTGTACTATTTCTTTCTTGTCTTTCCCGAAGTGCCGTAAAGGCTAGAACTATATATCCTTGCCCTTACTTTGCTTCCTCTGATTTTGCCTGCTGGCTCACAGATCGGCACTGACATGTCTATAGCAGCTGTTAGGGTAAGTGGTGGTAGTGAGATGACAGGTGAGTATGGGAACCAGGTTGGAAAAGCTTAATCCTCTGCATTAAATAAGCGTCTGTGTTTTCTCACCTGTATATGCTTCTCGTAGAGATATCAAAAGCCACCGTCTTGTCCACACTCAAAAGTGACAAAAGGATCATTTACTTCAATCAGGATCTTTATTCCACTGGACTGAAAGAGCTGAGGCTGCCGGAGGATTCTTCGCTATTTATATCACATTCTGTAAATGTGTATAATTTATTACACAGTAGTGCCCTTTTATAAAGCTGAATCAAATCTGAATCAGAGTTCCACATAACCTGAAACAAAAATAACAAAAATAACAGCATTTTATTATTTCACTATAGGACAAACTATCTATCAAAATTCTCTCATGTGGCCAATAGCCTAACAACATCATCCACTATGGCTATGCAAATTAAACAGGAAAGATTTCTGAATTTTTGTTCTGTTTTGTTAATATTTTAGCAAGCTAAGATACAACCTTTTCATCTGATTTTTTCCTAATTTAATTTTTTCCTAATTTATTTTAATTGCAGCAATTCATTTGCCATGGAATGTATATACTTTGGTAAAACAGCCTGTTTTTGAGAATTTGGCAAATTCATTTTCTAATACTGCTGTGCTCTGAGTTGAGTGGTCTTCTTAGAACCTGTACAATAGTAGTAGATAAGAATAATTTGCTGGAAAATAAAAGGCGCAAAAAGATTTGGCCCCGTATACGTGTTTTGGTTCCATGGCTAAGCTAGCAGGTGTACGGTAGATATGTGGCAACAAGTTTGGCTGTTAGATTAAAACTCAGCTTGAAAAAAATGCATGCTGAAAATAATATTTACTCATAGGGAACACTGGCAGACAAAAGATCCCGAGAAAGTTAAAGCCACGACCAAGTTAGAATGCACACCGGACCTTGGCTTTTATATCATACAAATGCGCGACCACCATGTATTCTGAGGTTTATCTATAGAAGAAACAATGTTACTGCACTAGTCATTATACACATACTGTTTTATATGTCATCGTTGTTAATCAGCGGACTTAAATAAAGTTGTTTCAAACATTTGTAGTGTAGGTAGAATGTCAGCAGAAACCGTAGCGATCTGATGTTTTGCGCTAAATGTTGTCAGCACTAGCAGAAACCGATGCTGAGGAAGTTCATTCATCCGCATATTTGTCTGTCATATTAGATATTCCACAACATGTGGCTGGGTTAGTTGGGATAGCTTCACACTATTTAATCAATGCATCAGTGATGTGAAAGCTTAGAATGTAATCTTTGAGGGAATTATAGGATAAAATCCAATGATTCTATCAATGCTGTTCCTTATTTAATTGATTATTTTTCAATCTTTAGCATTTGAAGTGAATTGTTTGTTCTATGTACGTGGAGACATTTTGTGTTAATAGTGTATTTGATTTTCCTGGTAAATTCTTTAGATATTTTGGACATAGTCCCTTGAAATGTATTTTTATTCCAAAAAAATTGCACCATAATAGCACTTACCTGCACTTGTGTATTTAATTTGATCATATAAGAAACATTTTAATCCGATTTGGCAATAAAGCTAAAGCAAGAATTTAAGATTTTGTTATGCTTCTTTATAAAACCTCACTCTATTCCACATATATATGCATATTTATTATGTATATATAGCTGAGTATGTACACATGTGCATTGGTTGTACAAATATACCTGATTTGTGTTTTTTCCTTTTCCACCAAATTCATCAGTAAATCCATTACCCATAGATCATCCATCATGCCATTTCAAATCATCGATATCCCCCCCGGGCCATTCAACAGCGGAATACCATACTGTTTTGTCCGTTTCGGAATTCAGAATAGAGTGGAAGTCTCAAGTGTTTATTTAAGAAGATGCCACAAAATCTAATTCTAAATTACATTAGTTAATTTATTGTGTTCCTAACTGTGGAATGTCCCAATGTTAAGCACTGCCACAGACAAAACATGTTGTGCTGATATTTTTGGCTCGGCTTGTCAATATGGCTTTAAGTTCTTAAATGTATTATTTTTTATATTCTTGATTTAGAAAGTCTTGATACATTTGATTTTATTTAGTTTTTGTATTTAGTTGTATTGTATTTTTGGATTCATTTGTGTTGTATGGGTCTGGGCTTGTCCACATTTTACTATAATTTGCTATACTGGTGAGAACCACACACCTGTAAGAACTGGAAAATTAGCAACATGTAATCTTGTTTGTAGATTTCACTTTTTCCTACGACGGAACAAAAATGCTCTGTTCATCTCTGGGGTTGGTTTAACCTGCAGTGGGCTGAGAAACACCGAGTGTATTTCTGTAGCCTGTGGTGACTTCTCAGAACCGTTCAGTTCGTCATTAATCCTCTGTAGTTATTAATGTAACCCTTGGTCACTGTGTCTGAACGGGTCCTGGGCCCATTACAGGCAAGCAGTCACTACGGCAACCAGAGGTTTTAGCAAAGAGCTATTTATTATATAAAACAATAAACCGTATGGGGACAGGTTGGCTGCAAGTGCCTCAAATCAAATAAATAATAATACAAACAGATCACCAAAGCAATAAATCACACACTCAAAATACATAAATAACAACCTTTCTCACTAAAAACAAACAAACATGAACCTTACAAAAACAGTGACAAACGTTTAGCGAAACACCTACAACAGAAACACACAGTGAACACATTGCAGACTTTTACAACACATTACAATATACACGAACACACCACAAAACAGTACAAACTCACCCCTCTCAATGTGCAAAGTCACCACAACAGACGACACCCAACATATACTGCTACAGCCAGGACCACAGACGGTTATTTCATGTAACACGCCACCTCTTTCTGTAGCACAGTTGGTGCTAGCGACCACCACAGACACGGCTAAATACTGGCACGGTGCCACCCATAACCTGTTCCCCTCAAGTACGCAACCCGCACATTGGTTCCGCCCACTTGGCTACATTAACATCAAAACAACGTAGCTAAATGTATTTAAAAAGGGAGCAGATATAGTCAAAACTGTCTTTAGACACATAAACGAGTAAAATGTGTCTGAGTAGTCTCAATAGTAGTTTTTTGTAAATACATGGTTTTGTCTCTGAAGACAGATTGATGTCATTATCTATCACCTATTGAGAAGATGTTAGGTAGTCCGTAGAAGGGATTTTTTTAACTACTGACCATTTTTGAGAAGTTATCCCAGGGTACGGTAACAGTTTTTAAGGTGTCAGGCTTAGACTTTGTTAGTGGTTAGAGTTAGTCTTAGGTTTATGGATTCTAGGGTTGGATTTAGGGTTAGCGGAATTGGATTTTGAATGAAAATACACTCTCAGCGCCCCAACAGGACATATATTCCGAAAATGTTAGGAAACACAGCCTTCTGGTTTAGATAGAAAAACAGACGTGTGTGTATACGTTAATGTGTGTATAAATGTGCATGTAAAATATACGAGTATGTGCATACTTTTAGGGTACTTGTCAAAATGGTGGAGCTTTGGGTTGGGTGCGGTCTAATAAATGATGCACTCGTATGTAAATGGCAGAATCCACAGCTCCAAATGTACTTGTGATTCTAAAGTCTTAGCTGATTGAATGTCTTTGTGTGCCCTTTGCAGGTCTCATTGGTTAGCCTGGTCGCAAACTCTCTGGGCTACTCAGATTTTGCTGCTATTAAATCATTAAGGACCCTCCGAGCCCTAAGGCCCCTGAGGGCCCTGTCCAGATTCGAGGGCATGAGGGTGAGATGCTCTTTCGTATATAGGTGTCTTATGTTTTCGTATGTTAAAAGGGATTCCAACTCCAGATATCTGTTCCATGTTAACAGTGATTCCAACTCCACATACCTGTTCCATGTTAACAGTGATTCTACATACCTGTTCCATGTTATCAGAGATTATACATCCACATATTGGTTCCATGTTATCAGTGATTTGAAATCAACAAACCTGTTCCATCAGTGACTCCACAAACGATTATCTTCTGCAAGGGCTCAGAGTTGTTCCTCATCTAAATGAATATCACGCACCACATTAAGCTTCAACACTGTCTGAAATGATATCTGTCCTGTGTTTTGTGGTGTGATATCTGGCCTGTGTTTTGTGGTGTGATATCTGGCCTGTGTTTCGTGGTGTGATATCTGGCCTGTGTTTCGTGGTGTGATATCTGGCCTGTGTTTTGTGGTGTGATATCTGGCCTGTGTTTTGTGGTGTGATATCTGGCCTGTGTTTTGTGGTGTGATATCTGGCCTGTGTTTTGTGGTGTGATATCTGGCCTGTGTTTTGTGGTGTGATATCTGGCCTGTTTTTTGTGGTGTGATATCTGGCCTGTGTTTCGTGGTGTGAAATCTGGCCTGTGTTTTGTGGTGTGATATCTGGCCTGTGTTTTGTGGTGTGATATCTGGCCTGTGTTTTGTGGTGTGATATCTGGCCTGTGTTTTGTGGTGTGATATCTGGCCTGTGTTTTGTGGTGTGATATCTGGCCTGTGTTTTGTGGTGTGATATCTGGCCTGTGTTTTGTGGTGTGATATCTGGCCTGTGTTTTGTGGTGTGATATCTGGCCTGTGTTTTTGTGGTGTCATATCTGGCCTGTGTTTTGTGGTGTGATATCTGGCCTGTGTTTTGTGGTGTGATATCTGGCCTGTGTTTTGTGGTGTGATATCTGGCCTGTGTTTTGTGGTGTGATATCTGGCCTGTGTTTTGTGGTGTGATATCTGGCCTGTGTTTTGTGCTGTGATATCTGGCCTGTGTTTTTGTGGTGTGATATCTGGCCTGTGTTTTGTGCTACCCAGGTGGTGGTAAACGCGCTGATTGGAGCCATCCCGTCCATCATGAACGTTCTGCTGGTTTGTTTGATCTTCTGGCTCATCTTTAGCATCATGGGTGTCAACCTGTTCGCAGGGAAGTTTGGTAAATGTGTGAACCGGACTGGGTTCATCCACAATGCCGCCGTCGTTAACAACAAGTCTGAGTGCCTGGCGATGAACGACACACAGTTTTACTGGACTAAAGTCAAGGTCAACTTTGACAACGTGGGACTAGGTTACCTGTCATTACTCCAAGTTGTGAGTTTTTCAGATTTCACTATTTCTTACTATTTTGAAAGAGTTATATGGGCTGTATATATATATATATATAGAAAGAGTTATATGGGCTGTATATATATATATATAAATATAAAAAGAGTTATATGGGCTGTATATATATATATATAGAAAGAGTTATATGGACTGTATATATATATATATATAGAAAGAGTTATATGGGCTGTGTATATATATATATATAGAAAGAGTTATATGGGCTGTATATATATATATAGAAAGAGTTATATGGGCTGTATATATATGTATATATATATAGAGAAAGAGTTATATGGGCTGTATATATATATATATATAGAAAGAGTTATATGGGCTGTATATATATATATATATATATAGAAAGAGTTATATGGGCTATATATATATATATATAGAAAGAGTTATATGGGCTGTATATATATATAAATATAGAAAGAGTTATATGGACTGTATATATATATATATATATAGAAAGAGTTATATGGACTGTATATATATATATATAGAAAGAGTTATATGGGCTGTATATATATATATATAGAAAGAGTTATATGGGCTGTATATATATATATATATATATATATATATATATATATATAGAAAGAGTTATATGGGCTGTATATATATATATATAGAAAGAGTTATATGGGCTGTATATATATATATATATATATATATATATATATATAGAGTTATATGGGCTGTATATATATATATATATAGAGAGAGAAAGAGTTATATGGGCTGTATATATATATATATGTTCTGTTGTTATTATTTCCATTAGATGTATTCTGTAACTGTGTCAAATATGTTTATTTTATGTCTGTAAGGCCACGTTCAAAGGATGGATGGAGGTCATGCATGCAGCAGTAGATTCACGTGGCGTACGTATATCGACAAATCTAGAGAACCGTGTTGACCGACTAGTTTCAATGCTTAGAAATATGAAGGTGTGATCGTCTACAAATATTTGTTTGATCACAGGTGGAAGAGCAACCAATTAGGGAGATCAACCTCTACATGTACTTATACTTTGTCATCTTCATCATCTTCGGCTCCTTTTTCACGCTCAACCTCTTCATCGGAGTCATCATCGACAATTTCAACCAGCAGAAACGAAAGATAAGTGCATGCTGCGTGTTCTCTCATGTTCGTCCGCGTTTTTGTTTTGTGTCATTGTTTGTTTCCTCCGGTCATTTGTCTCATGTTGCATTTCAGCTGTCTGTATTCGTGTGTACAACACGTGCACTGATGAATGATGTTGAATGCATTGTTATTGTACTTAGGCGGACAAGATATATTCATGACAGACGAGCAGAGGAAGTACTATAACGCGATGAAGAAATTGGGCTCCAAAAAGCCCCAAAAGCCAATTCCGCGACCTTTGGTACACAACCAACCTTGAACTATGACAGAGACTCTAATATTAACAACGCATCTATTTAAAAAACACATTTTATAAGTAACCAGACAAAGTTTCTAACTTCAACTCCATTGCTCTTCTTTTCAGAATATCTTCCAAGGCTTCTTATTCGACCTGGTTTCACAGCAAGCCTTTGACATCACAATCATGATGCTGATCATTGTCAACATGGTGACCATGATGGTGGAGACAAACGATCAGTCTGCCCGCATGGAGTCAATCCTTAACAAGATCAACCTGGTCTGTATATTATGTACTACAGTACCCATAATGCTATGTACATCATCTAGAGCAACCATACTGCTCTGTATATCATGCACTACAGTACCCATAATGCTCGGTATATAATGTAGTACAGTACCGGTTGACGCCTAATATAAGTATTTTGTTGCTCAGGTTAGCCAACTAGATAGCAAGTAGCGCTTCACTTCAGACTCTTGTTTAAACCAATGGTTTTAGTTAACGTTTATGAGTACACTCCAATCCGTTTTTATCCAAATAAATATTGTCCTGAAGATAACATGGTGCTTCCTGTCTCCTTATCGATAAAGGTTTTCATTGTCATCTTCACCGCTGAATGCCTCATCAAGATCGTGGCCCTGCGCTGCTACTTCTTCACCGTCGGATGGAACATATTTGACTTTGTGGTCATCATTCTCTCTATCGTAGGTGGGTGGAATCAATACTACCCTCATGCACCCTAAAATACAAATGTTATGTATTTCTGAGTGTATACTGTGCATTGTCTACTAACTTCATCTTTGCCATCGTTTAAATGAATCGGAACCTGGTTCTGATAGTCTTCTAACACATAACGTTTATAGCTTTGCTTTTAGTTTAGTTTATAGCTTTGCTTTTAGTTTAGTTCGCCGTTGATCTTAATTTGTTCTGATAATGCTTGCAGGTATAGTTCTTGCTGACATCATCGAGAAGTACTTTGTATCTCCGACTCTGTTTCGTGTCATTAGACTGGCAAGGATAGGACGCGTACTTCGACTAATACGTGGGGCCAAAGGGATCAGGACTTTACTGTTTGCCTTAATGATGTCCATGCCTGCGTTGTTCAACATTGGCCTCCTGCTCTTCCTCGTCATGTTCATCTACGCCATCTTCGGAATGGCCAACTTTGCCTACGTGAAGAAAAAGGAAGGGATAGACGACATGTTCAACTTTGAGACCTTCGGGAACAGTATGATTTGCCTGTTTCAAATCAGTACATCAGCCGGATGGGATAACATCCTAGAGCCCATCATGTCCAACTCCCCGGAGGAGTGTGAAGCCCACGCGGTCAACACTGGCACCAATGTCAGGGGCAACTGCGGAAACCCGTCTGTGGCGATCGCCTTCTGCGTCAGCTACATCATCATCTCCTTCCTCATCGTGGTGAACATGTACATCGCCATCATCCTGGAGAACTTCAGCGTGGCCACCGAGGAGAGCACGGAGCCGCTGAGCGAGGACGACTTCGAGATGTTCTACGAGGTGTGGGAGAAGTTCGACGTGGAGGCCACGCAGTTCATTGAATTCGCCAAGCTGTCGAACTTCGCGGACAACCTGTCCGAGCCACTGCGCATCGCCAAGCCCAACAAGATCAAGTTGATATCCATGGACTTGCCAATGGTGAGCGGAGACAAGATCCACTGTCTGGACATCCTGTTCGCCTTCACCAAGCGAGTGCTGGGGGAGACCGGCGAGATGGACGCCCTCAAACAGCAGATGGAGGAGAAGTTCATGATGGCCAACCCTTCCAAGATCTCCCACGAGCCAATCACGTCGACTCTACGTCGCAAGCAGGAAGACGTTTCAGCCACCGTCATCCAGCGCTGTTACAGACGGCGCCTGGTCAAACGGCAGGTGAAACAGGCCTCCTTCATTTACAGAAAGATGAACCCCCAGACCGACCTGAACCTTCAGGAGCACATTGTGGACATAGAGACGGCCCCGGAGAGGGAAGGCCTCATCGCCTCCCTGATGCAGGAGCACTATGGACCGGAGGAGCTGCTGGAGGTCGCGGAGGTTACAGAGGTCACAGAAATGTTCCCCTCGCCTCCATCTTATGACAGTGTGACTGTGGTGGATGTGGCCAGTCACCTCGGTCAGATAGAACGGTTAGAAAGGCCTAAAGACTTAAGGTTAGAACTTAGAGCATATGGGGAGCCTAGCCCGTCACACACATATGAAGAGACATTTCTTTGAGGTAAGATTATTAGGAAACATGTTTTTGTTATTGTTTACAGAATGACAGTATCATAGCTCGAACATCTCTCTCAGTGCTAAATACAACATATTATTGCAGGCAATAACCAGGTATTTCATGGTAAAATGCAAATATGGATTTTTATATTATTTATACCAGACCCTCCGTGTCAACTGACCAGTCATATGCAGATTAATAATGTTTAGAATCTCATACAGACACTACTTAAAATGTATTGTAAGCTGTATCCAAAGTATAAGAAAGTCCATTTTATGTATAATTTCATTTATTCTGTGATGACAGCAGAAAGAACTGTATATGAGAGTTAATCAGATTCAAATAACGTTTGGAGTTAGATCGTTAGATTTTGGTAAAAAATGTAAAGTATGGTAAAAAAAATAGAAAAAAGATGATCAACTATTTTTACAGTTGATTTGCTAAAATTATATTTAGGAAACATATATTGAGCACAGTATATTTTCATATTTTATAAATATGTCTGCACAATATAAATGTGCTTTTTTAACCAATGAACCTTTACCATTTAAATGCACTAAATTGAGTCTATTGCAAAGTGGAGCTATTATGAATTATGACATAGAGACGTCACTGCAGAGGGAGAGCCTCATTGACTCTTTGATTCAAACTGATGTTGTACAATAATTAAAAATGTATGATTGGTAGAAGACGAAGGACTGTTTAGTACGAACTACAGCATAATGTGCCTAATATTGGTTTTCTGTCTCCTACACACTTATGTTTGGAATCCTCTTTAAGCGGTTTATTTGAAATCTCCAGTACAAACATCTTTTATAAGGATATGCGTAAAGACTCAAAGGATCATGCACATCCAGCAAATGTGTATCAATCCTTTATAATGTGTTTATATGTTGACGTTATTTCAATGACAATCCAAAAACACAGTATATGGATCATAGCCAGAGTAATCAAATTATGTGTATACAGATGTATTTAATGTTTTTTTTATGAAAGATTATACAATATTTCCTTGCAAACCTGTTTTCCGTATTTAAGTAGGTTCGCTATATCAAAAGACAATAAACATTTTTTCCATAATTGTGAGAATTGTACAGATGCAGCTGGTGAAGCAATTGTCAATTTTTTTGCTATTGTTTTTTTTTTTAAACTTTATACAATGTATATCTTAGAACTATTACCACATCACTACATGTATCATCAATTGGTTGAAATGAAATGCTTTATCCCTTCGGCATTTTAATTTTGATTCTTTAGTGAATGACTGGTCAATTCACATTTCTAAAAATATTTATAGATTCATTCTCTCTAGGTTATGTTTAGACTGTGCCTTTGTCATTTTTATCACGCATACTTTAAGCACAGTGTTATGTGAAAATAAATTTGCTGCATGCTGTATTCTGATTTTAAGGTTGAAATTGAGTTAATAAATTAACCCTCCAACATTTTTGGGTTTTAGAAAATAACAGTCAACAGAGGAGCCAATTTGGATTTATCCCCAAAGAGATTTCCTCTGTGCTCGAGTTAGGATGGTCAAATCCAGCAGCACCAGCTGGAAACGAGGGATAATCTGTGTGTAAAAAAATCACTTGTTCTAATTACACACACACACACACACACACACACACACACGCACACACACACACACAGCTGTAAATGTAAACACACATACACGTATAGTAACAAAAACACACCTCACACACACTTTTACCACACACACAAACACGTACACTCACATGTAAATGAGCACACACACACCCACATTTCTAGCGACACATGCACATCATTTTCTATCGAGCCTCATTACAGGCAGATGCTTTGATTTAATATCCTTGCACATAAAATACAGAAAAATGATGTGCCTTGAATGGATGCGACTTGGTAATTGATCTGATATTTAAGCATTTGGACATGTGGCAGGGATTAATCTGTTCATCATGAGAGAAAACATTAAAAAAAGATTAAAAATGCACTTCTAATTACTCAAATGCACCAACTAGGGCACATTGTAAAACATTCAAATACAAGCCTTTTTATATATTTTTTTGTATCTATGTGCACTGGGGTCATGGATTTGAAAAGAAGCTCTGGAATGCTGGCCTTGTAGGTGGTGTTGCAAAGTCCATATGTCATACTGGCCAATAAAAAGAAATGATGCTAAAAGAACACACTCTGGACAGATAAAGATTGAAAAAAGTGTTATGGCATCATCTGTCAAGCCTGGTTGAGCCAATTTAAGGATCTGTGGGCGCTGTGGTG
Source organism: Dallia pectoralis (assembly GCA_029465975.1). Taxonomy (NCBI): domain Eukaryota; kingdom Metazoa; phylum Chordata; class Actinopteri; order Esociformes; family Umbridae; genus Dallia; species Dallia pectoralis. The sequence continues at coordinate 8,578,067 of CM055732.1, read as the reverse complement.
GTGGTAAAGTTCTAGAGGAGGAAATATATCTAGAGGAAGAAAGGCCATCACTCTATTTTGCAACACGTAGACGTATTTTGACACGTAGACAGCGCTTGATTGGAGCCAACATCCTTCTACAGCAGGACAATGACCCAAAGCGCAGCTTCAAACTATGCAGGAATTATGTAGAGAAGAAGCAGTCAGATGGTATTCTGTCTATGGAGTGGCCAGCACATTGGATCTCAACCCTATTGAGCTGTTGTGGGAGCAGCTTGACTGTATGGTACATAAGACGTTCCCATCAAGCCAATCCAACGTGTCTGAAGTGCCTCAGGAAGCATGGGGTACAACTTTGTGATATATTTTGTAATGGGTCAACAAATGTGATTTATCCATGTCCTCTGACCCTTCTAAAACAAATTATAATGCTTTATAGTGTATAGAGGTCAATTCTGAAATTAGTTGCAAATTGTCATTTCTATTCATTTGTTTTTATCAATTCTTCTGACTTGTAATTAAAGCAGTTAGAATTGAATTCCATTAAATGTTTTATCACATTGAAGTTTTATACTTTTTTAGAGGGAGAATTATAATGCCCTGTTTGACAGTGGAAAAAGAAGAGTTTTAGCTGAATCAACCATGGACCAGATTCAAACCCATACTGCTGCGGTATATGTGCACCCAAGGAAGTGGGCGGGACCTCTGAAACACCCTTGGTCTATTGTTGAATTTATAGGACACAATGACACCAATGTTTCTTTGCTTGATGTTTTTTTGTTAGTGATACTGGACATAGGGACTGTGTGTGTCTCGCCTTACAATTGACTATTTTGCAGGTTTAATTATACAATTTATTCAATTATAGTAAATTGTCCTGGTCTGCTTACATGCAACTCCCTTGTCAAGTTTTGTTGGGACTTCCGTAAGCCACTACACTTTTCTGTCATCCGCTCTCTACTCTGCCCACTCATTGTTTCCTTCAACCGCATAGCTTGAAATTGATCCAAATAAACACACATAGTTGAGAAGTAGCTGATTGGCAATGGAGAAGCCAGGGGCTAAATACATCAATGCCTGTTTATTGTTTAGGAACAAAAACATCACCATAACTAGCCTACAACACCATAATGTAATTCATTTTTGCTTTATTGTTTTTAAGTAAATACATTTCTACTCTAAGCTATACGTGTAGATTGTCGTGAACATTTCATTTGAATAATGATGCTATAAGCCCTGTTATTTAAACGTTTCATTCTATTCATTCCATTTGGATCAATTGTGGGTCTCCTCTTTGCAGATTATTCTCTCTAAAACACAGCACAGTAGCAGGTGGAACATTTACATCTAGTACTAATGTGCTGTGGATCATCATTCTAAGTTGTTCTATATCGTGTGGCCTCGTAAGCCCACGCACCTAGCAGGCCTAGATATTCAGGAAAGCATGTAGGAGATTATTTGCTCAAACATGTCTTTGAGACAGATATAAAGGCACAAATTAATGTGATTCGTTGACTCAGTGGAGGGGGCAGACCTTAAGTTTTTAACTAGAGCAAATCTATCTTCCAAGTCATGTCTGAGGAAGTTAATCGACAAGATGGGAAGAGGTTGCTTCATCCAGGTTGTTGTCGCGACGTGGTCATAATGTGGTCCCTTGATATTGTCATAGGGTGAAACTGAGAAGAAACATGTGAACATAAGTTTTTAATGTTCTGCCTTTGCAAGTTATATATATTGTGCTTAAATCAGTCCCTCTTTGCACTTTTGTAAACTGAGCGCAAAGCTGTGTGAGGGCGAGAGCTCAGTCTTTTGGCATATGAGAAGAGTGCTAAGTAGAGAGAAGCTGGACTAAGCCTCTGTGCGGTCACTCTGTTGCCATTAGGCCCTTCTCACATAGAGACAAACTCACATTTTATGCTACAATCACTGCCTGCACACCGGCAGCTATTCTAAAAGACTGAACTCATTCTGGGATATGTTTTGGTTACAAATCTAGTCAAATGTGGTGTTGCACTTTTAATCCCATGTCTTAATACTAATGCATACTTGCCGTCTTCAAGAAAATATCCTAGTAAAAACTTTTCTGTGCTTTATATTAGCAGGACCTTCGAAACATCTGAAGATATTGCCGATAATCAGGAACTATATAAACACAAAACGTTAAACGGATCAATGTCATCCATGCTAAATTCCTATAAAATTCCCTTAGATTACTAAAAATGTGTATTCTATTCCCATGGAGGAGCAGGTTGGAGATTTTTGGACAAGCGTTCCCAACTGTATGTTGCTCTGGATACGGGAATCAGTTACATTTCAAGTGTGAAGAAGTAATGTAAGTGATGTTGACCAAAAATGTTTGTTTATTTTCACACGAAACGTAATTTTATCGACACAACGTAATGTGTTTTTCAACAAGTTACCAGTATACCTGTCATCCTACGTTGTTCCAAATGCACTGCAAATCGGGTAAATTAGTATCATTTTCAAAAGGCTGAATTGGTCTCTCTATATTTATCATGGGGGACATTAACCGTTTCATTGTGGTCCATCTGTTGCTGCTGTGTTGTGTTGGTTTACACTGTTAAAGGATCTTAGTAGCTCTCAGAGAAGAAGTGTGCATAGGTCAAGATATCAAATATGCTGTACTTTCAATGCATTTACAGAAGTTGATGTTCCTGGAAGAATATATATAGTCCTGTAGAAAAAAGATATAACAAGGTAGCTAAAATGGCTAAGCTTGTTTAGTTTCTTTTTATGGCATTGTAGATAAAGGTTGTCATTTTTCTATCACTACTAAAACCAGAGTTGGGGAGTGGAGTGACAGAGAGTGGGCGTGGATACTATAGAAGAGAGAGCAAGAGACAGGAGATAGGGGGCGAGCGAAAGATGAAAGGATTTACTAAGTCATGGTTGGCAAACAGTGCACAGATGGTTTGGCGAGGCACTATCTAATTACATGTAACACGGTTTCCCCGGCATGTAAGTCCGTCAGACACATTAGGGTTGTCCCTTGGAAGACTACTGCCACCATCTGGAGATAAACATTAAATACAGGCAAGAGAAGAGACTTGGTAACCTGCTATAACGGCTTGGACACAGTTCTAGACAGCTGAAGAACAGTGTTGAAGATTTATGGATATGAAAAGTATGTTTTATATAAATTGTTTATAGACAAGTTGTTATTACAAAGTTATATACGGTGGGAAACTGTTTTTAGCAGGTGAGTATGAATTTTTCATAATTCCAATGTGTCTACATTTTGTGTAAATTAGTGAATTTGTTAGTTGAAATACTGAAAAAAGCTTGTAAGCTAATGTAGTAATCATACTACTGGGTCTGGAGAACAAGTTTTGGAACACAAGGCCCAGAAAGAGAAAGAAGAAAAGACATGTTATGCGATTCATGAATCAAACTGACTCCAAATCCTCTTTGCTTACCTCAATGAATGTCAGAGGACATTGACATGCTAAGACTTTAGGTCTATGTACTAGAGGCCTATGTACTATAGAACTATGTACTATAGGACTATGTACTATAGAACTATGTACTATAGGGCTATGTACTATAGGGCTATGGACTATGTACTATAGAACTATGTACTATAGGGCTATGTACTATAGGGCTATGTACTATAGGGCTATGTACTATAGGGCTATGTACTATAGGGCTATGTACTATAGAACTATGTACTGACTACACAATGATTATTATACCAATTAGGTACAAGAGAACTCAGTTACCCATGAACAACAATTGAGCCGCCGGAAGCTCATGTAGTTTCATGTCGGAACTGACGTTTGAGGATTAACTGTCAACATGTAAAATGGCGGCACACCACAGGCAGAATGCCGCTGGGCGAAGGAAAGTGCAGGTAAACGGATATTTCTCTAATAATAACATGTATGCATTGAAATACTAACAATTCTCATTATCCTGCGATTTTGACCCACTAACCTTACAACGAGACACATCGTAATCCACCAATGTGTGCAGTAACTGTTGACCCTCCCCCTGACAGATGTATTGCTAGTAATTAGCTAACATGACAGTATACGTGCAGTAACTAGTTTGTATGCCAAAGCACCATATTTAAAGACAATAACAAAACATCATCAAACAGTTCTGTTAAACCATTGTGATTTTGTTACAACTCCTGGATTTGTAAATTCACTGTTCAAACATGTTGGCTAACACAGTACTACTACTAGCTATGCCTGCTAAAGTAGTGTGGGCTAGTAGTAATGTACAACCGACACAAAACAGGTGTACTAGTAGCTATCGACTGTAGCTAGGCTAGGTATAAACGTGTTAATCAAAAAAACATGTAAATAGTAGTTTTATATATTGTTCTATTGAAGTTGTTGTTGAAACATGTTAACTTACATGGTAAATAGCTTTTCTGACTCTGGACGGACGCCGTGCTATGGTTGATAGGCTCTTATAACTATCGCACGTTAGCTATGTTGTAGCTGGTTAGCATGCTAACGTAACATAGCGGAGTACCTGTGGGTTAGAAGCGAAGTTTTTTTTTTTTTTTTTTATTATTATTTTCTTTTACAATAGTCATACAAACAATCAAGGCACAATGTGTTAGTACAATCAATTACAACGTGTTTACAGCTTTAAGGTAGAGACGATATATAACAAATCATAAAAAAAATAAAAAAAAAATAATAATAATAATAAAAAAAAATAAATAAATAAATAAATAAACTAGGGGTCTTTTTAATCCATAAGGGAATGTGAATCCAACAAAAATAAGAGTCTTTTGGCGTTATCCTTTGTCATATATTGTAAAGATGATGCAAATAGCTTAAGATCATTCATCCAACCGTTGATGTGGGGCTTGACCTTTAAATATTTGCACCTATGAATAAAATGTTTGCAATGCACAATCAGATTATTTATCAAGAATTCTATGTTTTTATCCTCCATAAATATTCCAGTTTTAATTGACATTTCGTTTAACGGGTGTAACAATATGTCCTTAGATTGAAGCCAGCATTGAAAAGACAACCATAAGTCATTAACCAGTTCACACTGAAAGAAAACATGCTCAACCGTCTCAACATCGTTCTCACAGAAAACACAAGAGTTACTCTCCCAATTAAATTTAACATGTAAGAAGTGATTTGATGGATAAATATCATTTAATATTTTAAATGTCACTTCTTTGGCTTTCGGTGGAAGAGGATACGATAAGGTTCGTTTCCTAATCTTTCTTGCATCTTCCTCACTGAAGTCTCGGAGAACATATTTTCTCTTCAATTGAAAGGGATAGTACATTGTACTTAATACAATTTTAACAAATTGGTTAGAAAACTGTTTGCTATTCAACTTGACACCCTCAACACAAAGAGGCCTCATCTCTGCTCTCACATTAGCATGAATCAAAAGCTGTTGGGTCATTGTTTTAAATGGGACTGGGATGGCTTTTCTTACTTTAGTGTATTCTCTAGATGAACATGTAAGACTAAATTTATCACATAAGTCTGTGTAGCTTAAGAATTCACCAGAATCGTCCATCAAATGTGACACCGACCAAATCCCTTTTTCCATCCAAGTGTCTAAAAACAATGACTTCCTATTAGATAAGATGTACCTGTTATTCCATAAGGGTGTATTCTGAGGAGTAAAGTTGTGTTTATAAACCAAATTCCAATAGAGCAGAACTTGCTGGTGAAAGTCTGATAATTTCTTTGGCAGTTTGCATATATCATAATCACATCTCAATAGGAAACGAACACCTCCCAGCTTTTTGAAAATTGCATCCGGTATAGTGAACCAAAAGGAGTGCTCGTTTGAAGTATATGAATTCAGCCATTTTAATTTAAGAACCCCATTCATAACCAAAAAATCTATAGCATTTAGTCCCCCCTCTTCAACACTCTTAATCACATCTGCTTTCCTGATATAATGACATTTGTTTTTCCAGATGAAGTCAAAATTTGTTTTGTTTATAAGTTGAGCCATCTTATCTGAAACTTGTAATGAAAAAGCAGGATATATAACTCTTGACAAGCCTTCCAATTTAGATAAAAGGACCCTTCCAAATATGGTGATGTCCCTTTGAAGCCATGAATTAAGAATGGTTTTATAATGCTCTACTCTTTTACAAATATTTTCTCTCTCTCTTAATTCTTTGTCCCTGGTGACTGTTATACCTAAATATTTGACTTGTGATTTAACCTTTATGTTACAGATAAAGTGAGCCGGTTGATCATGTAAAGCGAATAATTCACATTTATCAATATTTAGTTTTAAGCCTGCTGCTCTAGAGAATTGATCCATAGAGTCTAATACCTTGGGTATCTGCCCCTCATTCCTCAGAAATAACGTAGAGTCATCCGCAAACTGACTTATGACAATTTGTTTGTCTAAAATATTTATGCCTTCTGTACCATTATTTTTAATCATAATTGACATAAGTTCAGCTACCATGATAAATAATAGAGGGGAGCTATTGCAACCTTGCCTAATGCCTCTTTCAACATTAAATCTTGGACAGGTACCATGTTCCAAAGCTACACAACTGTTAATGTCACTGTACAACATGCCAATCAGATCTATAAATTTTCTACCAAAACCAAAGTATTCAAGAGTTTTTAAAATAAATGGGTGTTCAACCGAATCAAAGGCTTTGTAAAAATCTAGAAATAGAATAAATCCCTTTTCTATAAACAAATGACTATAATCGATCAAATCTAAAACCAGTCTTATGTTATTGTGTATAGATCTCCCCCTAAGAAATCCAGACTGAGTTTCATTTATTATCTGGGACAAACCGAATTTTAGTCTAGTTGCAATACATCCAGAAAGCAGTTTATAGTCTGTGTTGAGTAATGTTATTGGTCTAAGATTATCTAGCACTCTTTTATCCTTGCCCGTCTTTGGAATAAGGGTTATCAATCCTTGTTTCATAGTTGGCATCAGTTGTCTTTTCTCTATGCACTCTTGTAATGCCTTGAATAGCATATTTCTAATGTCATTCCAAAAACACTTGTAAAAGCTAGCAGTGAGCCCATCAGAGCCAGGGGATTTGTTTAGTGACAATTTCAAATGAGCAGCATCCAATTCTTCTATTCTTAAATCTGATTCACAATTCTCTTTAAATACATCATCGATGGTTGGGATGAAGTGTCTGACTTTATCAAAGAAGCTATTGGAATCAGTATATGAGTATGCAGATGAATAGAGCTTACTGTAAAAGGTAAAAACTTCTTTTTCTATTACTTTAGTTTGATTACATTCTATTCCCTCTATCAGTAAACTTGTTGTTGCCTTCTTTTCCTGTCTTCTTTTTTCTAAGTTGCAAAAATATGAAGTATTTTTTTCTCCCTCCTCAATCCATTTAGCCCTTGACCTTACAAATGCACCTCGAGCTCTTTGAAGATAGATGTTATCTAATTGGGTTTGTAGTTTCATTAGTTCTACCTTGTCTTCACTACTCAACACAGACTTACTGCAACACTGGCTGATTTCATAAAACAGGTTGCTTTCCTCCTTTCTCCTTTCCTTATTAAGCTCCTTGCTAAATTTTATAGAAAATTCTCTAACTTTATGTTTTACATATTCCCACTTGTTACAATAATTATTTATGGATTCAGTAGTTTCAATTTCACTTATTATTTCTTTTATTTTTGAACAGTACTCCTTACTTTTTAGTAAATTAGTATTAAATTTCCAGTACCCTTTGTTGTTGTTTTTCCTACAAGTTGGATTTAATGTTATTTCTGTTAGACAATGATCAGTCAAAGGGGCTTTAGAAATTGAAGCTTGAAAGGCAAACTCCCCAAATGAACCAGCAGCAAGCCAGTAGTCAATTCTCGATTTACATGTACCATTAGGTTTGTACCATGTGTATTGTTTTTCCTCTGGGTTTAGAATTCTCCATATATCAACCAGGCCGTTACTATTCATAAATTCTCTAAGTATGGGGTTGTAGTGGCTGCTGTCAAATTTAGAAGGCCATCTATCTTTCCATTCATCTGGGGTCATATTCCAATCACCTCCCATTAGAATCAAATCTGTGTTGTAGAGGGCTTTAAACTCTGATACAGTATTAATAATATTATCTAGCATTTGTTTGTTTTGAACAACGGTTCTATATCCATACACATTTGTTAATATGAGAAAACGACTTTCAACTTTCAAAACGACCATTAGCCAGTGACCTTCCTCATCTGCTCTGTGTGTAATGATGTCTCCTGGGAACCTATTAAAACAAATTGCTACACCTGCAGATTTATTGGTTCCGTGACTAAACAATATTCGATCTCCCCACTGGTTAGTCCAAAATTTCACATCTAAGTCGGACGAATGTGTTTCCTGCAGTAAGATGCATTGTGTTTTACGCCCTTTACAAAATAAAAATAAAGCTTTTCTCTTAACTAAGTCTCTAAGACCCCTCACATTTAACGTAGCAGAAGAAAAAGTGCAATTGAACATTAAAACGATTAAATAACGAACAATCTAACACAGAGCTTAGAGTAACTCGTAAAGTTGTCTTACGCTGTAGTAACAAATAAAGTGTCCCATATTATCATATTACACTCATTTTCCTTGTAAGTCAAACCTCATTCTCTTATTTAGCCAATTCGTCGCCCCTCTATGTATCCGTGCGGACCACGATAGTAAGCACGTTTTCCTTCGCGGCGAGCTTGCTCAATCTGCGGCCACAGATTCTTCCTCGCCTCTCTGTCCTCCAGTGGTAGCATCTCGGCGAAGCGGACGCCTCTCTCCTTGCATACCGGGGAATCCTTGCTTCGGCGCCATATCTCCTCCCTAACCAGCCTCCGGGCAAACAGAATGACCACATGCCTGTTCTTATTGTCCTCCTTTCGGCCAATCCGATGGACAATGTCGACGGCGTCTTCTAACTGGCGCATATCTATGTCGGGAGCAATCTTTGCAAATAAGTGTATGATGTCTGTTCTGATGTTTTCCTCGTTCTTCTCCTTAATGCCTTTGAGTTTCAGACACCATCTCATTTTGTATCTTTCTTGCTTCCTGACCCTCTCCTTCAGCTCCCTGTTCTCTTTTTCCAGTAGTTCACTTTGCGACTCCAGGTCATTAATTTTCTTCTTACATACTTTCACTTCTTCTGCATGAAATTGAACCGCTTTAGTTAAGCTTGCAATCATGCAGCTACTCTGTTTAGCTTGTTCCTTCAGTTGTGTTAGTTGTTTGTCAAAGTTCTTTTCCATGCTTTGAATAGCTTCCAGTATGGTCAGATTGGAGACCTGCGCCTCTTTATTATCAGTCTTGCTCTTTTTACCGACTGGAATCTTACTCTGTGTTGTGGGGATGGATCCAGCATCTTTTCTTTTGTTCTGTTCTCCATACTAACCTCCATCGCGTAGTCGTGGTCAGCGATTATATCGTGTTCAACCACGCTTTCTTGATCTTTTGAAATTCGCTCAGTTGAACTCGACGTTGCTTGGGGTTTTCCCTTACTTGCATTGTCAATTATCAGTTTGGAAGGCTTCAAAACTTTTTGGCATCCATTTCAAAAGTTTGAGTGTCAATTATCAAGTGCACATTTAAAGTTTTGGGACAAGTTCGCTGCAGCCTTGGGCAGGGTTGCTGCTCAACACGCCATCTTGCCGGAACCCGTTAGAAGCGAAGTAGACTCGCTGATTGTGGTATTAAGTTAATGACGCGATGACGCAGGTATCGAAGTTCAGTCACTGACCAAAACTTAAAAGTAAAATTACATCCGGTGACCAAAACTTAAAAGTAAAATTACATCCGGTATTTTAATTGATATCTCTCTAACAAGCATTTATGTACGTGTGATCAATATTTAAGGGATTTGCTCGTATCAAAATTGTCAACAACAGCGTATACTTACGAGTTCCGTAAATTCCGACATGACATTACTAATAAAAATCACACACAACATGTACCTTAACAGTTATATACGTTTTTCCGGAGTATTTCTCTATCGGTTTAAAGACACCGACGCTTATTTTGTAGTTTTAATCTAATAAATTAAATGAATCAAATTAAGGCGCATTTGAAAAAATACTCTGAACAATGTGACTTTAAAACGCTTGTTTTATAGGAAAAGTGCAGATTCAAGATTTGGTGACATATTGACAGTGAGATCTTCCTCGTTTTGTTGTGGTTACTCGAGGTCAGAGAACGGAAGGTGTTTGATGTTTGCAGACACCAGACGTTTTTGTTTGTTTATAAAGTGTTAGTAGATTCATTCCAGTGTTGTGGAAATAAATAAGGAAAGATGCTGGCTGAGTCAAGTACAACAGAAAGTTTGAGGTTGTAGTTTTTGGCCGTAGCAATGTGAAGATTCAAGTCTATCACTCCCCACATGTAAATGGCTCATCGAGTGAAAGAAGTTTGTGCTAGATACTAACCCAACCACAAGCTCACCTCCCTCTCCAGTTCTGTTCCATGGTTCTGAACCAACCGACACAAAACAGGTGTACTAGTAGCTATCGACTGTAGCTAGGCTAGGTATAAACGTGTTAATCACACTATTGAAGTTGTTGTTGAAACATGTTAACTTACATGGTAAATAGCTTTTTCGGACGCCGTGCTATGGTTGATAGGCTCTTATAACGCACGTTAGCTATGTGTAGCTGGTTAGCATGCTAACGTAACATAGCGGAGTACCTGTGGGTTAGAAGCGAAGTTTTTTTTTTTTTTTTATTATTATTTTCTTTTACAATAGTCATACAAACAATCAAGGCACAATGTGTTAGTACAATCAATTACAACGTGTTTACAGCTTTAAGGTAGAGACGATATATAACAAATCATAAAAAAAAAAAAAAAAAAATAATAATAATAATAATAAAAAAATAAATAAATAAATAAATAAACTAGGGGTCTTTTTAATCCATAAGGGAATGTGAATCCAACAAAAATAAGAGTCTTTTGGCGTTATCCTTTGTCATATATTGTAAAGATGATGCAAATAGCTTAAGATCATTCATCCAACCGTTGATGTGGGGCTTGACCTTTAAATATTTGCACCTATGAATAAAATGTTTGCAATGCACAATCAGATTATTTATCAAGAATTCTATGTTTTTATCCTCCATAAATATTCCAGTTTTAATTGACATTTCGTTTAACGGGTGTAACAATATGTCCTTAGATTGAAGCCAGCATTGAAAAGACAACCATAAGTCATTAACCAGTTCACACTGAAAGAAAACATGCTCAACCGTCTCAACATCGTTCTCACAGAAAACACAAGAGTTACTCTCCCAATTAAATTTAACATGTAAGAAGTGATTTGATGGATAAATATCATTTAATATTTTAAATGTCACTTCTTTGGCTTTCGGTGGAAGAGGATACGATAAGGTTCGTTTCCTAATCTTTCTTGCATCTTCCTCACTGAAGTCTCGGAGAACATATTTTCTCTTCAATTGAAAGGGATAGTACATTGTACTTAATACAATTTTAACAAATTGGTTAGAAAACTGTTTGCTATTCAACTTGACACCCTCAACACAAAGAGGCCTCATCTCTGCTCTCACATTAGCATGAATCAAAAGCTGTTGGGTCATTGTTTTAAATGGGACTGGGATGGCTTTTCTTACTTTAGTGTATTCTCTAGATGAACATGTAAGACTAAATTTATCACATAAGTCTGTGTAGCTTAAGAATTCACCAGAATCGTCCATCAAATGTGACACCGACCAAATCCCTTTTTCCATCCAAGTGTCTAAAAACAATGACTTCCTATTAGATAAGATGTACCTGTTATTCCATAAGGGTGTATTCTGAGGAGTAAAGTTGTGTTTATAAACCAAATTCCAATAGAGCAGAACTTGCTGGTGAAAGTCTGATAATTTCTTTGGCAGTTTGCATATATCATAATCACATCTCAATAGGAAACGAACACCTCCCAGCTTTTTGAAAATTGCATCCGGTATAGTGAACCAAAAGGAGTGCTCGTTTGAAGTATATGAATTCAGCCATTTTAATTTAAGAACCCCATTCATAACCAAAAATCTATAGCATTTAGTCCCCCTCTTCAACACTCTTAATCACATCTGCTTTCCTGATATAATGACATTTGTTTTTCCAGATGAAGTCAAAATTTGTTTTGTTTATAAGTTGAGCCATCTTATCTGAAACTTGTAATGAAAAAGCAGGATATATAACTCTTGACAAGCCTTCCAATTTAGATAAAAGGACCCTTCCAAATATGGTGATGTCCCTTTGAAGCCATGAATTAAGAATGGTTTTATAATGCTCTACTCTTTTACAAATATTTTCTCTCTCTCTTAATTCTTTGTCCCTGGTGACTGTTATACCTAAATATTTGACTTGTGATTTAACCTTTATGTTACAGATAAAGTGAGCCGGTTGATCATGTAAAGCGAATAATTCACATTTATCAATATTTAGTTTTAAGCCTGCTGCTCTAGAGAATTGATCCATAGAGTCTAATACCTTGGGTATCTGCCCCTCATTCCTCAGAAATAACGTAGAGTCATCCGCAAACTGACTTATGACAATTTGTTTGTCTAAAATATTTATGCCTTCTGTACCATTATTTTTAATCATAATTGACATAAGTTCAGCTACCATGATAAATAATAGAGGGGAGCTATTGCAACCTTGCCTAATGCCTCTTTCAACATTAAATCTTGGACAGGTACCATGTTCCAAAGCTACACAACTGTTAATGTCACTGTACAACATGCCAATCAGATCTATAAATTTTCTACCAAAACCAAAGTATTCAAGAGTTTTTAAAATAAATGGGTGTTCAACCGAATCAAAGGCTTTGTAAAAATCTAGAAATAGAATAAATCCCTTTTCTATAAACAAATGACTATAATCGATCAAATCTAAAACCAGTCTTATGTTATTGTGTATAGATCTCCCCTAAGAAATCCAGACTGAGTTTCATTTATTATCTGGGACAAACCGAATTTTAGTCTAGTTGCAATACATCCAGAAAGCAGTTTATAGTCTGTGTTGAGTAATGTTATTGGTCTAAGATTATCTAGCACTCTTTTATCCTTGCCCGTCTTTGGAATAAGGGTTATCAATCCTTGTTTCATAGTTGGCATCAGTTGTCTTTTTCTCTATGCACTCTTGTAATGCCTTGAATAGCATATTTCTAATGTCATTCCAAAAACACTTGTAAAAGCTAGCAGTGAGCCCATCAGAGCCAGGGGATTTGTTTAGTGACAATTTCAAATGAGCAGCATCCAATTCTTCTATTCTTAAATCTGATTCACAATTCTCTTTAAATACATCATCGATGGTTGGGATGAAGTGTCTGACTTTATCAAAGAAGCTATTGGAATCAGTATATGAGTATGCAGATGAATAGAGCTTACTGTAAAAGGTAAAAACTTCTTTTTCTATTACTTTAGTTTGATTACATTCTATTCCCTCTATCAGTAAACTTGTTGTTGCCTTCTTTTCCTGTCTTCTTTTTTCTAAGTTGCAAAAATATGAAGTATTTTTTTCTCCCTCCTCAATCCATTTAGCCCTTGACCTTACAAATGCACCTCGAGCTCTTTGAAGATAGATGTTATCTAATTGGGTTTGTAGTTTCATTAGTTCTACCTTGTCTTCACTACTCAACACAGACTTACTGCAACACTGGCTGATTTCATAAAACAGGTTGCTTTCCTCCTTTCTCCTTTCCTTATTAAGCTCCTTGCTAAATTTTATAGAAAATTCTCTAACTTTATGTTTTACATATTCCCACTTGTTACAATAATTATTTATGGATTCAGTAGTTTCAATTTCACTTATTATTTCTTTTATTTTTGAACAGTACTCCTTACTTTTTAGTAAATTAGTATTAAATTTCCAGTACCCTTTGTTGTTGTTTTTCCTACAAGTTGGATTTAATGTTATTTCTGTTAGACAATGATCAGTCAAAGGGGCTTTAGAAATTGAAGCTTGAAAGGCAAACTCCCCAAATGAACCAGCAGCAAGCCAGTAGTCAATTCTCGATTTACATGTACCATTAGGTTTGTACCATGTGTATTGTTTTTCCTCTGGGTTTAGAATTCTCCATATATCAACCAGGCCGTTACTATTCATAAATTCTCTAAGTATGGGGTTGTAGTGGCTGCTGTCAAATTTAGAAGGCCATCTATCTTTCCATTCATCTGGGGTCATATTCCAATCACCTCCCATTAGAATCAAATCTGTGTTGTAGAGGGCTTTAAACTCTGATACAGTATTAATAATATTATCTAGCATTTGTTTGTTTTGAACAACGGTTCTATATCCATACACATTTGTTAATATGAGAAAACGACTTTCAACTTTCAAAACGACCATTAGCCAGTGACCTTCCTCATCTGCTCTGTGTGTAATGATGTCTCCTGGGAACCTATTAAAACAAATTGCTACACCTGCAGATTTATTGGTTCCGTGACTAAACAATATTCGATCTCCCCACTGGTTAGTCCAAAATTTCACATCTAAGTCGGACGAATGTGTTTCCTGCAGTAAGATGCATTGTGTTTTACGCCCTTTACAAAATAAAAATAAAGCTTTTCTCTTAACTAAGTCTCTAAGACCCCTCACATTTAACGTAGCAGAAGAAAAAGTGCAATTGAACATTAAAACGATTAAATAACGAACAATCTAACACAGAGCTTAGAGTAACTCGTAAAGTTGTCTTACGCTGTAGTAACAAATAAAGTGTCCCATATTATCATATTACACTCATTTTCCTTGTAAGTCAAACCTCATTCTCTTATTTAGCCAATTCGTCGCCCCTCTATGTATCCGTGCGGACCACGATAGTAAGCACGTTTTCCTTCGCGGCGAGCTTGCTCAATCTGCGGCCACAGATTCTTCCTCGCCTCTCTGTCCTCCAGTGGTAGCATCTCGGCGAAGCGGACGCCTCTCTCCTTGCATACCGGGGAATCCTTGCTTCGGCGCCATATCTCCTCCCTAACCAGCCTCCGGGCAAACAGAATGACCACATGCCTGTTCTTATTGTCCTCCTTTCGGCCAATCCGATGGACAATGTCGACGGCGTCTTCTAACTGGCGCATATCTATGTCGGGAGCAATCTTTGCAAATAAGTGTATGATGTCTGTTCTGATGTTTTCCTCGTTCTTCTCCTTAATGCCTTTGAGTTTCAGACACCATCTCATTTTGTATCTTTCTTGCTTCCTGACCCTCTCCTTCAGCTCCCTGTTCTCTTTTTCCAGTAGTTCACTTTGCGACTCCAGGTCATTAATTTTCTTCTTACATACTTTCACTTCTTCTGCATGAAATTGAACCGCTTTAGTTAAGCTTGCAATCATGCAGCTACTCTGTTTAGCTTGTTCCTTCAGTTGTGTTAGTTGTTTGTCAAAGTTCTTTTCCATGCTTTGAATAGCTTCCAGTATGGTCAGATTGGAGACCTGCGCCTCTTTATTATCAGTCTTGC
The DNA here is from genome assembly GCA_029465975.1 of Dallia pectoralis. Lineage (NCBI taxonomy): Eukaryota > Metazoa > Chordata > Actinopteri > Esociformes > Umbridae > Dallia > Dallia pectoralis. The sequence continues at coordinate 8,562,691 of CM055732.1, read as the reverse complement.
TCTTTTTACCGACTGGAATCTTACTCTGTGTTGTGGGGATGGATCCAGCATCTTTTCTTTTGTTCTGTTCTCCATACTAACCTCCATCGCGTAGTCGTGGTCAGCGATTATATCGTGTTCAACCACGCTTTCTTGATCTTTTGAAATTCGCTCAGTTGAACTTGACGTTGCTTGGGGTTTTCCCTTACTTGCATTGTCAATTATCAGTTTGGAAGGCTTCAAAACTTTTTTGGCATCCATTTCAAAAGTTTGAGTGTCAATTATCAAGTGCACATTTAAAGTTTTTGGGACAAGTTCGCTGCAGCCTTGGGCAGGGTTGCTGCTCAACACGCCATCTTGCCGGAACCCGTTAGAAGCGAAGTAGACTCGCTGATTGTGGTATTAAGTTAATGACGCGATGACGCAGGTATCGAAGTTCAGTCACTGACCAAAACTTAAAAGTAAAATTACATCCGGTGACCAAAACTTAAAAGTAAAATTACATCCGGTATTTTAATTGATATCTCTCTAACAAGCATTTATGTACGTGTGATCAATATTTAAGGGATTTGCTCGTATCAAAATTGTCAACAACAGCGTATACTTACGAGTTCCGTAAATTCCGACATGACATTACTAATAAAAAATCACACACAACATGTACCTTAACAGTTATATACGTTTTTCCGGAGTATTTCTCTATCGGTTTAAAGACACCGACGCTTATTTTGTAGTTTTAATCTAATAAATTAAATGAATCAAATTAAGGCGCATTTGAAAAAATACTCTGAACAATGTGACTTTAAAACGCTTGTTTTATAGGAAAAGTGCAGATTCAAGATTTGGTGACATATTGACAGTGAGATCTTCCTCGTTTTGTTGTGGTTACTCGAGGTCAGAGAACGGAAGGTGTTTGATGTTTGCAGACACCAGACGTTTTTGTTTGTTTATAAAGTGTTAGTAGATTCATTCCAGTGTTGTGGAAATAAATAAGGAAAGATGCTGGCTGAGTCAAGTACAACAGAAAGTTTGAGGTTGTAGTTTTTGGCCGTAGCAATGTGAAGATTCAAGTCTATCACTCCCCACATGTAAATGGCTCATCGAGTGAAAGAAGTTTGTGCTAGATACTAACCCAACCACAAGCTCACCTCCCTCTCCAGTTCTGTTCCATGGTTCTGAACCAACCCTACAGGTGACCATGTCCCCTTTTATTTGTAGGTGTCTTATGTAATAAGAGATGAGGTGGAGAAGTACAACCGTAATGGGGTGAACGCTCTTCAACTGGACCCTGTCCTGAACAGGCTGTTCACTGCCGGGCGAGACTCCATCATCAGAATATGGAGTGTAAACCAGCACAAGGTACACTGTCCCAGTCACATTTTAATGCTGGCTCTCGTATGAACTCAAACATGTGTGTGCTATCTGGTGCACTAGTTTTGACCAGAGCCTCTACCCAGGTAGGGCCCTGTGCAACTGAGAGCCTGCCATTTGGGACGCATATAATGCTTATATACCAATTACTGGCATAACCTGATTTCACATGGAATTTACACTGTCAGTAGAGTTTGGTATAAGCTGTCACCACGTGAGTTAAGTGAATGTTTCTTTAAAACAGCAGGACTCTTACATTGCCTCCATGGAGCACCATACAGATTGGGTCAACGACATTGTTCTCTGTTGCAATGGCAAGACATGTGAGTGTCCAATATCACCTGTTTACTAGTACCTGACTTTCTCATAAAGTACAGACTTACTCATAAAGTACCTGACTTATGAAGTACCGACTTACTCACAAAGTACCTGTTTTATAAAGTACCGACTTACTCATAAAGTACCTGACTTATGAAGTACCGACTTGCTCACACAGAACCCGACTTGCTCACACAGAACCCGACTTGCTCACACAGAACCCGACTTGCTCACACAGAACCCGACTTGCTCACACAGAACCCGACTTGCTCACACAGAACCCGACTTGCTCACACAGAACCCGACTTGCTCACACAGAACCCGACTTGCTCACACAGAACCCGACTTGCTCACACAGAACCCGACTTGCTCACACAGAACCCGACTTGCTCACACAGAACCCGACTTGCTCACACAGAACCCGACTTGCTCACACAGAACCCGTCTTGCTCACACAGAACCCGTCTTGCTCACACAGAACCCGTCTTGCTCACACAGAACCCGACTTGCTCACACAGAACCCGACTTGCTCACACAGAACACGACTTGCTCACACAGAACCCGACTTGCTCACACAGAACACATACAGTACCAGACGTTCCATATTTACAGTGTATTTGAAGAAGCCATTGTTTTTCACCTTTTAAACGTGTTACTTTTTCCTTCTAGTGATTTCTGCCTCTTCCGACACAACAGTGAAAGTGTGGAACGCACACAAAGGTTTCTGCATGTCGACATTACGGACACACAAGGTGTGCAGTTTTTAATTCCCTTCATAAATTCAATAAAAGGAAATGGTTGTGCTCTCAAGTTGAACGAGAACATCTAACGCGACGCGTGTTAGAGATATATTGGACATTGTTGTGGTTGTTGCTTTGTCTCTGGCAGGACTATGTGAAAGCTTTGGCCTATGCTAAAGACAAGGAGCTAGTGGCATCAGCTGGATTGGACAGGCAAATCTTCCTGTGGGATGTTAACACATTAACGGCCCTGACTGCCTCAAACAACACTGTTACCAGTAGGTATTGTTTTACTTATTTATCCCGTATTTCAACGGGGAATCTGATCAATCCCAAAAATATGTATCTATCCAGAAAGATTTCTAGAAGAAAATCACGCGTTAGTTTCGTAGCGCAAAGCGTCTGGCCGGTGCTCTTTGGATAACCCGCGCTGATTATTTGAATGCGTTGTGGTTTGTGTGCGTTCAACAGCGTCATCACTCAGTGGAAACAAAGACTCCATATACAGCCTGGCAATGAACCAGATGGGCACAGTCATCGTGTCCGGATCCACTGAAAAGGTTAGAGGGCTTTCATTGGCTGTTCACTATCAGGATGAGGAAATGAATCTGAACGGGGGTGTCGCAGTCTTGTAAAGATCGATTTAGACCTCGAAGGTTTTCGTCATTTAAAGGTCATTTACTTAGTAAGTTAGTAGTTGTCTTTAATAGATGTTTCTATTTTAAGCTAATTATCGCAGGTAAATGTTTCTGTATGTTTTTAAATGCTGGCTGTTGCTCTCTTTAAAGGTAACTGTTTTGTGTTCAATCTGTTGATGTTGCATCAGGTCCTGAGAGTGTGGGATCCTCGGACTTGTGCGAAACTCATGAAGCTGAAAGGCCACTCGGACAATGTCAAGTCACTGTTACTGAACAGAGACGGCACACAGGTAACGCTCACCTCAGATCATCACCCGGCATCATGTTTTAGAACCATGTGCATGTTTTAGGGGTGGTTTAGTGGGGAGGTCACCTGTATCTGGAAAAGGACTAGATTGAGTCTTGAACTGGCGGATCTGTCATTTTGTCCCTGAACAAGGCGGTTTGCCCTAAATGCTCCCCGGGTGTGGATATAAATTTGTATTAAAACTAACCTTACCCTCTGTCTGGTTCCAGTGTCTGTCTGGCAGCTCTGATGGCACCATCCGGCTGTGGTCTCTGGGGCAACAGCGGTGCATAGCAACGTACCGGGTCCATGATGAGGGGGTCTGGGCCCTGCAGGTGAACGAAGCCTTCACACACATCTACTCAGGAGGCAGAGACAAGAAGATCTACTGCACTGACCTGAGGAATCCAGACATCAGAGTACTGATCTGTGAAGAGAAGGCATCTGTACTGAAGGTGAATGTGTGTGCCTGTGTCTGTGTGTGTGCCTGTGTCTGTGTGTGTGCCTGTGTCTGTGTGTGTGCCTGTGTCTGTGTGTGTGCCTGTGTCTGTGTGTGTGCCTGTGTCTGTGTGTGCGCCTGTGTCTGTGTGTGCGCCTGTGTCTGTGTGTGTGTGTGCGCCTGTGTCTGTGTGTGTGTGTGCGCCTGTGTCTGTGTGTGTGTGCGCCTGTGTCTGTGTGTGTGTGCGCCTGTGTGTGTTTGTTTGCGTGTGTGTTTGCATTATGGCCGGGGTTCTGGGACTCACGTGTCTGTCTGTCTGTTCTCCTCAGATGGAATTAGACAGGTCAGCTGACCCTCCTCCTGCTATCTGGGTCTCCACTACAAAGTCATCTGTTAACAAATGGGTAAGCGGTGTGCAAGCGGTGTGCGTGCAAGCGGTATGCAAGCTGTGTGCATGCAAGCTGTGTGCATGCAAGCTGTGTGAATGCAAGCTGTGTGTATGCAAGCTGTGCTCTGCAGGCCTGTTGTTGCCATTAACCGCCACGGGTGAATTTACTCTGACAGGAAATGTTTTGTTACAGGAACATGATATGTGTAATGTGATCTGCTGGTGTTTCTATAGTGACAGACAGAGCTCAGTTGTGCATTGTGCCTCCCTGTTTGCAGTCTCTAAAGGGAATCAACAACTTCCGGGCTTCAGGGGACTATGACAACGACATCTCCACTCCCCTGACGCCTCTGTGTACGACGCCTGAACAGGTTATTAAAGGTACCTGGTGCAAACCCTAACTGCTGTCTGTTTGTCATTAAGGACTCGTTCATGGTCCATTTATTTAGATGTGCAGCAATATTGTGATGACCGTTGAAAAAACTCAACTCCTCCTCCTAGTGTTTAACACGAATACGTGATAGGTTTGTTTGTAGTTTGTTAGTTACCTTTTCATTTATTAGTTCTCTAATATACCCAATGCAAAATTCAGCGATTCAATGTAATGGTGAACTGATGACATAAAATAGCTGTGAAGTGGAACAACATAAAGTGTGATAAAATATCGGTTCTGTGTAAAGAAACCCTGATTGGTTTCCGCTGGACTACCTTACAATATTTTTCAATTTTGAAATGTCTGCATACATTTCGGTAGACGAAGATAATAACCACAGTCGTCAACTTTTTAAACTAACACTAATATGTAACTGTTGTCCTTTCAGTAGTCAGACTAACCATGTTGTGTTTTTAGGGGGCGCCAGTATAATCCAGTGTCACATTCTAAACGACAAGAGACACATTGTGACCAAAGACACCAACAACAGTGTGGCCTACTGGGATGTGCTGAAGGCCTGTAAGGGAGAAGACCTGGGCAAAGGAGAGTTTGAGGAGGAGATTAAGAAGAGGTTCAAGCAGGTCTATGTCCCAAACTGGTTCTCTGTCGACCTCAAAACAGGGGTAGGTTACTTTGTTAAGAACAAATGTGTTCATTGATAAATTTTGCCTTGATACATTTCTGCTACTCTCATTACTGTGTTAATCTTCTGGGTTTTTAAAATCTGAATGTTGTAATTTGTTAATGGTCCTGTTTGTCTCTGGTGTGTTGCTGGGTAGATGCTGACCATCACACTGGATGAGAGCGACTGCTTTGCTGCCTGGGTTTCTGCTAAGGACGCTGGATTCTCGAGCTCTGATGGCTCTGACCCAAAGTGTAGGAACCCCTTTATGTTTATATAGGAAACAAGTCAGCCCCCCTTTAGTGATCGTCTATGGATGTACGGGACATCTTCTGATCTGCAGTGTTGTGTGTTTGTGTATGAAGTGAATCTGGGAGGACTTCTACTTCAAGCTCTGCTAGAGTTCTGGCCTCGGACACACATTAACCCAATGGACGAGGAGGAGATTGAGGTTAACCACGGTAATTATGTTGTTGCCAGTGTCTTCGTCTCGTCAACGAATAGTTCCGTGTTTTTATCGACTGTTTATTAACCGTGAAGGTCCTGAGGAAAACACAAATATTATATAATTTTTAAAACACTGAATACACACTCATGGATTTGAGTTTATAGTCACGTTTCAAGAAAGCCACTGTTAGTTTTTATTATGTTAATGATGAGATGACCTTTGACATTGCTACCCCAGCAGCAGTAAATGGGGAGCAGGATACACGGGTCCAGAAGGGAAACGGGTACTTCCAGGTTCCTCCACACACTCCAGTCATCTTCGGGGAGGCAGGAGGGAGGACTCTGTTCCGGTATGTTTGTGTCCAGACTGTTTAGTCATGTTTGAATCAGTACTTGGATCCAGTAGTGTTTGGTCATGTGTAAATCAGTACTTGTATCAGTAGTGTTTGAATCAGTACTTGTATCCAGTAGTGTTTGAATCAGTACTTGTATCCAGTAGTGTTTGGTCATGTTTGAATCAGTACTTGTATCAGTAGTGTTTGAATCAGTACTTGTATCCAGTAGTGTTTGGTCATGTTTGAATCAGTACTTGTATCAGTAGTGTTTGAATCAGTACTTGTATCCAGTAGTGTTTTGTCATGTTTGAATCAGTACTTGTATCAGTAGTGTTTGAATCAGTACTTGTATCCAGTAGTGTTTGAATCAGTACTTGTATCCAGTAGTGTTTTCATGTGTAAATCAGTACTTGTATCAGTAGTGTTTTCATATGTAAATCACTACTTGTATCAGTTGTGTTTGAATCAGTACTTGTATCAGTAGTGTTTGGTCATATTTGAATCAGTACTTGTATCAGTGTTTGGTCATGTTTGAATCAGTACTTGTATCTAGTAGTGTTTGGTAATGTTTGAATCAGTACTTGTATCCAGTAGTGTTTGGTCATGTTTGAATCAGTACTTGTATCAGTAGTGTTTGAATCAGTACTTGTATCCAGTAGTGTTTGGTCATGTTTGAATCAGTACTTGTATCAGTAGTGTTTGAATCAGTACTTGTATCCAGTAGTGTTTGGTCATGTTTGAATCAGTACTTGTATCAGTAGTGTGTAAATCAGTACTTGTATCAGTAGTGTTTGGTCATGTTTGAATCAGTACTTGTATCAGTAGTGTTTGGTCATATTTGAATCAGTACTTGTATCAGTAGTGTTTGAATCAGTACTTGTATCAGTAGTGTTTGGTCATGTTTGAATCAGTAGTGTTTTCATGTGTAAATCAGTACTTGTATCAGTAGTGTTTGAATCAGTACTTGTATCCAGTAGTGTTTGGTCATGTGTAAATCAGTACTTGTATCAGTAGTGTTTTCATTTGTAAATCACTACTTGTATCAGTTGTGTTTGAATCAGTACTTGTATCAGTAGTGTTTGGTCATATTTGAATCAGTACTTGTATCAGTGTTTGGTCATGTTTGAATCAGTACTTGTATCTAGTAGTGTTTGGTAATGTTTGAATCAGTACTTGTATCAGTAGTGTTTTCATGTGTAAATCAGTACTTGTATCAGTAGTGTTTGGTCATGTTAGAATCAGTACTTGTATCAGTAGTGTGTAAATCAGTACTTGTATCAGTAGTGTTTGGTCATGTTTGAATCAGTACTTGTATCAGTAGTGTTTGGTCATATTTGAATCAGTACTTGTATCAGTAGTGTGTAAATCAGTACTTGTATCAGTAGTGTTTGGTCATGTTTGAATCAGTACTTGTATCAGTAGTGTTTGAATCAGTACTTGTATCAGTAGTGTTTGGTCATGTTTGAATCAGTACTTGTATCAGTAGTGTTTTCATGTGTAAATCAGTACTTGTATCAGTAGTGTGTAAATCAGTACTTGTATCAGTAGTGTTTGGTCATGTTTGAATCAGTACTTGTATCAGTAGTGTTTGAATCAGTACTTGTATCAGTAGTGTTTGGTCATGTTTGAATCAGTACTTGTATCAGTAGTGTTTGAATCAGTACTTGTATCAGTAGTGTTTGAATCAGTACTTGTATCAGTAGTGTTTGAATCAGTACTTGTATCAGTAGTGTTTGAATCATGTTTGAATCAGTACTTGTATCAGTAGTGTTTGAATCAGTACTTGTATCAGTAGTGTTTGGTCATGTTTGAATCAGTACTTGTATCAGTAGTGTTTGGTCATATTTGAATCAGTACTTGTATCAGTAGTGTTTTCATGTGTAAATCAGTACTTGTATCAGTAGTGTTTGAATCAGTACTTGTATCAGTAGTGTTTGGTCATGTTTGAATCAGTACTTGTATCAGTAGTGTTTGAATCAGTACTTGTATCCAGTAGTGTTTTCATGTGTTAATCATTCAGTTTATTTTCTATTGTCTGTCCTGTTCCAGTCTGTTGTGTCGGGACTCCGGGGGGGAAACTGAGTCTATGCTACTGAATGAAACGGTTCCACAGTGGGTCATTGACATAACCGTTGATGTAAGTACACTTTCAGTCGCTCCTTTTCTCCAGGATCTTGTATTTTCTTGATGTTATTTTTACAGTGTGCTCCTTTTTATTTTCTGTCTTTTAGAAAAACATGCCCAAGTTCAACAAGATCCCGTTCTACCTCCAACCTCATTCGTCCTCTGGTGCAAAAACACTAAAAAAGTATGCTTTTCAGTCTACTACGGTTTCTTCCAATATCATTCCATCTTGGGCACCATGCACTTTTGCTAGTAACGACTTTTGTTTTTGTTTTCCAAGCTTAGTTGGAACACTAAATAGCAATAATTTGCTTTGTTTGATATTCAATCTTCTGTATGTGAGCTAGATACATTTGTTGAATTAAGAACTGTTCTGAATCCAGTTGTTTTGAAGCACAAACAGAGACATATAACCGATCAATGCTTGTGTGCATTATATTGTCTTATGATCATAGCTTTTGCTATTGGTAAAGAACGCATATTAATGGTGTTTTACGTCCAGTCAGATCCAAGCTAATTACCACACCAAGCCTGTTCTATTGTAGCAGAATCCAGTATTATAGCTTTGTATGTTGCTACTGTGAGCCAGTACCCAATCACATAATTCACCTCCTTAATGATACTTCACATTTTAATAGTAAACATCTTGGCAGGGTCATTCTGCATATTCATGTTTTGACCGATTCACTGTGATTTGTGTTTTGATCTTCCTTACTCGGTACTGTTTTAAACCAACTATCATAGTCTGTCTGTGTATTTTGTTTGTTATCCACACATGTGCAGAGGCTTTGGGAGGTTAGGTATCTGGAGAATGGCAGATACGCGGGCACCCTATCTTCACTGAGTTTCAGAACCACTAACCCATTGGTCCTGTGTTTGTGTTGTTGCGTGTTTGCGTCTCTGTGTTTGCGTCTCCCCTTGTTTGTCTTTGTGTGTCTCTGTAGGGACCGTCTGTCTGCCAGTGACATGCTCCAGGTGCGTAAAGTAATGGAACACGTCTATGAAAAAATCATTAACCTGGATACAGAGTCCCAGACGACAGCCTCCTCTTCAGCAGCCAATGACAAGCCGGGAGAGCTAGAGAAGGATGAGGACATGACTCTGATGGCTGAGGAGAAGATAGAGCTGATGTGTCAGGACCAGGTAGGAACTTCATCATTACACTACCCAATGTCTTTCAGGAACTGGAGAGCATGACGGAACCGGGAATTCTTGAATGGATGTGTATAAAAATGTCTGTCATCAACAAAAATGGTCTTGTGAATTAGGAGTATGGTTGAGATCACATTATCCTTCGTTAGTTATCTAACTACAGCAGACAATGGTGTTTTTTAATATTTTGGGGGGACACATCTATCATATAGTTGGTATTTGTACTGACTTGCGCCCTCCCAGAACTTCAGAATGTAGCTCTGCTGCCAAGCATACAGTTAACCACCGTGATATAGCCACCAATATGTAACAAAATGATAGACATGTTAAGTGATATTCTAGGGTTAAAACAGCTGTTGGAATAAAGTAACCTTAAATCATAAAAACTTAGATAAGGGCTAACCAAGGTAACCGCAAACAAAGGTATACAGGGTAGTTTGCTGCATTACAACTTAATTTTCTTCTTCATTCCTTGTCTGGCCAACAGGTTCTTGATCCCAACATGGACCTGCGAACTGTCAAACATTTTATCTGGAAGAGCGGAGGAGACTTGACACTCCATTATCGGCAGAAATCTACCTGAGAATCAACAACACTTAGAGACAGTTTATCGTATTTATTGTCTGCTATTCAAACGTCCTACTCAAGTCATCCAGATGGCATACTGGCACACGTTTTCCTGGGGACATGGAAGAAACTGGACAGAGACAGCAAGCAACTACACATGCATTTGTCCATAAAGACCCAATGTTCTACGTTGGTATCCCGTAATGACAACAACATAGGCGTCTGGACAACCTGGAGTCGGGATATCTGATGTTAGAGACTTTATCATAGGAAACTTGAATGACCAGTAAAACACAAACAAATTATGAATGCTGATCTCTGGCCGCTTAATAATATGCATTGGAAGGATAATTATTAAAATGTTCTTATTTTTTACATTCTTAGTTTTTCTTCCCTTGTCTTAGTTATGTCATTGTTAGTTTTCCAGCAAGAGGTTCTGTGTGTGTGTGTGTGTGTGTGTATATAGGCTTTTCCCAGGAACATCCTGCTAGAATCTTTTGGTATATCCAAATAATATCTATTTTCTCCTGAAGGTTTAATGCTTTTAAGATGTAATGGAAGTCGTGAATGAATGTGTACCACTTCAGGAGAACTGACACGTTATTTGAGGGAAGTAGTTACTCCTAATGTTGTGACTTGACCAAGAAAACCTGCTTGTACTGTCACCGCTATGCACTCTACCTCCAGTATACCTAGACAGCCAGGCAACATTTGTTACGTACAATATAGTTTGACAGGTTTAGTTTACAGTTGGTTGTAAATCCGCTGATACTCTTATCAAGAGAGACTTCCGGATGTGTCCATTGCAGACATTAGTATTTACAGTTACAGATTGGAGAGGCAATAAGCCAATTGGAAGCTGTGGGCAGGATGGTCAGGTTGGATATTTAGCTACAACAACAGGGTTAACGACTTCTCTTAGGCGACCACAGAGCGGCAGTACACCTGTTTAACGATTTACCTGAACAATGGCAACAAAACAGGGTAATATCCCCCTCACTGTCCATGAGCATTGGGGTTTGATCTATAGACCCAGGGAGGGCCAGTAGAGGGCAGTCTTCCAAAAACAGCAGAATCTGGTTTCTTATCTAGGACCAACCCGGCTTCAGAGGCCAGCCAGCAGTGTAGGGTTATGCTATTGGCAGAATACTCGGTTAGGAATAAAAATTAAAAATTGCATTTCCTTTTTGTATCAATTAAGTGATTTGTTTTTCATAGATAACATACTCTATATGTAAATTTTTAAGGTGAATTTGGCAACGTTGTCCTTTGTCACGAGAAATAAAATAAATTGTACAGCTTACTTTTTGTTCCCTTTAAACCCTAAACAAAGTCATATATGAAACAACATAAAACAATCGATTTTGTAGTCTGGTCTTGAGTCTTTGTGGTGAAAACTAGTTTCCTGGGTCATTAACCAAGTGGTGGATTTACGTTGATAATAATATTGTTTTCCAGAATTATCCATCAAATTACAAAAGGCATTTTGAATTGTACAATTGACTGGGTTTATATTTAAAACGTTCTTACTGTGGTACCAATGTGAAAACAAGATATATAATTAGAAATGTAAAAATTGAATGGATAAATAGATATAGAATGGAATGAGTAGTCTATTTTTACTTTTTCGCTTTCCCAGAAGGCCTTTGAAAAGAAAGTTCTGAAAACATGACAAATAGGCAAAAGTAAAATACATGTGATAATTTGTATTGTTTGTTCCAGTGAAAAAATGTTTGCATCAAAAGCTTTACAGAGCATATTTATAAATTTTCTGAAGAATTCTTATTATACAAGCATACTCATTAATTAATACAATATAGAACAGTATTGGAGCCGATGAAAAGAAAAGCTGGTGGTTTTGATATTTTTATATATTTTGAACTGATAATAGGTTGGGCAATAAAACAACGTGGTCTATAAAATAACAATAACATGACCTCTCTAAAATGAATTTCCACTCTATTATTATAGAGACGTCTACACAATTTCCTGGTTTTGGTCTGTGACAAAACAAATTGAAGTACCTCTGATTTTTTTTCTTATCCTGTAGCTCAACTTGACCCTAGTACTCTTGCATTATATAAGTCTTAATCAATATTCACCAAAATATTATACATTCCTCTTGCACCCAAAACACCAAGAACAAGTCTATAACATGGAAAATATCTTGAAAACAAGGAAAAACCAAGAACCATCCCTTACAGCAAAAACGTTTACACAAAAATGTCTACAAAAAACTAACAGTAGTGTCACTATTTTATCAGAGATGGATGTACATACACAAACATGGCTACTGTACAAGGTTGGGATTACTTCCAGCAAAATTCCAATATCAAATGTTTCTGAAAGGCATAAAAACTGTATTTAGGCTTTTCTTCAAGAATGAACTGGAATTAAAATAAAATGACCCCAATCTTGTTGCTGAGCTAAAATTGTGGTTTCAGCTTACAAATATAATTTTTCAATGTGCAGTGTACAAACTAGCTTCAAGTTCTTTACTTAATTGCATAGATTACAAACATTACAATTCAGATAGCAGTATAAGACAGGGTAAAATCATATACTTAAAAATTCCATTCCTCAATTTAAAATGAATTCTACATAGATTCCGATAAAATTAATACAAAGCAACTGATCGATGTTTTAAAAAAGCAGCAGTATATAATTTAACAGACATTATGTGTATTAAAAAATACTTGAAGTTTGCCCTTTCAAAACTATTCCAAGCACCTGGACAACTAACCTCAGAAGCCTAGGCTTCTAAACTAGTGAAGTTAATGAGACATAATTTGAAATGATGGCCATGAGAAACTACTGGCAAACTAAAAGTATTTTCATTTATACAATCCATATATGGTATAATCACACTGGAGAAGTAGTCTTTATTTCTATTTCTTTCTCAGAAATAGTAGTTTGTCATACGGTACCAGTTGTGTATCACATGTTGTTATTATATTATGTAGTTGATATATGATTATGGTGCAATTGTGCCCTCTGGTTATATACCCCTTTCCTTTTTCGTAGTAAATTATAAAGTAGTTGGACAGATTTCTTATTTTATAATATGTATGTCCTATAGTCGTCTGTATATGAAATTTGGATATGTATCTTTGGATATCTAACACAGCCATTCCATTAATGTATTCTTTTTTATCTTTAAAAAAAATCAAAAATACATTTCCATAAATGCTAACATAATCAAACTACAAAATGTTCCTATAAAAATTACATTGCAAATTGGATGCCTATTTTTAGGGTTATGCAAGAACTTGTAGTGCATAATATATAACCCAAAAACAGAGAGCTATTGCCATGTTTAAGTAATTATACTTACAGTATCCCTCTTCAAATGATTCAGCCATTTAAACATTGGTCCAGGCTTTCGTACATTTCTTGAAATACTACACACTACATGGAGCAATGTTTATTGTTTGCAGTTGAATTAAATATCGTGAAACACTATGCATTTTGGCACAGATAATGCAGAGCCATTTTGCGCAGGCAAAATCAATACTGCTCATTTCGTTTTTTAGTTAATTGTTAATTCTCGGTCACTGAGATTTTATTTTGGCTGTTAGTTAGTAAAAATATTCAGAAATACCATACATGCCTGATATCTTTTCTACATACTTTAGATCTGGGTGCAGTTTTTGACCAATTTTCCCTAAGGATTTTAGTAACACCTGTATTATAAAGACTGCCAACTGTAGACTGCCAACTGTAGACTGCCAACTGTAGACTGCCAACTGTACCTCTGCTTTCAGTTATACCAGGGACCAACTCAGCAGGATGCAACATCACAGAACCATCAGATTGAAGATGTCAAACATATGACCTCCTCGGGATGCGCACCCCTGGCCACTTCTGAAATGGAACCCTATTACCTTTTAATTAGTGCAGAATATTTGACCAGGGCTCATAGTGCACTATAAAGGGAATAAAGTACAATTTGTGATGCAAACTAGGTCTTTCTCCACCACTCTGTAAAATGCTCTGTTGTTGATTGTTCAGCATCTCCGTTAGTGCTTCCCCAGTTTGCGACCAGATTGGAATCACAAACTTACTCTTCTGGTACTTCCTGGTTACTAACCTCGTGATCATGGTTGTCGTGGCAACACTCAGGGAGATCATGGTGATGAACCGCTGCAGGGACATCAGACTGCTCCAGCGAGTTCACAGTGTCTAGCTCTGGCACTAGCTCTGCTATTGCTCCACCCAATGCAGCCTCCAACAGGGTGGGGGACTCAGACTGGATCTTATCTTGGTGCTCCTGGTGAGAAGATGGGAAGGAATAGGTGACATCTGGAGCTGGGAAAGAGTCATCAGCCTCAGCAGGAGATCCAAAAGACTCAGACGCTAGGTCATGAGATCCAGTAAGCTTGATGATGGACTCTGATTCAAGCAAGGTGTGCTGCTCTGTTTCTGGGGTTTGAATGGCAGGCGTGCCGGAGGTGACGGTGGAGGCCAGGGCTGAAGCCAGGTCCATGGCTCCCTTCATGTTGAGGACTTCCTCCTGGTCAGTGTCCATCTGTCCAGGAAGCTCACCATCACACAGCTCCTCTGTATGAACAGAAAGAGACATCAGGACCACGTAAGGTGGAGTAAAACAATATTGCTTCACTGATAAGGATCTAACATTTCACACTGCAATAACAAATGGACAATTCCACTATGTTTTGTCTTATTTTGTAATTACCAATGCCTGAAATGTTGCCCATGTCCTTCTCCTCGTGCACAGCCAGCGATGTGCCAGTCATGTCAATGGAGGAGACGGACAAGTCCAGCCGGTCCACCATGTCTTCTAAAGGGTCAGCAGTCATCATAGCCACCTCAGACTCAGAGAACCCTGGAGACAAAACACAGTTGTCTTTACAATGATCAAATAACACAAATGAACCACAGCAGCGAACCAATCGGTAAACCCACCTGGGTCCATGACTCTCTGTATCGGGGGAGGTAAAGAACGTTTGTCATCCTGGAGAATGACCTGACCCAGATCTGCAACCTCTTCCCTTTCCTGGCCTACCATCAGGGAGACCTGGAGATCACAGACCAACACATTCAACTATCTGAAAACCACGTAATATATCACAGTATATACAAAGTGTTAACAAGTAGATGGCAGAGCATATCACTTCTTAATTCTGGATTTTCCGAGACAAGTTTATAAGACGTACGTACATTGTAATAATGCATTGTCAGACTAGTTGTAAGCATGCATGAGAATCGCAACTTCCAAAGCTAAATTACATATTAAGCCAGTGTTGTCATTAATCTATAGTTCAAAAAGTTTATGGATCTCCTTTGATCCACAACATTTCCCTGTGTCTTGTTTTTGTTTCCATTAAGGAGGTCACGTGCCCATTGACCACATTGTGGGACCGACCAGCATTTAGGGCACGTAGCTGACCATTCCTAAGGCCACCATGGTTGTGTTGCAGGCTGAGCAGCTGATGATACATGACAGTTCCGGCTTCCAATCTACCTCAACCCTCCCGGTTGTCCTGTTCAGACTGACTGGTCATGGATTTGACCTGGCCCTATTTTATAAGACTATATGCATAAAAAATGCATTTAAAAATTATTAAACTATTATCAGTTCATCCAGCACAGCCAGAAGAGGACTGGCCACCCATCGGAGCCTGGTTCCTCTCTAGTTGTCTTCCTAAATTCGACCCATCAGGGAGTACTTCCTAGCCACTGTGTATCAATTTGTTGATGTGTGCTGTGGGATTTCAGGCTGGGTGTCTGTAAAAGCATTTGGTGACAACTCCGTTGTAAGAAGGGCATCACAAAATAAATGTGATTGATTGATTCCCTACACAGAACCAATTTTATAGCATGTGTTTCTACCCAGACCTTTTTAACCATAACATAACGCAAGCCATTTGTGTGTGTAAGTGCCAACTTCAAAACACATTGTTAACAGAAAGAGCTCGATAAACGAGAAAAGTATATTAGTTGTGAATTGTTGTGAAACAAGAAACCCAGAATCAGTACCCCATCATATCCTTTGGTTGGTAGGTCAGATTTAACACCATCGTCCGGCAGAGCTAGAGGTGTGGCAATCTCACCAACCGGTGTGGGATGAGGGCGAGCTGGGATCCGGTGCAGGTAACCATATCCAATACCGCACCCGACACTAAAGACAAGTCATCTCTGTTAGTGTGCTGCTTTCTTTTTTAACCTGGGCATTATTGCGGCATGACAGTTGGATGTAGGAGTGACAGATAAAGCGGGGGTGGGGGGGGCAGACAAGGTCCAGGTAAGAGAACCACACACCTCCCATCTCCTCCCCAGGCGCCATTGGGAGTGACCACCGCCTCCCTGCAGGTGTCTGTCTCAGTGTTGTAGATCAGCAACTTCAGAGGTTTCCCCTCGTGGGCCTCAATCAGAGAGAAGAAGTCTTCTGACTGCGGACAACCAAAGAGACAGAGTGCTGTTACTTCCTGCTTATCTCCTTTGGTGACATGTCCACCCAGGGTGTCGTTGTTGACTTGAATATGGATACGCATTCAATGAGATTGCAATTCTATGCAGAACATGAGATCCCACCTAATAGGTTGCCAT
This sequence comes from Dallia pectoralis, assembly GCA_029465975.1. Lineage (NCBI taxonomy): Eukaryota > Metazoa > Chordata > Actinopteri > Esociformes > Umbridae > Dallia > Dallia pectoralis. Next base: position 8,546,282 of record CM055732.1, on the reverse strand, counting down.
GACACACACACACACACACACACAACTTCAGTGGGTGCTAAAATCTGCTCTTTTTTACTGTGTGTTGGGTGCCATGGTTACATGCCTTTGTTATTGTCTAACGTGAATAAAGGTAACAACTGTTCATATTTATGATGATAATGAGCGGGGTGCTTACATCTTGTAAAACCTGGTCTGCTCCCACAATGTAGTCAGTGTGAGCCTGAAGACCAGCCAATGCAGCAGGAGAGTTCGCGTCTACATTCTGGAAAGGGACATTAATACAATATTACACAGAATACTAGACAGACAAGCTAACTGTAAGCACTTGAACTGTAAGAACAACCGGGGCTTCTTGACTGACATCAACTGCTACACAAGTTCAATCTCACCAGTACATGCCAGACGTTCTCGCTGGCTCCCTGGTAGCTGCAGAACCTGACCGAGGCCCCCAGCAGGCCCTGTCCTCCCCACATGTTACTGGGCACCACCTCCACCTCCCGCAGCATCATGGTCTTGGTGCTGTAGACCTGCATCCTCACTGCCTTCTCCACATTCACCTTCAGCAGGTCCTTCAGCATGTCATTCTCCTGGTTCTGACACAAGTTTGTGTGTCAATTGTAAAAAGGTGGCCTAAACACAGTCCGATGTGCACTTTAATATTCTATATTGGGACCAATATTTATCTATGGACAGCAGTAGAGTATCACAGACTCACCAGCCTGTGGTCTCCTAGAGAGAGGATGAAGTCAAAGAAGGCCTCCAAACCAGCCTTCTCAGCAGGTGAATTCTCCTGCACCTGTCAAATCACAATGAGGACAAACACGACCATTCGTTTCAATACAAATAAGTGGGTCGTTAATGTTGATACAACTGTAGAAAATGATGACATTAGTCTTGAATAGACTCATTTGCTAACCTAACCCAGCGTGTATATTACAGTTCATTAAAGCTGTGTTGTGCAGCCAGTTGCACGGTTACATGAATGCCCTGCACCTCACACAATAATATGCACATGTACAGTAGCTTTATGGCTAGGAAACGCATTCATATACACACATTGTTAAATTGAAATGCGTGACGTCCAGACAATATTCAATGTTGTATTAACTAGAACTAGTTTAATGTTATCTACGTATCTAACGCGTTTGATTGATGGTTAGTTACTTTCTTACTGTATTACCACGATATTAGCATGGTTTGTTTAGCTATTAAAATGGGTTGTCTAACGCCCGGATAGCAATCCAGCTAAGTGCCACATCACCAGGTTTCAGAGGGCCTTATCTACGCCTTCCCACTGTGCCTTTGTTTTCTAGGGTGTACTACTGTACACGTACAAAATAAATAAAGTTAACTACACGCCTCATAAGAAGCGCGATAAAAACAACAATAGGGTAGCATTATTATTATTATTACCCCGTGGACGTGGTATCCATCTGTCCCTATTTCCGACGCACCGGTGCTTTGGGATAAACCCATTTTGTTATAATAAAAAGTCCAAAATACTCGTTCACTGCAGCTGCAAGACCACAAATATCTCCCTACAGCTCCGAGGACATCTTGTCAAACGTAATCTCGTGTGTCAGAGCTAAATTATGCTACGTTCAGGTTCTTTGGGGGATTATCTACAACAAGTTCAGCGAGTATGATGACATTTCCAAGTTTCATAGTTCCAACTACGACATGAACGCGTCATATTTGCGTACCAGCGTTAATCACGCAGGATCAACGACGTCATGCACGCAGGATCAACGACGTCATGCGTAACTCGACGCTTATTACCAGAAGTGAATAGAAAAAAACAAAGCGAATAGATTCTGGGGTCGCCTAGGTAACAGTATGAGGTATTCTTGCTAAACACTTGTTTCACGTATGATATTATTTTATATTACATTAATAACGTGTTAGGTCCGTTGATAGGTTGGTAACATTGTTGGTGTTAGTTGTCTGTCGTGCATGCCGTAGTCCCAGAGAAATTAGCCCAGTTTTCAATGTGGATTCAAAAGATGTTTATTCATAGAAATAATATTTGATTTTCCTTTATAATACAAGATTTAGTAACACATTGTAAAATTTCCATAAAAAATAACTTAAAAAGACAGTACTATCCAAACCATTTCTAAATTCGCCATTGCACAAATCAGATTGCAGCAATGGATGATACATTGCAAAGAAATGAATTCTCAGTGTGGAAAATACTTAAGAAACAAATTGTACGTTATCTATAGAGAAGAGGTATTGTGCAGATGGTCTGAAGTACATTAAACTATGGCATTTTGAAATAAACAGCAATAGATAATATGTTGTACCAATTAATAATAAATTAGTAATTGTTTTAGTTTTAAACATTAAGCAACCTTTTTGATATGTTCCTGATTGCACAATGAAACTCCTATGAATAGAATTCATAAAATTCATGAATGTCTCTCTCAGTCTTCCTCATGAATCTTAGCACCTGAGTTATGATTTTCCAATGACAACAACTACACAACGCTTAGTGTAAAAGTATACAGTAAATAAATTAGGAATATTTGTATAAACAAACCATCTATAAATATTTGCTGAAGGCGACATCCAAATCGTTTCTGGAAAGAAATTGTGATATAGTATATTGTAGCGACTGGGTTTTTTGATGAATGTGTCAGTGTCTATAATAGTCTTTCTGAACATATTTTTCAATACATTTGGATTAAAAGATTTTATACAATACATGACTATATCTTATAAAAATACAAACTGTACATATCAAAGTAGTACGGCTCATGTGAATGTCTTTAAGCCAATTAAGTCTCAACCTTAGTTGTATTCCTCGTTCCAAGCGTTTCTGATCACTGACTGACTGACTGCCAGGATATACGTATCATACGATACAGCAATCTGTAAATCATTGTAAGTTAATGGTGGCACATAAACATTAGAGGACGTACCCAACGCCTGAGCATGGGAACCACATTTTTGGCAGTCACTGCCCACTCACTAAGTAACCTTCTCTAATAGTTGATTGCCTTGGAATGATGGTGTTTCTGTCGTTTCAGACAAGCCCATCAGAGACTCCAGCAGACAGGTACCCGCCGGCTCATTGAACTGTTGGACATTTGCTGAACTCAACACCTGTAGACGCAGAAAGTTATCTGGGTGCTTGAAGCCTCTAAACGAGTTGTGCAGAGGGCCTGAACTGTAGTCTGTGGGAAAGTTATCGAAGAGCTCCAAGTCCGAGTTCGACGAGAGGCTGAGGTCCATGTAGCTGCAGGAGGAGTAGTCTATAGAGGGCGAGGGTGTGTTAGGATAGTCCCGGAGAGGACTGTCTGCAAACAGAGCTGTGGCTTGGTTGGCATTCTCATCTAAATAATCTGTCATAAAGGCAGAGACGCCACAGCTGTTGTCAGTATGTCTGTCCTCTTTGTGTCTGTAGGAATTGACCGCGTGTGAAACGGATGCGTTGGACAGGCCGCCGGGAGTGGTGGTGTCTTCGCGGAGGCCGCCTGATGTCTCAAAATTCCCGAGGCACCAGAGAAGGGGCGACGATGGCTCTCTGACGGGCCTGGCGTCTCTCTCGCTGCCCATGGAGCAGTCGTCATTGTCGGAGTCACGGAAGCGGAGGACACGCGCCAGGCCCCCGTCATCCACCTCACGGAGCGGCTGGTGTTGTTGAGGGCTTCCGCCCGCGTCTGAGTCCTCGCTCTGGGCAGAGTACCCGGACAAGTCGGTCATGTCGCTGGAGCAACTATTCTCTCCAACCTCACAGAGCCCGGGGCTAAAGTGGAAAGAAGGCGGCGTGGAGATAGTGAGAGGTAGGCCCTCTTCTTCCATCGTGAAGCCAAAGGGGCATCTCTCCTTCTGGGCACTGTCCTGCTGATGCTGGAGCTGCTGTACCTCCACCTGGTTCTCCTCCTGGTCTCTTGCATTGTTCGGTGTCTCATTCCGCAGTCTCTGCTCCAGGTTTAACCTCATGACAGTGTGAATGTAGTGTGTTTGGACCCTTCTGGAGTTGAACTCAACACGGCCGTTAGTGTTGCCACAGTTGTCCTTGGTACAGCCACATGGGAAGTTAGAGCGGTCCATCTGTTGTGGAGAGAAAGCACATTTACCTTCAGTATTCTCAATATATACGATAACAAAGGCCTCATGTGCCCATAGTGTTACCACATCCTATAACAGACAGTTTATGTAGATGGGAGATGGCCTTCCTGTGCCAACAGACCAACACCCCGAGTTAAAACCGTTCATCGTGGCTCTCACCTGGCACTTGATTCCATTCAGACTACAGGCACAGGTCTCCGGTTCACAGAACCCTTGGCAGTCACAGCCACAGTCTTCTCTGGATCTCCTCAGTGCACAAAGCTCTCTTTTCTCCTCACGGTCGATGTGCCTCACCCCGGCTGCCCGGAGCAGGGCCTGCCTCTGGCGTGATGCGTAGGGGTACAGAAACCCGCCGTCCACCTCATCCTCTGCTTCCCCCGTGTCAGCCTCAGAGAGTTGGGCCTCGATGTCCTCGTCAGGTGCATGGTCAACCGTGAGATGATCCACCACCCCCTGGTCCACGGCACCACTGGCTCCGAGCTGGAGATAAGAGTATGGCGTCAATTAAACGTCCATGGTCTATGAAAGGTTCACGGATGTCCACTGTTTTTGTCTATTCCATAAATCACTACCGTTTTAAAGGGACTGTAAAAGACTCACTTTTTGCCTGAGTGCCTCTAGACTCTCCTCTCTCACTCGGTTTCGATGTCTCTTTCTGAGTCTCTGCCGTCTCTCCTGAGCGTGCTCTGCCAGCGTGTACCTCCGGAGGGCGCTGTGTTGTCTCACCATGCCCAGGGTGGCACCACCACGGCTTGGAACGCTGGTGAAACCTTGGCAGCGCCGGAAAAGGAACACTGTCACCTGGTTGAAGGCAACGCTGTTGGCATGGTGGTCGTTGTCGTGGGAAAGTCTGGGCCTCTTCAGGATGGAGCGAACTGTGGTTGGTGGAGGAAGTGAAGAGACTTTAGTGTCCAATCAGATCTGTTCCACTTATCACATGTTCCTTATTCAATATCAATTCTGTGAATCAGCTGATGGTGCTAATTCTGCAGTTCTGTTAACAGCCACTAGGTGGCAGACAAACCTACTTCACCCTCCGCCTGCAGTTTACCACCCAGTGTTTACAACCCTGTGAGGGGTCACTTAAGTTGAACATAAGGGTGTTTATTTGTTAGAAACCAACACGAAAGCATACATCTACTATAACACTATACTATAATCTCCCTGCTATCTTCTACTAAAACACTCATAATAACCCATCAGCTCACTGTTTTATATGACAGTTGGAGTCAAATATCAAACCTCATGATCCTGACTTTCGTGACCTTCACACGTGCTAGTGAAAAGTAAGGAGTGAGGAGTTCAGTAAACAACAGCATCCCAAAATGCAACCCTATTCCCTGCATTATGTGCACTAGATTTAACCAAGCATCCTATCACCTGTATTGCTTGTTGGGGATAGGGTGTTATTTAGGAGCCGGTCTAGACATTCTGCGGTTATTCTGTCTGTACAGACCTTCCTCACTGGGGCTCAGTGTATTTACTGTGGTCAGGTGATGGTAGTGCCAGAATCTACCATACTGTAATTATTCCCACTCTCAATGTTATTTGGATAAAAACAACTCCCAGCGAGGAACAGAAATATTGCTTTCGGTCAATTACAAGTAAACCACATGCTATGTTTACCCTGATCGGTAGCGCTTGTGTTTGCCGTCCAGCAAGTCAGTGGAGATATTTGAATAAATACTCTACAGGTAGAGCCGTATAACCATAACCCACATCAGATTAGGGAACATTATTTACACACCACAGTTCACTCAAAGGCAAGCCTCTGTTAGTGAAGCACTATCACAACCATTAGCTAATAGAGCCGTCCTCTTCTATCAGCATGTTGGAACTGGGCTGCTGCAGGCTGATAAAAAGACACCCCCAAGGTCCCGTTCCTAGGCAGTAACTCAGATAAGTCAGGTTTGGCTTCTCTTTTTCACTGAGGCGTGGTTAATGGAGGGCGGACATTGAGTACACCGTCCACTGACAGGGTTACTTACTGGGTAACTGGGTAGTAGGTGAGGCCGGGGAGAAGTCATCCTCGCCGTGGCAGCTCTCGCCCTCCGTCTCCCAATCCGAGGTGGAAAGTGAGGAGGGGGAGGAGGAAGAGGAGGGAGGAGACGGGTGAAAGGAGGAAGGGTCCACATCCACCTCTGAAAACTTTCTCTTCAGGAGCTCACTCATGGCTTCTCCGGGACTGATAGAAGAAGTGTCTGAACGATAAAGAGAAATAAGGCTGGTTGTGAATACACAGGAATACACAGTAATAGTTCATTGATGAGCAATGAATAATCTCTAACAGTAATACATGGCTGAGTAACAGTGACTCAATAGCTTTTCTTAGACACAGATGATACAACACATTTTCCGACCACTAATATCCATCTGGTGAAAAATGAGTCACAGAAATAGTGAAAAAGCTGCCCCATTCAAACTTCTTCATTCCAGCCATAACATGTCTACGTTATTTCCAGTAATCATTAGACATATGTACCTTCCCAAGGGCCGATTTTCCTTTCTAAAAAAACAAGTCTGAAACTTCCGTCACACGGGCTGCGTTTCCTGCCAATGGACAAAACCACAGCAAAGAGTAACTGGATACTTCTTTTGTTTTGCACGCTGACACTCAGTGCGCCAGTGAACATATCCAACGCCATTCCTTTAAACTGGTTCCACAGGCTTTAAAAGGACATTTTCTTATTTAAATAATGAAAGTGAGTGCAGCAGAACCACTGGAGCCGGCTGATAGTGACCCTATAGTCCATTCCCATTCTCACAGACTGTTGCAATCCCCAAACCTGTGACTTGGGTAACGGTTAGAGTTGGGGAGACGACCCATTCAGCTGAAACCACAATAGACCTTTTTCTCTTCCCGTCTTGTCATTAACATTCCAGTGATTCCAAGAACATTTTTAACAAGAAAAATGTGGAAAAGGGGAGAGCACGGTCAGGCGTGTCCCGGGCTGAATTTTTTGTGTGGAAAATGACGGCCAGCGCAGCTATTTTTGGACATCGTTTTTTGGCAGCATTGGGACGAGAGGAAACCGAGCCCATGTACTTGACAAAAAGCAAACCCATTAAATGATTACAAACTAGTTTACTAATACCATAATCAGGTACACTAGAATATTGATTACACCTTGATAAAATAACTACTAAATCCTAAAACCATGCAGCAGAAAAGCACGCCACCCCCTGTAGTTTGAACTCTTGCCCCACTGCCCTGCGTCTTCCTGCCAGCAGAGAATGGGAATGTTCTCCCCTAGAAACCTACTGAAAGGAATCAGTCAAAGAACAAACTGTCCTTTCCACCATGTAACTCTTTCACTGTGCAACCACACAGTAAGCAGGTGTTATACACACAAATGTGTGGCAATTCAGAGTTGTTCGAAGAAAGTGTGTATTTACGCATTAATGACACTGTCACACATTTGGCACTTCCAGTTAAGACTTGTGTGTGTGTGTAAAATTTGTGTGAGGTCACGCCAGGTAAGGCTCATTTGGTCAGCATAACATATGTTTGTACAGTCACCATCTTAAAGTATGGAAAAGAGAAATCATAGGTTGTAATAATACATCATATGACACCAGTATTCTGTTTTCTTTATGGAAGAGACATGTTCTTTGACTTCACTTTCAGGCCATATGTATGTCTGTGCATGTATTTTCTACTTGTGATAATAAAACAAGGTACATTTTGCAAAGTGAGGACATTTCACTGAACCTCACCTTAACAAGGAGCTTGATCTAAGTGTTAATGTTAAGGTTACGTTTGACATTCAGTCTTGGATTTAGAACTTACAGTCAGGTATGGGAGGTAGTGTTTATTTAAGGTTAATCATAAAGGTTATATGTTTATGGGTTAATGTAGGCGGTAGGTTAAGTTTTGGTAAAATTGTTTTATGGTACTCAATTGCCGTTCCTCACTTTGATTGGAAAACCAACACGAGTGTGTGTATTAGTGTGTGTGTGTGTGTGTCAGGGCTGATTGAAGTCGAATAAATAATTAAATGACTCACGGCAGCAGAAAGACCAACAACAAACATGCAGACGAACTAAAAACAAGATTTCATCCACCGGTGCCCATGGGCTCCTCCACTACTCACTCCACCCAGTTGCTTCAATCCTGTTACAAACAAGCCAACTTCTGCCACCGACCCTTTAGTTTCAGACATAAATCGAAATATACAATAACTCTCAGTCCCAGACACACCTACAAAGCCACTACTAACTGGTGTTGATGGTTACAGGCAACAACCTCATCCACTATTTGGTCGATATGACCTCTCCACTCTGTGAGCTTCCTGTGTAATTATGTAGCACACAAAGCAAACATTGTGCTGGTATAAGACCAGGCAGCTATATCTCACTCAGCTGTTGCTTGGGATAGCTAGCTACTGGCAAGACCCAAGCTACAAAAACAGCTACTGGTAAACACCAACCAAACCCCTAAAACAACATACCTGTTATTTTGCCTATTCATTTAAAGAACATTTAATTAAACGTTCATTTGATAATTGTCTAAAAATGATTAAATTGCGTTAGTTCCACGCGTTTTCTTACATTTTGTCTAACCTTTAAGACAACTTTCCCCGCACACAGTGTCTTATGGAGCACTCGGGCGCTATCACCGTGGATACATAACCGCTCACGTTTTAAATACAGTTTTAATTCACAAATAAACGAATCAAAACGCGAGGCAACTCACCGAAGTCAAGATCAGCATCTCCTAAATTCAATAAATCCGTTATTAGCTTTCATCGACGCGTCTGGGTTTCGTTTCTCCGTTACACGGATCGCTGACTTCGTCTGCTTTCTCTTCCTTTATGTGTCTCCGGACTAGACTACTGTAGTGTAGTGCGTATGGTAGTGCGCATATCAACCGAGTGTTCGTCAGCGGAAAACTCCCCCAGCGCGACGCAGCCGAAGGCGGTCACAAAGGGGAAGAGGAGCGTCACACAATCCTCCCTGCCGCTGCCTACAACTTCCTGTCATACCTTATCGGTTCACATAGAACAGTATTTAATCAAATCAATAAGAACAATTGAGTATCGAAAATGTGAATCTTTTTTTTTTAAATATGACGAGATCTTTCTTGTACCGTGAATTTTTATTTTCATTTATATATATATATACTTGTAATGTGAACGTTTAATATTGAACTCAACTGTTTATTATATGCATTTTGAAATGTTCTAAATTTCTAAGAAATGTATGTATTGCTATGTTGTCAGACATTTCTTAATAAAAAAATAAAAAAAATAAAAACAGAACAGTATAGGGTGGAATGTCCTTGGAGTGAATCGAATGGAATCGCCTGTCATTGGTTGGTTGAGATAAATCATTGATACGCAATTGGTCGGAATGGGGTTTAAGGTGCTGACCCCAAGGGCCCAAATGTATTGGGTTTGATATGTTACATGTCATCACTGAAGGGAATTTCACAGTGTGACAAAAGATCAAAAATTAAAGTGTCACATTATCTTGTTGGTAAGTACATTTTAAAATGTACTTACCAACAAAAATGTGAGAGAAAATGTACTTACCAACAAGAAATGTGACAGAAAATGTACTTACCAACAGGATAATGTCAAAGGATATTGGTTTCATCATAAAATATAATTAGTGATTGGCCTACCTTATGTACAAAATTGCAAATGTTTATAAGAGAAAGAGAGTGAGGGAGACATGGTGTGTTTCATTTTTGAAGAAGCAAAACTACACTTCTGGTTTCAAGGTATTTTACCACAAACTCAAGCAGGTTAACTCAATAATTTTCACATTTCCTACAGAAGTAACATCCACTCAATTATATTTGGCAATGTGAAACTAGACTAGCTATGTTTTCTAGATTAGTATGAAACGCAATATCTGTAGTAGTTATTTGGGTTTTAACATTCTATATAAATTGTAAGTACCTGCTGAAACTATTTCAGGCATTGTGGATATAACCAAAATGTTACACTATTTTCTAAGCTGGTAACAATCAAACAGCTAAACAAAGTGCAGAATTTGTCCTAACAGATAGATGATTATGGAGTAACTTTGTTTTCTATAGAACCTCAAGTGGAAACCATAACAGGATTAACATTCCTCACTCCCTGCCCCCGATCTCTGTTCTGTCACTACATCTTGCTGGCCAACCCTGCTTCCCTGTCTCTCTGCGACCTGTCTCCCTGCTTCCCTGTCTCCCTGCTTTCCTGTCTCCCTGCTTCCCTGTCTCTCTGCGACCTGTCTCCCTGCTTCCCTGTCTCCCTGCTTTCCTGTCTCCCTGCTTCCCTGTCTCTCTGCGACCTGTCTCCCTGCTTCCCTGTCTCCCTGCTTTCCTGTCTCCCTGCTTCCCTGTCTCTCTGCGACCTGTCTCCCTGCTTCCATGTCTCTCTGCAAGCCTGTCTCCCTGCTTCCCTGTCTCCCTGCTGACCTGTCCCTGCTTCCCTGTCTCTCTCGGGCCTGTCTCCCTGCTTCCGTCTCTCTGTCAACATGTCTCCCTGCTGACCTGTCTCCCTGCTTCCCTGTCTCTCTGCCGACCTGTCTTCCTGCTTTCGTCTCTTTCTGCCAACACGTCTCCCTGCTTCCCTGTCTCTCTGCCGACCTGTCTCTCTGCCGACCTGTCTCTCTGCCGACCTGTCTCTTTCTGCCAACATGTCTCCCTGCTGACCTGTCTCACTGCTTCCATGTCTTTCTGCCAACATGTCTCTTTGATTTTCTGGTTTCTTGTCAAGCTGCTTTCCTGCCTCCTTGCCCTGATTCCTCGCTTCCATATCTACCTGCTTTTCTGTCTTTGTGTCTAACTCTCTGGCCTCCTGTCTCTCTGTCTCGCCGTGTTTGTTTGTCTCTGTCTCTATGCCTCTCTGTCAAAGCCTCTTTTTATGTCGATGAGTCATCATTCTATCTCTCTGTCTCAGTGACTCTCTGTCTCCCTTTAAATCTGTCTCCCTGTGTCTCTGTTTACATGTCTATTTTTCTCTATATCTCTGTCTCCCTGTCTCTGTCGTTCTATCTCTCTGTCACTGTGTCTCTGTCTTCATCTCTCTTTATCTCTATATCTTTGTCTCCCCGTTTCGGTTGTTCAATTTCTTTGTCTCTTTTTATCTGTCTCTCTTTCCCCTTGTCTGCATGTATCTGCTGCTATAATTCTCTGTCACCGTGTCTCTCTGTTTCTGTATCTCTCTGTCTTACTGCCTTCCTGCCTTTTTGCATATTTGCTTGCTGGGCTTTTTTTAATAATAATTCTACGTGTTCCTGTTGGCTGCAGAGAGAGCAGAAAGGGGTGAGTCGAGCCCTCTGTGAAAGCAGTCAACCGTTGAGGTCACATGTAACGCACATGTTACAGAGCCATAGCTTTTAGGCGTCGGTCAAAACTAGTGCACTCGTTAGGGACTATTAGATGCCATGTGAGACCGCAGCGGGGAATGTTCCTCATGCTGCTCACCAGGATTCCAGGTGTGGTCTCATGACATCATCAGCTACTGAAAGTTGTGACGAGAAACGGGTCGGAAGGAAGACAACCACACTTGTTCTCCCGTGGATCCCGTTCACTAGGTAGGGTTCTACTGTGGATCCCTTTGACTGGGTAGAGTTCTACTGTGGATCCCTTTGACTTGGTAGAGTTCTACTGTGGATCCCTTTGACTGGGTAGAGTTCTACTGTGGATCCCTTTTGACTGGGTAGAGTTCTACTGTGGATCCCTTTTGACTGAGTAGGGTTCTACTGTGGATCCCTTTGACTTGGTAGAGTTCTACTGTGGATCCCTTTGACTTGGTAGAGTTCTACTGTGGATCCCTTTGACTGGGTAGAGTTCTACTGTGGATCCCTTTTGACTGAGTAGGGTTCTACTGTGGATCCCTTTGACTGGGTAGGGTTTTACTGTGGATCCCTTTACTGGGTAGGGTTTTACTGTGGATCCCTTTACTGGGTAGGGTTCTACTGTGGATCCCTTTGACTGGGTAGAGTTCTACTGTGGATCCCTTTGACTGGGTAGAGTTCTACTGTGGATCCCTTTGACTTGGTAGAGTTCTACTGTGGATCCCTTTGACTTGGTAGAGTTCTACTGTGGATCCCTTTGACTGGGTAGAGTTCTACTGTGGATCCCTTTACTGGGTAGGGTTCTACTGTGGATCCCTTTGACTGGGTACGTTCTACTGTGGATTCATTTGACTGGGTACAGTTCTACTGTGGATCCTTCTGACTGGATACGGTTCTACTGTGGATCCCTCCGAATAAGGGTTTTTAGGGTTTTTTGTGTAGATGCCTCTGTCTGGGTTTGTACTATAGATCCTTTTGACTGAATTTGTAGTGTAGATCTCTCCGACTGGGTTTTTGTTTGAGGACTTTTGGCCCTCACAAGAATTGTAAACCAAGCAACACACACACACATACGCATACACCCACACACAAAAGGAGGGAGATGGGGGTGGGGAACAGAGGAGAAGCTCACTGTGCAATAAGATGGTGAACTCAGAGGCAACACATCCATCTGTGGCCTGGGACAATGGAACTATTGAGGCTGGTGGAAGCTGGGAAACTTGGGGAGGAAAGTCTGCCCGGCAACTGTCCAAAACAAGAGATACTGCATAGTTGCCTATAGGGTGTGTGTATGAGTATGTGTTTCTGTCTGTTTGTGTGTCTGTGTGTGTGGGCGTTACACAGGTCTAACAATACATGTGGGGACTAAATAAACATGACAAATCAGTCCCCAGTCAGTCCCCACTAGATTAAATGGTTTCAGGGTTATAGTGAATGAACTGGGGATACTTTTATATATATGCATTACAGCTTAGGTTTAGGGCTAGGTTAAGTTTACGCATAAAGATAGGATTATTGTGTTTACGTTTAGGGTTGGGTTTTGATTAGGTTCGAGCTTAGGATTATGGTCTGTTTTTTTCTTGGTCCCACATGGATAGGAAAACAAACAAGTGTGTGCACAGTTTCAGGCGTATCTGTCCATCTCTCACCCCCCAAAATGTATGTAACAGGTGTGACTCAACGTGCAATTGTACAACACGTGAATTCATTAGTTAGTTGAAAGCTCATTTCATTTCAGTCTTTTTGGTTAATTTGGTGTTTTAGGCCGTCGCCCAACGGGAGGAAATTTTGTCCCGTGCCACGGTGAAGCTAGAGTCCAGTTCTGTATGTTGATTGGAAACGTAACTGTCCTATTGGATTAGAGCCCACAGATAATCACACTTGAGCTTGGTTGATTGACAAAATGGACACCTGCCTTCAAGTTTTAAAGCATGTTTTTTTTAAAGGGAAGCATCAATAAAACCTGTATGGAAAGATAAGCAAAAAATATGCAATGGAAAAGAGATCAGTTTCCATGAAGAGTGGAAACAGATGGAAAACTGTACCTTAATTTATTGCATTGATGATATGATCTTTTGTGTTTTGGTAGCTAGGCTTTATTGAACCTGCCAGTTTTACACCATGTGCAGATAAGAGCATCTGTTACATTACTTCAAATTAATACCGATCAGTACAGATCTGGATTACAATCCTTTAAATTACATTTAATGTGGGAGTCACAAAATCAAGGGTGTAGTGCAGAAAGCCATATGCAGAGCCAGTTAATCCGTTCAAAAACAGATTTACTTAGTAAAAACGAAACGTGAACGAAAAAAACTGAAATGAAAATGAAATGAAATTGCGCATATATACATTAAATACATTCAACACGACAGCAATATGTTTCTTTAACTGACACTCACTTCTACTGAATTGTGGCATAGAAACAATAACCAACCCTGTGAACCAGGGATTAAAATAGCCCACTGATTAACTAACCTATGCCCGGTGTTTAGCTAAACTCCTTTCCATGTGCTCCTAATCAATTCGATACACTGAAGTGCTCTCCCCTAAACACCCTGTGACAACACAGCTCACCAATCCGTGACATTGGGTATTCTAATTGCTTTCAACAACATTGCAAATAAAAACTTTGGAAAAAATATTAGGAAATAAATGTGGTGTCCCTTAAAAATTAAATTCTCTCTCAATTCAGTTTTTACATAGCTGCATATTGCCCCAATTGTGTTAGATAGAAACAGGTGTCCCACAGAATTCCAGATAAACTATAGAAAAACTATAAAATTTGGGTCCACAGAGACATTTCTTTTTTAACATACTTTTTTATCAGCCTTGTTGACTTTGAGGCCAGGGCAACACCTTTCCACTTTGCACAGGCAACACCTATGCAATGTGGCCAGGCACCACTACCATCAAGAAATACCACTGGGGTATCTATCTAATATGCAAAGTTTCGTTTAGGTAGGTGACATGTGTCAAATAGACATCCTCAAAAATGCTTGGAATCAGGGTTTCCCAGCGGATAATTGCCCCGCGCATGACACTCTCCGGTATTTACTCCTGCCCATTACTCCTGCATTAAACACGATGACTATGATAACTGATTGTTTGCTTATAATCTAATCTACCCAGTCCTTGACATGTGCCCTTGTATGGAGATGTTTAATGTTATTTGCTTTATCTTTTTTATGTTTTGGCACATATGTGAATATATTTTTGGTGTTGGATATTGTTTATTTGGATATAATATATTCAAAACAACTAGGTACTGAGACTTGCCAACGCTTTTGAATACTTCCAAGAAAAAAATAAGTATTTTGAAAACAGGATTATGGTCTGGTTTAGGGGAAAGGGATTGTCTGTTTTCCTGGTCCCACATGGATAGAAAAACATTTTCAACCCAGTACTGGCAAGGCCAAGACTAACGCCTTAGTCTATACTTGAAATTACCTGCAGATGAAAATCCCCTGGTTGTCATTGGAAACAGCAGTGTTCCTAACGTCACAGCACAACGAAAGACTAAAAGACAAATATTGTTGACCTATATTCAATTGGTCTTCTTCTCCACTGACCCAGATACAGTGTAATGCACGCACAAGAACGCCCTCTGTCACGAGTGAGGATTCTTCCTCACACTGGGTGTAATTAGTTGGGTAATTGGTTTAGCGTATTGCACACACCAGGTGGGGTTTTTTGTAATTAGTTTTGTATTTAAGTTGAGCGTTTTCCTTTTCACATTGTTCAGCATTCTTTCTATGTAAGGTCGAAGTATTATCACTGTGTTTCTGTGTTTTGGTCTTTTTGGTTTCACTTTCAAGTACAGTGTATATGTTTTACCGATCGTTGCTACGTGTTTGTTTTCATTGTTAAAATAAATGCCACAAACGGATTATCCTGGCTCTGCACGTGGCTTTCCCTGCACCACACCTGCAAAGTCTGTGACAGAATGCTGAACCCAAAAAATAGCCAACAGAGCCTTACGGTGGGAGTTCTCCTAGGATATTGGACTGTTCGCTCTGGGGAGAGAGTCTCCCACCATCACCCCACTGAGCAGTGGGACTGGTTTAAGCCGGAGACGCCTGAAGAGGAGTACAGGCGTCTCTACGCTAATTTTGGTTATGAACCAACTATGCGGCTATCAGGGCCGGTTACAACAGGTCCGCGGTCCTTCTATAGAGGAGGCAAGAGGGCATCCCGGAAGCTTCCATATATTTTTTTGAGGGGAGCTAACAGGGTGTTCGAGGAGGACCGTCGCGAGAATACCCTCGGCCCTGGTGCCGCAACAACCGCCACCTACTGTGCCAGGACTGCAGCCAGGGGAAGACAACACACCTGGAGCTGTAGCCACAACCACAGCTCCAGCTGTGCCACGACCCCTTCCAGCCACCAACCTCAAAGACAAAGAGGTCCCCGGAGGGGTTATTCGACCAGCCCCAGGATGTGGTTAGGAGGCAGTAGAGGGCATGGCTGGAGCTGCCTGCAGTCCCTGCCTACAGCGCGTCAGAGCCGGTCCCCGCCTACAGCGTGTCAGAGAAAACAACCTGGTGGTCATGGAGGTGTGGGCCCTTCCTCCATCTCCGTGCCTGGAGAAGTGGCCTCTTCCTCCCTGTGTGCCTGGATGGGTGGCCCCTCCCCTTACGCCGGCCTCTCCTCTGCCGGCCTCTCCTCTGCCGGTCTCTCTAGTGCTAGTCAGATGTGGGAGGAGAACAGGAAAACCGGAGAACATTGCAGGAGAGACCCCCTGTTGAACCACCTACTCAGTGTTCACCCTCCCTCCCCTGATATTTATGATGTAGACTTGGCCATTCTGGGGGCCCGGCCTTTGCAGGGGAGTTATGTCATGAGTGAGGATTAGTTGGGTAATTGTAATAAGTTGGGTAATTGGTTTAGCGTATTGCACACACCAGGTGGGGGCTTTGTAATTTGTTTTGTATTAAGTTGAGTGTTGCATTAGGAAGTATTATATGTGTTTCATGTGTCTTTTTAGTTTCACTTTCAAGCACAGTGTATATGTTTTACCGTTCGTTGCTATTTGTTTTTTATTGTTTAAATATACACCGCGAACGGATTGTACTGGCTCTGCACTTGGCTTTCCCGGCACTACAAGGTTCATGACACACTCACCCACACACACCCAGACGCTCACATTTGCATGAGCACACACTTAAGACACACACTTTTTTATTGTTTCCAATGCATTTCAATTTCAAATGTACTTATTGTGGGGTATGTATCTGAGTGACAAAATTAGATAGAGAGAGGAGGAGAGGAGGAAAGGAAATGACTCCCAGGAGCCCCGAATGCCACACTAATGCAGTCTGTCCATGGACACATTAACACCACATAACACCACATCTGTCCATGGACACATTAACACCACATAACACCACATATGTCCATGGACACATTAACACCACATAACACCACATCTGTCCATGGACACATTAACACCACATAACACCACATCTGTCCATGGACACATTAACACCACATAACACCACATCTGTCCATGGACACATTAACACCACATAACACCACATCTGTCCATGCACACATTAACACCACATAACACCACATCTGTCCATGGACACATTAACACCACATAACACCACATCTGTCCATGGACACATTAACACCACATAACACCACATCTGTCCATGGACACATTAACACCACATAACACCACATCTGTCCATGGACACATTAACACCACATAACACCACATCTGTCCATGGACACATTAACACCACATAACACCACATCTGTTCATGGACACATTAACACCACATAACACCACATCTGTCCATGGACACATTAACACCACATAACACATTTTTACACCAGACAGAACGAAACGTTTACACGCTGCACTCCTGAAACCAGACACAGCAAAACAAAGAGAGCGGATATTTCTATATCTCTTTTATCGTTCTGTTTTGCAAGGTCAACTAGCCTCTTTTCACAGCGATCACGGTTATGTGGCTGATTGCTTCTGCGTTGCATTAAATAAGCACTGGTTTTTGAGGTTGTCCGACCTAGCCATCTAAAGACGAATGCACTACCTGTAAATGACTGGATAAAATGCTCTGCTGCTAAATTACAAACATTTTACGGCAAGCTCTTGTGTTTTTTCCCTGGAAAGAAATTCAATTTAGTCTATCTATCCATATCCATCAAGTCTAGAAAATATGTCTATTTTTACTGATGTAACAAAAACATAGCTGATTCTTCATGACATCTTCAAGTCAATTAGCTGATCTCTTCATCAAACGTAGAATTATTAATTACATTTAGAGAATACACGACTATTTATTCAAATTAGGCAATTCATGAAAAAGCTCGAAAATAAGTTTAAATTTGAGTGGGTGGAATGGATCTGCAGTGGTTAACATCTGTTTTGAGTTAAGAGTTATACAACATGTTTTATGGTTAATTTGATCTCTAATGGTTTCTGTATTTCATTTCTGTCTTCCTGTTTGGTTTATTGTAAGAATTTCAGCAGTCTGTCTATGCTTGTAATTGTTTTTTCCGTTTCTCGGTTAAAACAAAAGTTGTTCGACACAGTGTCTCTGTTCTTCAAATGGAAGTTTTGTCTGTAGGCCAACTCATCAGATTGTCTGTACGTGTCAGACTGTCTGTGGTCCTACCCATCAAACTGTCTATAGTCCAACAACTCATCAGACTGTCTGTATATCTTCTCATCAGACTGTCTGTAGTCCTACTCATCAGACTGTATGTAGGATTACTCATCAGACTGTATGTGGGCCTACTCATCAGACTGTCTGTAGGCCTACTCATCAGACTGTATGTGGGCCTACTCATCGGACTGTATGTAGGTCTACTCATCAGACTGTATGTAGGCCTACTCATCAGACTGTATGTAGGCCTACTCATCAGACTGTATGTAGGCCTACTCATCGAACTGTATGTGGGCCTACTCATCAGACTGTATGTAGGCCTACTCATCAGACTGTATGTGGGCCTACTCATCAGACTGTATGTAGGATTACTCATCAGACTGTATGTGGGCCTACTCATCAAACTGTATGTAGGCTTACTCATCAGACTGTATGTGGGCCTACTCATCAGACTGTCTGTAGGCCTACTCATCAGACTGTATGTGGGCCTACTCATCAGACTGTCTGTAGGCCTACTCATCAGACTGTATGTGGGCCTACTCATCAGACTGTCTGTAGGTCTACTCATCGGACTGTATGTAGGTCTACTCATCAGACTGTATGTAGGCCTACTCATCAGACTGTCTGTAGGCCTACTCATCAGACTGTCTGTAGGCCTACTCATCAGACTGTCTGTAGGCCTACTCATCAGACTGTATGTAGGTCTACTCATCAGACTGGCTGTAGGCCTACTCATCAGACTGTATGTGGGCCTACTCATCAGTCTCCTGTCAACTAAAGGTCAAGCAGGACATAAGGCATCAATTTTAAGCATTTGCTATAAAACATCGCTCCTGATAGAAACAAGAAAAATGACACATCAAATTCCACCTACATTATATATATTTTTATTTTTACCTTTATTTAACCAGTTAGGCCGATCGAGAACAAATTCTCATTTGCAACGGCGACCTGGGGAGAAGCTGGGTATTGAACCCTGAAGATCATACATACACAGCATGCACTCGACCACTAAGCGACCAACACACTTTAAAAACGTCACAGCGTGTATTTAATAGAACAACCATTAACAACCGCAGCTACAAACTGTCTGGCATGCAGTACTGACCCCACATTACACTCCCTATCAAATGGGTTCAAGTTTGGAAAGGAGCTGTAGACTATGCACCTGTCACTCTGGCCAGGGTAAACAAGACGCTACGTGTAACCTATTGGTAGCTCAGTTATTCGTAAAAAAAAAATGAAAATGCTCTCAAATATGCCTCCATCAAATTAGAATGAATCAATGAAAAACAGAAAACACCTGTCAAGTTTTATTGTCCAATCATTTTGTTTTCTCTCTGTAAGCGTATACAAATATAATTCACATAGAAGGTATGCCTTTTCAGCTGTTAAACACTGTTAAAAAGTATTCTTTCTAAGTTTCCTCACAAAAGCCTTTTTTTCCAACCATGTGACTTGATTAGAAAAATTTGTTTTATTATTTCTGATTAGAAAAAGATCTGGTTCCATCCTATTTCTATGTATTAAATCAGTTGTTCTGTTTAGCTCAGTGTGTATAGCAATGAACCCAACGTTTATAATAACAAAAAAACATGGATTGCAGATTAGATTATTTGCGAAGGAACAATCTAACATCATTCATTAATCTTGTGAATACAGGTCACATAGTGGCTGGTGAACACATTAAGAGGTTGGGATCTGTTGGCACAACGGTTCTGGAGGTGTGCTGTCCACCATTAGACCAGGTTTGTGTTTGGGACCTGCCCGCTGATTATGATAAAGTTAATCTCTCATCCATTCTAACCAAACTAACCAAATACTAGCTCATCTGATCAATACAAATTATGATATGATGTCGTATGAAATCACCGTGGTCCAATCATACGCAGTCTCCTGTACCCCACTCCGATACTCCAGATTAATAGTCTAAGAAGCGATTCCAGATTCCAACTAGTCCGAATAATACTCCAGGAAGCTACTCAGGCCAGAAGACAATGAGAGACATTATAGAGTTCAGCAAATGTAACTCAACAGTGCTTTCATAACTGTAGTTTGTTGTATAACCAATAGTTAACCTACATTTCTCCAGGCAGACGTGCTCTCTTCACCCTCTAGTTCTATCAGGTTGCTGCCTAGCTGGCTACAAGCTCTTGTGCCCCACTTTCTTCCAGTCAAGCTGGGCCAGTTATGGCCTACATACAACAAAGCAGAGAGACACACAACGCTGCTGCAGGGCACATGGGTGGAAAACAGCTCCTGTTGCCTCTACACACTGTAGAATAGACACACTGTAGAGTAGACACACTGTAGAGTACACACACTGTAGAGTACACACACTGTAGAGTACACACACTGTAGAGTAGACACACTGTAGAATAGACACACTGTAGAGTAGACACACTGTAGAATAGACACACTGTAGAGTACACACTACACACAGTGCACACACTGTAGAGTGCACTGCACTCTACAGTGTGTGCACTGCACTCTACACTACACACACTGTAGAGTGCACACACTGTAGAATAGACACACTGTAGAATAGACACACTGTAGAGTACACACACTGTAGAATAGACACACTGTAGAATGCACACACTGTAGAATAGACACACTGTAGAATAGACACACTGTAGAGTACGCACACTGTAGAATAGACACACTGTAGAATAGACACACTGTAGAGTACACACACTGTAGAGTAGACACACTGTAGAGTACGCACACTGTAGAGTAGACACACTGTAGAATAGACACACTGTAGGGTATGCACACTGTAGAGTACACACACTGCAGAGTAGACACACTGTAGAGTAGACATACTGTAGAATAGACACACTGTAGAGTACACACACTGTAGAGTAGACATACTGTAGAATAGACACACTGTAGAGTAGACACACTGTAGAATAGACACACTGTAGAGTACACACACTGTAGAGTACGCACACTGTAGAGTACACACACTGTAGAATAGACACACTGTAGAGTAGACATACTGTAGAATAGACACACTGTAGAGTAGACACACTGTAGAATAGACACACTGTAGAGTACACACACTGTAGAGTACACACACTGTAGAATAGACACACTGTAGAGTAGACATACTGTAGAATAGACACACTGTAGAGTAGACACACTGTAGAATAGACACAATGTAGAGTAGACATACTGTAGAGTACACACACTGTAGAGTAGACACACTGTAGAATAGACACACTGTAGAGTAGACACACTGTAGAATAGACACACTGTAGAGTACACACACTGTAGAGTAGACACACTGTAGAGTACACACACTGTAGAGTAGACATACTGTAGAATAGACACACTGTAGAGTAGACACACTGTAGAACAGACACACTGTAGAGTACACACACTGTAGAGTACGCACACTGTAGAGTACACACACTGTAGAATAGACACACTGTAGAGTAGACATACTGTAGAATAGACACACTGTAGAGTAGAAACACTGTAGAGTACACACACTGTAGAATAGACACACTGTAGAGTAGACATACTGTAGAATAGACACACTGTAGAGTAGACACACTGTAGAATAGACACACTGTAGAGTACACACACTGTAGAGTACACACACTGTAGAATAGACACACTGTAGAGTAGACATACTGTAGAATAGACACACTGTAGAGTAGACACACTGTAGAATAGACACACTGTAGAGTACACACACTGTAGAGTACGCACACTGTAGAGTACACACACTGTAGAATAGACACACTGTAGAGTAGACATACTGTAGAATAGACACACTGTAGAGTAGACACACTGTAGAATAGACACACTGTAGAGTACACACACTGTAGAGTACACACACTGTAGAATAGACACACTGTAGAGTAGACATACTGTAGAATAGACACACTGTAGAGTAGACACACTGTAGAATAGACACACTGTAGAGTAGACATACTGTAGAGTACACACACTGTAGAGTAGACACACTTTAGAATAGACACACTGTAGAGTACACACACTGTAGAGTACACACACTGTAGAGTAGACACACTGTAGAGTAGACACTAGACACACTGTAGAATAGACACACTGTAGAGTACACACACTGTAGAGTACACACACTGTAACACACACACAGTAGCGTACGCACACTATAACACACACTGTAGAGTACACACACTGTAAAGTATGCACACTGTAGGGTAAACACACTGTAGAGTGCGCACACTGTAGAGTACACACACTGTAGAGTACACACACTGTAGAGTAGACATACTGTAGAGTACACACACTGTAGAGTAGACACACTGTAGAATAGACACACTGTAGAGTAGACATACTGTAGAATAGACACACTGTAGAGTAGACACACTGTAGAATAGACACACTGTAGAGTAGACATACTGTAGAGTACACACACTGTAGAGTAGACACACTGTAGAATAGACACACTGTAGAGTACACACACTGTAGAGTAGACATACTGTAGAGTACACACACTGTAGAGTAGACATACTGTAGAGTACACACACTGTAGAGTAGACACACTGTAGAATAGACACACTGTAGAGTACACACACTGTAGAGTACACACACTGTAGAGTAGACACACTGTAGAATAGACACACTGTAGAGTACACACACTGTAGAGTAGACATACTGTAGAATAGACACACTGTAGAGTAGACACACTGTAGAATAGACACACTGTAGAGTACACACAATGTAGAGTACGCACACTGTAGAGTACACACACTGTAGAATAGACACACTGTAGAGTAGACATACTGTAGAATAGACACACTGTAGAGAAGACACACTGTAAAATAGACACACTGTAGAGTACACACAATGTAGAGTACGCACACAGTAGAGTACACACACTGTAGAATAGACACACTGTAGAATAGACACACTGTAGAGTAGACACACTGTAGAATAGACACACTGTAGAGTAGACATACTGTAGAGTACACACACTGTAGAGTAGACACACTGTAGAATAGACACACTGTAGAGTACACACACTGTAGAGTAGACATACTGTAGAGTACACACACTGTAGAGTAGACACACTGTAGAATAGACACACTGTAGAGTACACACACTGTAGAGTACACACACTGTAGAGTAGACACACTGTAGAGTAGACACTAGACACACTGTAGAATAGACACACTGTAGAGTACACACACTGTAGAGTACACACACTGTAACACACACACAGTAGCGTACGCACACTATAACACACACACTGTAGAGTATGCACACTGTAGGGTAAACACACTGTAGAGTGCGCACACTGTAGAGTACACACACTGTAGAGTACACACACTGTAGAGTACACACACTGTAGAGTAGACATACTGTAGAGTACACACACTGTAGAGTAGACATACTGTAGAGTACACACACTGTAGAGTACACACACTGTAGAATAGACACACTGTAGAGTAGACATACTGTAGAATAGACACACTGTAGAGTAGACACACTGTAGAATAGACACACTGTAGAGTAGACATACTGTAGAGTACACACACTGTAGAGTAGACACACTGTAGAGTACACACACTGTAGAGTAGACACACTGTAGAATAGACACACTGTAGAGTACACACACTGTAACACATACACATTAGCGTACGCACACTATAACACACACACTGTAGTGTACACACACTGTAGAGTATGCACACTGTAGAGTAAACACACTGTAGAGTACACACACTGAGTGTGTACTCAGAGTGTATACTCTTCTAAACGCTCTCTCTCTCTCTTTTAATCTTTTTCTTCTGTCTTTCGTTACCATTCCCTCTCGCCCCGTTTCTGTATCTCTCAGTCCCTCCTCATTTTCTTCTTGTTCTCACACTCCCCAGAGGACTGTCTGTGTACCACGGGGGTGAGGGAGAAAGGATCAAAAACTGTCATGTTTGTTACTCTTCCATTAAGCTGGTAATCTACCAGAGGGAATGTGCTTTTAGAGAATGTTTTAGGGTCTTAAGAAACATGTTGACAACTTTCTTATTTATGGCCACTGGGACTTGTGGCCTGTAGTCCTATTGGAATGGCGTAATACTGGGAGACACGGTTTGCAGTACAGTACATTTTGTATTGCTGTCCGGGTCATGTTTAACAGCACTCATTCCAGAACCAAAGTATTAGACAATGAAAACAATGTCCCACACAATTCGTTGTACTTGGAAACAGTTGAGACACTGTGAGTTTGGAAAAAAAACCTCCCCTTTAAATGAAAATCTGTGCATTACTCAGACCTTTGAAATGATGTTTTCTCTGCCTCTGTTTTACTCTTCTGGTGTTACCATGGCTACACTACACACCAGGTGTATAGTATTGTGCCAAAGGTCAGACAAAAACTCACAGTACAGCACATACTTCTGTTTGTACCGGAAAGTAGAACATGAAAACAGCGGGCTGTTAACGTTTAATTATGTTTTTGCTGCTCGGTTTGATATTTTGGGTGTAGGTTGTGAGTAGGGCGAGATTTTGCCTTTGAAAACAAAAAAGAAACAGCGAAGAGCAGATGTTACTCCCAAACATGGCTTGGTGTACATTCCTCTTCCTGTTTTAATCCATGACATAGAGCCAGTGCCTCCACTGAATGTGGATCAGCCTGAGGTGTTTCCACTGCAATTCGCTGATGCAGTTACGATCTTGTCTCTGACAGATTCACTATTGTATGAGTCAGAGAGGGTAGGTGCGTTTTTTCCAAGTCCATGACGTAATAGAGGAAGAACAAAGCGGCATTCTCTCTCCCGTGCTCTCCACACGAGGAGGACCTCCCACGTTCTTTCTCTTCACTGTCTGGCAGGAGATCACTCGTTTATTGTTTTATTTATTCATTCATCCTTCCTGGCAAGAGAGAAGTTTCCTTCTGATCGGTCAGTCAGTCATCCCGTACTCCACTCTACGTCAGCACACAGCGCACACGACAGAGACAAATGTGGTCAGACCCTCATCCTCGTCATCATCTGGCGGTCGACAGCTTGAAGCAACCTCTGGCACACTCGGGACAGTCGATGTTGAGATACGCCCTCTGAAGTACATCCAGTGCTGTTCTGGTTTGTACCATACTGTTTGCTCAACCAGGAAGTCTGCACTATGATCCCTGCTAGTGGGAGGTGATTAAACTCACAGGTGTCACAGCCAGCCTAAAAGTGTTGCCAGAACCAAGTGAAGCAAGGCAGACATACTTGAATACTTTCCCGAACCTGTGTGACGCTGGTCTATTGCTCCGCCCCCTTTAGGATCCATTAGAGGTCATCAGTGGTTCGTTCGGTCTGCTTATAAAACTAGTATCCTTAGTTGCTACATCAACTTCACGAACGTTCTACATCCTCTGGCTCTTAGACAATACAACATGCCTATCTCACATCAGTTCATTACAAATGTCCACCTCATCAAGAACCAGAACCGATCGAAAATATTAGCTGGATTTACTCAGATGTCAGTAAACACTGTAAACACTTTACCGCAGCAAAACTTAAATTGTCACAGCGCGGATGGTCGGGTCTTGTTTTCCAAGTTAACAGTAAAGTAGTCAAATGTCTCCAGACCCATCACTCAATTTTTTACTGAAAGGATTCCAGCAGTAAACTGTGTTTCAGTTTCAGACTTCACTTTAGCAGCTCCACTCAGAAAAGGGAGTTACGTTTTGGTGGTGGTGGGAAGTCAAGGGCCAGAACAAAAAAGGATTTCCTGTGACTGAGATATCTAAATGATCCACTGCCGAGATCTGTGCTAACAGTAGCTAACCACTGACCCATTCCACTAAAACAGCTCTTGGCCACTTTTCTTTTCTCTATTTTGTTGTCTCCATGCCTTACCTCTAAATTATAAACCATAATTATTATCCACGTACTTAATCGTTACAATTGATTAAACTTTAGGCAAATTCATCCACAAGAATAAACACGCCTCCACACGTTTATTGCACAACAGTCAAAGAGATAGGACTTGTACAGACAAGACAAACAAGAATCCGTGAGTACATACAAATCCAAAATGAAGGAAATCACGCTGGATCAGAACTACTAAACTCTATTTGTTAAGAGTTTCTCTTCGATTAGTGTATTTTTATTCTCATAATCAAAAGCATTTGGTTGTTCAAATTTATGCAACACTCTGCACAAGAAGTCTTTAAATGGTGCTATGTTGTCTATAGATGTAGCTTAAGTACGAATTTGTATTCCTATAAACAACGAAAAGAGAATAGCGATACCCTAACCCCTCAGGATTTTGTGGCAGAAGGACGTTCTACTGAAGCGTTCTGAAAAGCTATCCAAGGATTGTTCCATGCATTTACATCATCTAGAGTAAGACAGTTTTGGGATGATAATGGTGAAGTAATGCTGCCATACTTTATCATTGTAAACACTTTGAGACACATTGGTGTCACGTCAGTTCAGTGTGTTTCTGGAATTGTGGCTCTGGAAGTGTGGTTCTGAAAGTGTGGTTCTGGAAGTGTGGTTCTGGAAATTAACATGTCAACCAGCAGCACTGATGGATGAATTAAATCAGTGGTTCCCAACCAGGGGTACAAGGACCATTGGGGGTACTTGGCCGATCTACAGGGGCTTGTGACACCAGGTCATAGGTCAACCAGTAAAATATCCATGAGGGGGTTGTTCGGGGATACTCTGAGAAGTATTTGTACAGTGGTACAGTAGCCAAACAGGGTGGAAGCCACTGAACTAGGTTACGTAATCACCTGTGCTCCCATTCCTCAGCTCATCTCCTCTCCCCTGCACTGTAAGAGAGAGTATATCAGCTGGTTAGTTTTAACAAGAGAACGAGAGAGCAGAAATGTACTGCTTGATTATTATGACTGCTGCAGCAAAGAGGAACTTTCTCTTTGAACAACTAACCTCTTGTTGTTGCCATAAAACCACAGATGCAGCTGTGACCTATTCTACTGAACCTCTACCTTCACAAAAGGCCCTATGCAAGATTGAGACAAGATGACTTGACATGTCATACACACAACTACAGATATGTTTACTTGACATGTCATACACACAACTACAGATATGTTTACTTGACATGTCATACACACAGCTACAGATACGTTTACTTGACATGCCATACACACAGCTACAGATACGTTTACTTGACATGCCATACACACAACTACAGATATGTTTACTTGACATGTCATACACACAGCTACAGATATGTTTACTTGACATGTCATACACACAGCTACAGATACGTTTACTTGACATGTCATACAGACAGCTACAGATACGTTTACTTGACATGTCATACACACAGCTACAGATACGTTTACTTGACATGTCATACACACAGCTACAGATACGTTTACTTGACATGTCATACAGACAGCTACAGATACGTTTACTTGACATGTCATACACACAGCTACAGATACGTTTACTTGACATGTCATACACACAACTACAGATGGGTTAACTTGACATGTCATAAACACAACTACAAATAAGCTGACCTCATTGCCAAAATGTTAACTTTAAAGCAATTGTTTGGGTTTGGGATCTGGGCAGTGGCGTCTCATGTGGTTACATGGATAAAAGTTATTAATAAAAGTATTGCTTGTATTGTTCATATTGTTAGTATTTGTCCTTGTCCAATGTTTGAATTAATATTGCAGATATTGGTCAAGACAAATTCCTTGTTCATGAAAACATAAAACACTTTCTGATTATACCAATATGGCTAGGTTGCCATTGCAAATAAGAATTTGTTCTCAATCGGCCTACCTGGTTAAATAAAGGTTAAGTTAAAAATACAATATTTGAATGCTCAAAGCCATTATGCAAATCCTATGATATGAAGTAAATCCTGTATAATGTTTTATGGTCATAAATGTCAGTTCCTCTGAGCAGCACTGGTCACATCCCCTCCTGCCTTCAGTTTCTTGTTTTTTCCCGAAACTTTCAGATTTACACATTAACAGATGAAAGCACCGAGCACAGTGAACTATCCCTTTACATCGATGATTTATTCATTTCAAAATGTCCATGTTAAATAACAATACTTACAGCCTGAATACGGCTCTAATTTCATTGATTTGATATGGATGCCAAAATAAAGATATTTCGTAAAAGAGAGAGCGAGAGGGGGAGTGTGTGTTTATGCGAGCGGCCCTGCTGTCTGTCAGCTTACCAGTCTGCCTGCCTGCATGTCTGGCTGTTTGTCTGACTGTCTGTCTGTCGGCCTGTCTGTCTCTTGTTTACAGCACAGTCAGTTCTCTTGTTGAAGACAGCATCGTCACATGTTTTTCCATGTGAGATACTGCAGAGGCAGCAGTCAGGCAGCCGGCATTGGTGGGAGAGAGGGAGCAAAGCCTGCCATTTCAGTACGGTACTTTCTGTACTCCTGTGGCTGTGCAGACAAAGAGAGAGTGAGGGTGGGGACGACAGAGGGAGGGAGACAGAGAAGACAGGGAGACAGAGAGAAAGATGGGGAAGACAGAGGGAGAGAGAGGGGTGGGCAAGACAGACAGAGAGAGAGAGAGAGAGAGAGAGAGAGAGAGAGAGAGAGTGAGAGGTGGGTGCTTGGGCAACGGAAGGAGGGCAATGGGGGTGGGGAACTGTTCAGTCCAGTACTGTCTGTTCTTTGTGGCTGTGTGGCGCCCAGCTCCCTCCCCCCCTTCCTCCCTGTAGCTCCCGTCTCCCTTCCTCCCCCCGCTCCAGCCCCCTCCTCCCTCAATCTCCCTCCTCCTTCCCCCCGTCCAGCCCTCCCCTTCCCCCTCTAGCCCCCCCGTTCCTCCCTCCAGCTCCCATTGCAGCTGGCAAAACATGAGCAACAGAAAGGCTGCCTGCACGGCTGCTGGAACAGGGTGGCCAGAGCTACTACTTATCCCATGACAGTACACATGATTAGAACATCACAACACGTTTCCCTCAGACTTCACAGCATCTACCTGATATCCATTACGTCACCGCAGAGTTAGCCCGCACACCTTTTATTATCTTGGATAAAATACTGTGCCAGACGTCGTTAGACAAATAACGTTGAGACGTTTAGCTTTTGTGGACACGCTCACCTCATCTTGTGTTACCCGTAATACCGAACTGCTGAGACTAAAGACACCGCGGCAGCTATAGCAACGGGCCAAGTCACTTAACAGTACATACGTTACTCATGAATAAATTAAGCCGGGAAACCAGTTTGCTTGATCTAATGTGACGGAATAGAGGAGATCTCAGCAAATTTGTCCATTAAAAAACCACCATGCAGCAATGATGGCTATATGCCAATAGGACTGCACCACATTTACATAATATGACAAACATCATGTCAGAAACCTTGACAGTGACTTGTCATAAAACATCATGTCATAAACACTATTTTTAGGAAGAATGGGAATCATAATGTTTGTTATCGGTGTTGTTATTGACCAGACATTCCAGGCAGTTACAAAAACAACTGCTGAGCACAAACAAGGTCTGGACACAGTTCAAGTGAAGGTTAATCGTTCATATGTTCCTCTACTGACATCTAGTGGCACAAACAGGTAAGCAGCAATACAGTGCTAAGTCTGAATATATGACCCTGTATTTATTTGTAGGCCTACATGTTTTCACCACTTGAGGGAGATATCTGTACAAACGGTTCCTGAGAAACCAAAAAAGGACCAGATACAGTTAATGTTTACCTGAATGCCATCATGGCTGTGAAAAACTGACATTTCTATTTAACTATGGCAAATCATTAAAACATTGTCCTATAAAATGTGTCACTTGATAGTTTTTATATAGTACCTTTTCTTTCCCAACCCATGATGCATGGTCTCATAAACAACAGCTTTTAACGAAACTGGTTATCAATCAAGGTTATATTTAGTCACATTAAATGAAAGTAAGCAACAAAATTGATTTACAGTAGCTATGAAAAAACGTTTTGGTCAGACCCAAAGTCAGAGACTCTCTGACGAGTTACAATGGAGAGGAAAAATACTGTGGCATTCCTATTCACTAAAGCCAATTAATTACTTTGCTAAACCAAGTCTTTGGTTGCAAAGTAAAGTAACTAATTCCAGACGTGTAATTCACCAAACCACATTCATTGCACCGACCAACGCTTATATCTGTACCTATATTCTGTAGTTCTGCTTTGATATAGCATGCTGAGACACAACTAACTCATGTACTTTGTCTCCAAGTATGAAGTTATCAGAGTGAAATTAATACGTACGAGTTCCGTTCTGACACGTCCGTATTTCAGGACTAAAAAAATGACTGACCGTTAACAACAAGGACTTTGGCCATAGAGAACTGCTGTGTCTTGTGATGCTTTTAACACAGCACTGAACAGCAGAGACTGGACTGCACAGCAACACTTCCCTCTCAGGTAGGAGAATCCTCTGTTACATTCTCTTGATTTCAAAAGGTTAACAGAAAACACGAGATTTGAATAATACTGTATTTCTGTGTTTTGAATATTTCTGTGTTTTGAATATTTCTGTAAGCTGTTGACACCGTGGGACTCTCCAGATGAGAATAGTGACTTATTATGCAGGCAGCCTATGCTACATACTGTTTCCACTTTAGATTGCATTTATGTAAATAAATTAATGGTATTTACATGTAGAACATAAAAAAACATGTATCACGATGTGCTGGATAAGAGAGACAGTGAGATAAAAACATGTACCACGATTAAAACATGTAAGTTAGGCTGTGAGTGGGTGTTCCAGTAGTAAACAGATGGAATCTGCTGGAAGCACTAGTAAACATTAACAGGTCATCTGACACATGGTGTGACACTCACACACCGAGTGTCACACCATCGCCTCTCCTTCCTTAACTCTGGTTTCTGTTATAATGCAAATTCAGAGATGACATGTACAGTAGAAGACTGTAAACCAGTGGCTAGTGACGACTGTTGTAAAGAGTGGAATTCTTTCTTGGCAGTCACCCACCTTTATCTACTGTCCGCTCAGATGCTGGGGTTTCTGAAGGTATCGCCGTACTGGAGACAAGGAGCACTATGAGACGGAGCCAGTCACTGAGAAGCCTGTCTGGATCTGGGGGTCAGGACAGGTCATGGGTTAGGTCCTCACCCTCACTTTGGGACTACAAAAAGTCTGTCTCCCAGCTTGTACAACAGTAAGTACAATGTACTGCACCACACTCCCAGACTGCACTGAATATCTATTGAATAACTGTGTACTTCAGAGCGAGAGCGTTAGCCAGTGTACGGTAGCAAGTGAATGGTAGCCAGTGTACAGAAGCCAGTGTACGTTAGCAAGTGAATGGTAGCCAGTGAACAATAGCCAGTGTACGATAGCCAGTGTACGTTAGACAGTGAACAATAACCAGTGTATGGTAGCCAATGAATAATAACCAGTGTACAGAAGCCAGTGTACGGTAGCCAGTGAACAGTAGCCAGTGTACGGTAGCCTGTGAACAATAGCCAGTGTACAGAAGCCAGTGTACATTAGCCAGTGAACAATAGCCAGTGTACAGTAGCCAGTGAACAATAACCAGTGTAAGGTAGCCAGTGTACGTTAGCCAGTGAACAATAACCAGTGTACGGTAGCCAGTGAATAATAACCAGTGTACAGAAGCCAGTGAACAATAACCAGTGTATGGTAGACAGTGAACAATAGCCAGTGTACAGAAGCCAGTGTACAGAAGCCAGTGAAAAATAACCAGTGTACGATAGCCAGTGAACAATAACTAGTGTGCTGTAGCTAGTGTATGTTAGCTATAGGGTTGAGGACTTATGCTCACATTGACAGGAAAGTAGCGCCCTAGAGATTAATCCTCACATTATGTTGTTTTATTTCTGGAATGCTTGCCAGGCATATTGACGTGATAATTACAAACACAGGGCCTGATTATAACCTGTAACACTCGTCCCCCACGTCCCTACCCACAGATATCAGAGCTGTGTGGAACTAAGCTCCTATGAAACCGATAAAGAGAAGCAAAAGGTTTGCACTGAGATTTCTAAAGAGCATGATGTATCATTGGTTTATATTTAATTGCCTTTTCTTTATTAATAGAACTGTTAGTATTGTATGTTCATACTAAGATACTGTATATACTATTGTGAAATAGCATATATCTTACAAATGTTAACACATTTTAAATAAATACAAATAAATTAACTTCCCTGCTCCCCTCTTTTGTCAGGTACACCTTTCCTTCAGATCCACCAAAGAAGACTTCTCAGAGACCCGAGTAGATTCCCCATGGAGGAGGTCAGAAAGTTGGGGAAACCATGCAGACCTTATGGGTCCGGGCTCTGGTTCTTCCAGCCTGTCCCGGAGTCGCTCCATGGACTACCTTCCCCAGAGAAACCGGACTCCAGAGGGTATCAGAGCCCTGAGAGCCCTGTTCGAATCCAAGGCTGCTGTCCCAGAAGACAGGAAGCCCAGGCAGAACGAAGCATCGCCAGCCAGCAGAGTGGAGCTGTTGGTGGCAGGATATCAGTCGACTGAGAAAGCACAGCCTCAAGGGGCAAGGAGCAGTTATAACACTGGAGGAACCACAGGGCAAAAGGAGAACACTGTTCAGGTGTGTATGTGTTCATTATTTATTAGACTAGCGTGAAATAAAACCACCTGTTTTATACGAACATTTAACTTGAAACAGTGTCTGCGTTAAGTGGAATCATTTGAGACTTGGGTTAGACCAGGCTTCTAGTCTGAAAGGTATATTTCAAACCCTTAAACCAAGTCAGCCTTATATGCCTCCCCATGTTAATCCAAACATGTGCCTTCCTCAGCGTACTGGTGAGAGTGAGAGCAGGAGGACCGTTAGTGTCCCAGAGTCTTCCTTCAGAGAAATCAGAGCGCCACATCCCGGTGAGTAGTAGGCCACGTATTAGGTTGTTTTATGTAACCAGTCGTCAAAATGCCAATGCGGTGGTATGACGGTTGTCTTATAAATATCACTCGGTAATCTGTACACGGTAGAGTCAAGAAAGCCGAAGCCCATTAGGTAAACAAAAGCGGCATGGTTCCAGGACCCCGGCTGGCATCAAAAAATTCTACTTCTTCTACATTCTAGTTTCCTCAAGGCGGCCTGGACTTTTAGATGGGTTTGGGTTTCCAGGCTGGGGAGACATTTGCCAAGGATAAAATGAATAAAACCTTGATCATTCTTGATCTCATGGAGTTTATAGTTAACATTGGTGATTAAAAAACATGTAATTATATTTAACATCAAGTCAAGTCAACCTTCTCAGTCTAAATATTTTATATAACAAACGCACTTAATAGCTTTATTCCGAAGAAATACATGCGTGTGCCCTGGCCAGCGACATACAGGGTACTAATTTAGGAAGATATAAAGCAAGAACGTTAATGCGGTTAAACAAACGGTCTAAAAAACACATTCAAATTGTTGCAGTTGACAGTTTCAGCTACTTAACCAATTAGCTATATATTTTATATTTTCGTCCATTGACTTGTGAAACCCTAACGATGGTCTATTGCTCCAATTTCCTACTCAAGAAATTCCGTAAATTACAAAACATTGGATTTGGGGGATTTAATTGAACCGAACATTTACTATTGCTCAATAAAACCAGCTAAGCTAGTGTTCACACCAATACATGTCTGGATGGGAGCTCTAGGTTTGAGAAGCTATAAACAGAGCAGGATGTCGTTGTTTAGGAGCGTAACTACGCAGCTTCACATTCAGGCTCGAGACAGAGTGTGTCGCAATGCTTCTCAGAACGACCGTGACGCAGCTGGCACGTCCCTTTAGGCTCCGTAAAGCGGAACATTTGCCACTATAAAATATTGTCTGACCAGAATAGGGCGGTCGTATAGATAATATGGGGTTTAACTTGAAGCTTTAATGCTAGTGACAGAAATGTCATTGGGGAAAATTAAATGTAAAAAAGTTCACATTGTCCCTTTGACCAAGACATTTTGATAAGAACCTTTTTAAGCAGAATTGAAAATATTTTACAATGTGAGGGCACAATTATCAAACATATTTTGTGTGTGTGTTTTAAAATGTAGGTTATCCATGGCTGATTACAGTGATTACAATAAATCCAAGAACAACAATTTCATTGTTTTTTACTTTTATTAGCAAACCCAGTACGTAGTCATCACAGCACCTTCAAGAAGTAATGATGTAAATCTTTAAACAGTTATGAAGTCACTTCAGTGCACATCTATTATTAGGCCATTATGATGGTAAGGAACATCCGTATTAATAGAGAGGACTGTGTTTGGCAGTCATTAATGCCGGTGTGTCAGTTCACAAAAAGACGCAACGCACACCAGATGACTGTTGACCAGGTTACTGTCAACTGAGTATCTAATGACAACACTAGCACGGTAGCACAGCCAGGTAGTGACAACACTAGCACTGTAGCACAGCCAGGTAGTGACAACACTAGCACTGTAACACAGCCAGGTAGTGACAACACTAGCACAGTAGCACAACCAGGTAGTGACAACACTAGCACTGTAACACAGCCAGGTAGTGACAACACTAGCACTGTAGCACAACCAGGTAGTGACAGCACAGCCAGGTAGTGACAACAGTAGCACTGTAACACAGCCAGGTAGTGACAACAGTAGCACTGTAACACAGCCAGGTAGTGACAACACTAGCACTTTAGCATAGCCAGGTAGTGACAACACTAGCACTGTAGCACAACCAGGTAGTGACAACACTAGCACTGTAACACAGCCAGGTAGTGACAACTAGCACTGTAGCATAGCCAGGTAGTGACAACACTAGCACAGCCAGGTAGTGACAACACTAGCACAGTAGCACAACCAGCAACACTAGCACTGTAACACAGCCAGGTAGTGACAACACTTGTAGCACAGCCAGGTAGTGACAACACTAGCACTGTAACACAGCCAGCTGGTGACAACACTAGCACTGTAACACAGCCAGGTAGTGACAACTAGAACTGTAGCATAGCCACGTAGTGACAACACTAGCACTGTAACACTGCCAGGTAGTGACAACCCTAGCACAGTAGCTCAACCAGCAACACTAGCACTGTAACACAGCCAAGTAGTGACAACACTTGTAGCACAGCCAGGTAGTGACAACACTAGCACTGTAACACAGCCAGGTAGTGACAACACTAGCACTGTAGCACAACCAGGTAGTGACAACACTAGCACTGTAGCACAACCAGGTAGTGACAACTAGCACTGTAGCATAGCCACGTAGTGACAACACTAGCACTGTAACACAGCCAGCTAAAGAAGAAGGATCAGGTTTGATGGTGTTACTATAACCTGCTAAGTGACTAAGTAAGAAACGAGGAAGGGTGACGTTATCTCTGTGGCAAAGGTGGCGGATGAGTGGGGGTGACGGTATCTCTCAGGCAATGGGAGGAGGGGGGTTAGGGAGAATTCGTGAAAGTCTCTCTAGTGGAATTGGTAAACGGGGAAATGACTCAGTCCTCATAGCAACCCCCAGACCCACTATTCCAAACGACACCCTCCCACCCGCCCCGAAATAGACCCAAGGTTCCCAGCCGTGGTGGGTGTCTGGATAAAAATCAGCTGTCATCAGGGCTACGGGACTAGAGACCAGGCAGAGGCACAGAGACAGCAGACATAGAGGAGCTGAGCTACAGCCACAGTGCAAGAGACTGACAGCAACCGCGAAACAGAGTTTATACTACAGCCATAACAGGAACTTGATTAACCGGGACTGGGCTTGATCTGCATTACTGTTCCTTTTTGTAAGTATTATGGATTTAATTGGTTGCATGTTTTTATATGAGCTAAAACATGTTTATTCTAAATTAAGAGTTATGTAGATAAAAATGTCAACACGGTGGTATTTAAAAATGTAGGAAGCTTTGTGATTTGAACCTTCTAGATATTAGTTTAAGCAACTCTGTATGATGATCGTTTGTGAAAACCGGGGGGGTGGGGGCGGGGGAATATGTTGATTGCAGAGTGATAAATGACCACAAATCAGAATATAGGGAATGTTTAACTTTAGATAGTGGCTTTGAAATAATCACCCACAACATTAAAATAATAGTTTGTATTATTTAACACCACCATTTTATGTTGTTCACAGAAAATGTGAATCTGTTCTTAAATATAATGACATCTCAAAAACTCAACAAGGCAAGCCAATCAGAAATATTCATCTTATAATGGAACGCTATACACGACAGCTAAATCTTAACTGAACAATGTCTGTATCTAATAATAAAATGCTCATAGAGACGCTCAATTTTAAACCCTGACCATCCTGTCTCACACTGAGAGTTGTGTGTGTGTGTTTGTGTGTGTGTTTGTGTGTGTTTGTGTGTGTGTGTGCCATGTGAACCATAAGTGGCCTATTTTCAGTCACTCAAGGTCATCTAGCCAATTGGTGTGTCAGAGTTTTCCCCATGGGCCATTTTAACAATGTCTTTAGTGACTTTCGTCTCTCGGACCCTAATCCTTAGATATGACGGAAATGGGAGAGTCAGATATCAGGGGTGGTTGACCAATCACATCTCTTCTTTCTGGACACAGAAACACATCATGATAGAGTTGATGTGGAATCAGCAAAGGAAAGAGTTATCTACCAGTTGGACAACATCATCACATTTTTTTTGGTTAGAGCTAGATGTAGGTTTGGATGAGTGTTTGTATCAATTAATTTAGTTTGGATTAAATTAAAGAGATAAATATTAGGAAATAGTCACTTTACAAAAAAACATTTGTACCAGTGACAGGTTTAACTCTGGCACACTTCGGCTATATTCAAATCAGCTGAACTGGTAAGTTTGGGGAGAATACCATGTCCAGCATCATTTGGACAGCTGTCTGAAGTAAAAAAGGCCCCACATTGCCAATCCGCTAATAGCTCCTCTCTTCATGCCTACGGAGGACAAGGAAGAGGGGAAATCCAGACTGAAAGACACCTATAGTCCGACTGGGAAAGTGACAAGCCATGTATTATTAGCCTAAATGTTAGCTAGCCCACCAGCAAATGTGTTTCAGATGGCTTATGTAGCTACTTCAGACGAGAATCACAAAATTGGGAATGGCTGTTTGGCACCCAACCACCAACACTTTTAAATCAGCCATACAGACGGCTACCAAGCAAACATTTGTTTTCACCCGGATAACCTTATGTTTAATTCAATATATTGGCTACTGAGAGATTCATTAGCACGAATTTATGGACATAAGCGACCCTGAAAAATATCTTAACAATAGCCGATCAGTAAGCAGAAATAACCCATTAATTACTATTTTTCCCAATAAGCAATCAGCTCCATCCCAACGCCCTCAGGGTTATCACCTTAGAGTCAATAAATGCAGTCTGCATGGCTTTATATTACCTCATTCTATCTGTTCACCCAGCTGTGAAAATGCTTTAAGTACCAAATCGTGAGTGGCGCCAGCTAGCTGGCTCATTCTTTTGTTAGACGAGAGCTTACTGAGTGAAAACGGCCGGAGGTATGTTCGAATCTGGCCATTAGTTACAGATGATGGGTCTATCCATCAGGGTCCTGCTGACCCTTCAAAGCAGGCCAGTGGAGGCTTAGTTTCTGCTGTTTTGACTGACGGAATTGTTTGGATATACTTGTAGGCCTTAGGCCCTGGATTGGTGGAATTCAGTGGAGCTCCTATTGTTTCAGTACTTATTTCAGTTGTGCATTTGGATTGTGTTTTGTAGCAGATGTAACTGTAGACGTTTACCTCAGCATACTGTCAATACAAAAATGCTGCCACACGATTTTCATGAGGGGGAAAAACTGCATAGTTATAATAATATTAATAATAATAATAATAAGAGATACTAAGCTATATCTCATGCAACAGTGTTATCGGTTCTCTGATTTTAATTAGCATTTTCTATTAACCTCATGTTGTGTTAGGATGGAATTCCCATGGATCATGTAGGGATGTGATTTGGAGTTTTGAATATATCTTTTTAAACTTTGATCAACTGAAAACTGTATATTTTTTATGCAAAAATAAAGTATTAAAGACACAAATAACAAGCAATACAAATCAACATTGGGGGTTAGAGGAATTATAACCTCAGTATGTGACTTCATTATCAGCATCTTTACACTATTATTATGTTTTTTAGGGGACTTTTTGCAAATTCCCATGAGATATAATGGCCCATATAAACCCATGGTAATGAAAGGCTAAGGGCCACAGTTGGTGCAATGAATGCAAATCGGACGTATGACAGAACAGTATGACAGCACAATATTCACTGGGTTTACACATATATGCATATACATCCGATGTACATGTGCGCAACAGCATTTCGATATAACATGTGCAAGTCAGTAGGTGTGATGGAGGTGAAGTGAGTAACGACTGTGCTCAAAACAGCCAGGCTCCCTACAGCTGAGCTGGCAGTTGTTGTTTTTTCCTCCTGAGGGTGTCTGTGGTCAGCTCAGGGAATGGTATGTCTGTCAACTGGTAGTCTGTCTGTGTGAAGGCATTTGGCTTCCCATCCAAAAAAGACCAAAGAATCCATCATCTCTGTCTGTGCTATTTATTGTGTGGATCCTGTCTAGTACACAATGACTGAACACCACTTCAGTATACATGAGCTTTAGCGCTGTTGTTCTTAGACTAAACTAGATATATTTTATAGTGTCAATAAATATGAATTGACATAACTCACATTCGTTTGTTATATTAAACATTTTCAAGTTGTATATTTTTTCAGACATCTTTTATTTTTTCGAGTCAAGCCTGATTGCATATAACTGTCTATGTCGACAAGAGCATATTTTCCACAGTATATCAATAGTGAACAGATAGCTCAGACTTGCCAACACCACCCAGCTAAATATACACACCATTATCAGCTAAAATAGCATAGCTGATGCCAGTGGAGCTGTGATGTGGATGCTAGGAGTGGCTAAAGTTGGTGATTGTTTAAAAACAGAACCATGGGTGACAGTTTTTTTTTACCCTTTGACCCATTTAAGGGTAAGGATAAGTACAAGTAGCATTAAAGTAAAATTAGCCAGAGATATTGGGATATTTAAATGCTCCAACACACTAAAAAGACAAAGTGTAATTTGTCAAACTCTAATCAATCTTTTGTATCTGTTTTGTAGGTGACAGGAGGTGTCTGGAGTTGAGTTACAGAGACAGTCTGTCAAGGCAAGGCAGAGACAGGAACTTCACCTCCAACTCAGTAAGAGACAGATCAGCTCTCTACCTATCAAGAGTAGCAGCTGCCGAATACCCAGGAAGCCTCACACACACTGTGAGTTCCCAGCATTCTTCCAATTCCTCTGTGCACACGGGGACACATACAAACTCACGCACATGCACGCCCGCGCACACACACACATACACCCAGCTACATGAGGATGTCAAAATTGATAACCGTAAAAACAATGTAACTCCTAACCTAACCATTAACAAATGTCTTATTTTAAATTGCCTAAATTCTCCCCTAAAAAATTACACCACCTAAAAACTCGCCACAAATGGTATTTAGAACCATTTCTGCTGTAAATACTTGTGTTGAACTATATACGTCTTTGATTTAAATTTTCTGAATTCTAAATACAGTGACTTGGTTTTGTTTGAACAGGAACCCATCAGTTACTCAGGAAAGAAGACTAAAGCCAGCAAGGTATAATATTCCAACCAGTAAATAGAAAATAGTGTGTGAGTGATTGGTGTGAAATAATAATAACATTCAACTCAGAACAGATGGGTTTTTGCGTAAACTTGGTGAATTTCAACCAACAACTAATCAGTTTCAAACCAAATTTTTGTCATACCATAAATGTAAGGAAATATCAAATGTTATGCCAAATTGTTATGATATTATACATTTATCAAATTCTAAAATTAAACTAATTGCAACATAACAAATCATATTAATTAAAAGGGTCCAGATTTGTTCTCTATACAATATCATCCCGACCCTGAAAGATTATTCATGAGCACTAAGTAAAAAATATTCTGTAGATGTCACGGTGTAGCCTGGGTGTAGTGTGGGAAGCCATGTGCAGAGCCGTGTCGTCCGTTCAACAAGGTTTATTTAACAAAACACCAACGTAAAACAAACCGAGAACGGCGGAAAAGAGCTAACTGGCTAACTGAAAATAAACACTGCGCATATCGCGTCTTACAAAGAACAGAATAACCACAGCAATATAACCACTCACCCCTATTCAATACGTGTGACATGAATTAATGCGAAGCAAGGAGTGAATTGCTCGCGACCCTTTTATCTCCCCACTAAGTGACATAGATTACTAACAGCTGTGAAGACGTGAACAAGGAAGTAAACACAGCAAGTGAAACAATAACACGGAAGTGAGTCACCGAAATAGAAGTGTAGCAACGCCCCCACACCAATGGTGACAGTTGATATTTAAAAACAATTTAGATGGCCCAATGATTCCCTACAATATAGATACAGTGGATATAAAATGTATACACACTCCTGTTAAAATGCCAAGTTTTTTGATTTAGACAATTGAATTGTTCATGTTATAGTTCACATCAAAGGTGGAAAAAGTTGTGACATTTTCTGATTTATCTTTGTCATTTTTTTCACATAAAAAAAAACTGGCATTTTACAAGGGTGTGTAGACTTTTTATATCCACTGTATATGCTTGTCATTTGAACAGAATTTGAGTGAACTGTGCAGAAGTTAAAGAAATAGACCAAGGGACTTTCAGTGGACTTCTGCCAGTATATTCTCTGCTGATCAATCTAAGTTCTGGATATCAGCCTGCGCATTCTGATGTACCG
The DNA here is from genome assembly GCA_029465975.1 of Dallia pectoralis. Classification (NCBI taxonomy): domain Eukaryota; kingdom Metazoa; phylum Chordata; class Actinopteri; order Esociformes; family Umbridae; genus Dallia; species Dallia pectoralis. The sequence goes on along the minus strand of CM055732.1, from coordinate 8,505,592 downwards.
AAAATTTCAAGAGAATAAATGTTTTTTAACACAACTGTCCACTGTTACAGCAGAAATAAATGGACATATTCTTAAATTAGACAAATATCTGGTATCATATTTAGTAACACATATTTAGTATCATATTTAGTGTCATATTTAGTCCATTAAACAATTGGGATGGTGCACACACACATTACTGTCTTTTCTGGATCAAACTGAAAACCTAAAGGAGTAGGATATTTAAGTAATTATGCTGAATGAGCCAGACGCAGGGTGTGAATCCTCGTTTCTTGGTATTTATTTATATCGTTTTAAATAAACATGAAGATAACAAATAAAACATATACATAGTTTAAAGTGAAAGTGCGCAACATGTGACTTACAAACAAAACACACTAACACAGACCACTCACCGAACATAGAAACTTGACTTCAAATAATTCAAGACAAAGTGACAAAATAACAGGAAACTAAATAGCCATGTCATACTTAGAACACATATTAAAATTCCTATTTAACATAATAAATATTTCATGATAAATGGGGGGTTGGGCCTAATATTCCTTAAAACATTTATATATTTTTTTCCCTTTAGTGTATGCACAATATTTTCACTTAGGATATTGCTTTTCAACAGTAAACAGTAAAATGTAAACAGAGGACATCTTTATGTATCAGTCAAATTAGACTAGGTGAGCCCATTTAATGTGTAGTTATTAGGGCTGATCTACTAACTGGTGTGAAATTTGGCTAACCTTAGCTTGAGTGAAGATGGTTTGCTGTGAAAGACAACGAGCAAGCACAGAGCAAGGTAAAGTATGGCTTAAATTTGCTTTGTGCATGGCTATCTAACATTTTCTAGTACCCAACTAATACTATTCTCTAACTGAATACTGACATTAACACAAAACCCTTCCCCTTTCTCTATTTCTTCCAAGATGGCCAACATAGCCAGACAAATAAGAGTTTCAGAGGCATGTCACGAGGACGATGACCTGCCTTTGCCTCCCCCCATACCCCCCAAACCTCAGTACCATGAAGAGTCCCCTGCTGGAAGCAGCTCCAACCAAGACTTTCTCCCTATTCCGCCACCAAAAGAAACCTTCTCAATGTTCTACCAGCAGCGACAGAAAAATGAGCTGAAGAGGCTCTTCAAACACATCCACCCAGACCTAAGGGACAACATAAATGACGTAGTGGACGATGAACTTGTTGAAGTAATGCAGTCCGAAGGCGCCCAAACTGCAGCAGACGCAGGCTACCAAGGTGAGGTCCAGTCCATGAGGTGGATCTTTGAGAACTGGACTCTGGGCAACATTGGAGACCACCCCCATATGACCAAGAAGCTGGTGGACGAAGAAAGCCAACTAGGTGGAGACGTTCGAGGAACCTCCTCCATGTTTGAGCACTGCATGGCGGACGATGCTCAACAAATTGTCCAAAGGCAGAGCTCAGTGCGAGGTGATGTCAGAACATCCACATGGCTGTTTGAGACGCAACCCATGGATTCACTGAACAAAATCAAGCAAGAGGAGGGCGAGCTGGTCGAGGCTGTGCTCAAAGAACCAATCCAGACGGGGGACGTGAAAGGTGCTCGGGTGCTCTTCGAGACTAAGCCGCTGGATACTTTAGGCCGATGTTGCTCTGTGGAGGACCAGCAATTTCTCATGTTGAAGTCAGAGCTCCAGGAGCAGAAGGGAGATGTACGGAAGACACTGAAACTCTTCCAGGCTGATCCTTGCTGCGCCCTCAGAGACACAAGCGGCAACATACATGAGATCAAGTCCATCTGCAGGGAGGAGATCAGCAGCAGTAATGTTAGCACAGCACGCTGGCTCTTTGAAACTAAACCTGTAGATGTCATCAACAAGGGGCCCTCGGAAATGCAGATAATCCGGGGGATATCGCTTGAAGAACTACAGAAAGGAGGGGTGGACAGAAAGAGGTGGATGTTTGAGACTCAGCCAATAAGCACTATACAGGAGGATAGAATTGATGAAGACAGGTTTGAGGGAACTGTGGTTGACATTGTCCCTGATGCCGATGTTGGGACCAAACTAAAGCTATTCGAGACCCAACCATTGGCTGCATTGAGAGGACAGTCTACAGAAGGAGCTCAAGAGAAGGAAGAGATATTAGGGGGAAATGTAAAATCCTCCCTTTGGTTGTTTGAAACTCAACCCATGGAGACTCTAAAGGACAGCTACGAAGTGGGGCATTTAAAGAAAGTCACCCTCTCGGCTAACGAAGTAGTGGAAGTAAAAGGCACAAAGGACATGTTTCAAAACTACGACTTTAGAAAAGACACCTCGGACGGCGCAGTAAAAGAATCCATCAGCCGAGATCATGGGATAGAGAAGTGTGACGTGAAATCGTACAAACACCTCTTTGAAACAATCCCCCTTTGCAACATCTCCCAATCAAAGGAAGAAGTTCTAAATGGAAAGACTGTACCCTTTGAGGAAACACCCTTATACGCTATCAAAGACTGCTCCGGAAACTTCCATGAAGTCACTACAGTCAGTCGGGAGGAATCAATCAAAGGAACTGTTCAAAACTACCGGTGGATGTTTGAGACCAAGCCTTTGGACCAGTTTGACGAGGGAACAAATAACATTGAGGTTATAAAAGGAATCACCAGGCAGGAGGACAGGTCAGGAGATGTTAAGATGGCCAAATGGCTCTTTGAGACACAGACAATAGATGGCATCCATTCTAAGTTCAACCAGTCAGATCAGCAGAATTCCATAGAGAAACAGGAGGAACCTAGGAAAGGCAACGTCAAAACATGTAAGTGGCTTTTTGAAACCCAGCCTATGGACATTCTGTACGACAAATCAGAAAAGATCCTGGATAAGGAACAAGCAATAGAAAATCCAATCGTTAAGTCTGTCACCTGGCTATTTGAATCACAGCCTCTAGATAGCATTAAAGAAAGTGAGGAGCAACGTTTAAAATTATGCAGCACCATCTCAGATGGTGTCATGGCTGAGGTTGGGGTGAAAACAGTGAAGCACCTTTTCGAGACAGAAACCCTAGATAGAATAAGAAAGGACACAGACTCAAAACACGATGTTCGTTATGTCAGCGAAGTGCATGTTCAGTCTGGTGATGTCTCTCGGGTTAAAGACATTTTTGAGACCAAATCTTTAGATGAAATAGGTTTTGAGTCTTTAAAGTTCTGCGAAGACGAAAGTATTCAGAAAGGAGCTGTACATAAATGCACCTGGCTTTTTGAGAACCATCCTATCAATCTGATAAATGATAAGGACGAAAATGCCACAACCGTTCAACGTGTTAATGATGTGGAGGGTGGCGATGTGGACAACAAGAAGTTCATTTTTGAGACCTTCTCTTTAGACAAGATCCACGATAAAGATGAACTTTCAGAGCACACGTTGGAATCTGTGGAAGAGCCTCTTGGCAAAGTCAATGTGAAATCCAGCACAATGCTATTTGAGTCCCAGCCACTCTATGCCTTAAAAGACAAGGAAGGGCACTTCCACGAAGTTACCACAGTACAGAAAGAGGAGGTGATGAGTGGCGACGTGAGAGGAGCCCGTTGGATGTTTGAGACAAAGCCCCTTGATGCCATCCAGGCGGAGAAGGATATCTATGTGATCCGAGCAGTCACACAAGAAGATGTCAAAACGGGCGATGTCAACTCAGCCAGATGGAAATTTGAGACCCAGCCTTTGGACTCCCTCACAGTTAAGGAGGAACAAGAACAACCTGCTGTTGTGATTGTGGAAGACTTTGGGAGCTGTAATGTAAAGCTCAACAAACAACTCTTTGAGTCTGATCAGTCAGCCAGCAAGAAGTATGTAAGGATGGTCAGTGTGACAGACGTTCAGCAAGGTGATGTCAGGACGTCCACTTGGCTCTTTGAGAACCAGCCCTTAGATTGCCTGAAGGGAGAGCCAGAGGAGAAGGGACCCGTCCAGACGGTCCACAGAGAAGATAACCAAAAAGGAGAGGTGAAGCGCTGCACCTGGCTGTTTGAATCCCAGCCCCTAGACAAGATAAAGGAGGCAGAATCCAATACTACCGCAGCACAGACCACTGCTGAGGAGATCTCACAAACACACGTGAAGAGCACGACTTGGCTTTTCGAGACGACCCCCATAGACAAGATCGTTACAACTGAAAGTGTGGGAGAAACTCTCGCTCGTCTGCATCAACTGGAATTCATCCACTCGAGTGGCATCCTCATCGAGTCACATGACATCACAAATGTAAACATGGTTAAATACCATTTCAGTGAAAGCCAGGGAGCACAAATTCAGAAGGAAGAAACTGTTGAAGGAAACCTAAAAAACATTATGTTACAGTTATTGTCCGGACCGACACTGAAACCACAGATTACTCTTCTGAACGAGGAAGAACAGGGTAAAGTCCACACAACAGTATTGGAGATACCAATTGACCAGCCAGCATTAACTACCCAAGACAAAGATGATATAGTAAAGAAAATGGATGAAATAATCGAAAGTATGCTTGTTCAAAACAAGCTTGTAAAGAAGGGGATCATTATGCAGGAATCTGAGGGGGGACATGCAGAGATGACAGTTTACTCACTCCGCTATCAAACCAAAACGGAGTGCCAAGACATCACTAAGGGAGATGTGAAGTCAACCATTGGCAACCTTTTAGCCAGTGCCAACAACCCCAGGACCTCTGCTTCATGTACACTAGATGAGAAGGAAAAAGGGAATGTCAACTTATACAGGAGTTGCATTGAGAAAGGAGATCTGCAAAAACTCAAAAGCCTTCAGGTAGAGCAATCTGAAATCGATGAACTTTACCTCACGCCAAAAGAACAGATTGAGATTCTGCAAGGGGATGTGAAGGGAGCAAAGAAAAATCTACAAAAACAGAAGGATCAAGTTGAACGTACTATTTCAGATGTCCTGCCAGGGGATGTGAAGAATGCCAAAAAAGTCTTCTCAACAGCGGGCTCCATAGACATTAATGTTGCGAACACCATTCCTAATGAAGAGATAATCCGTGGTGACATCTTAACTGCTAAGCAACAACTAGCTTTAACGCAGAACGTCTCTGTGGAAAAAGAGGACATTGTCCCTGGCGACATCAAGGCTACTTTGCAGTCTTTAGAAAGGGCAAAACAACAGAGCATGCATGTGGAGCGTGAGGTCATCACCCCAGGAACCATTTATGACATGGACCTAGCGACACAGGGCCCAGACTCTGAAGGAAACCAGGCACAAAAAGAGGAAATAGTATCTGGAGACGTGAAGGCAGCAAAGCAGTCGCTAGAGATGGCGAAGAACCAGAGCCTGCGCGTGGACCGCGATATCGCCGTCCCGGGGAAAATATACAATGTCAATGTCACGTCTGAAGAACAGAGCTCCACGACTGTGAGGCAGTCTACATCTTCCTCGTCCTCCAGGAGCCATCAGATCACATCGACTTTTCGAAAGGTCAGTGACACTGAGGGTGATCGTGAAAAAACTGAAAATTGCCAACAGGGTGACGTTTCAAGGAGTGCAGATGTTATACATGTTAGCGCAGCCGGATCACCGCCAGCAGTTTCCTGCAGCAGCTCACAGAACCACCCTTTTGTAAACTCAGAGTTTAATGAGATTGAGAGGACAGATGTGGCAGATGCGGTGGGAGGAGATGTCAAAGCTGCAATTAGGTCTCTGAACAGTCATGCAACCGAATACAGACTCCTAGAAAAAGAGGACATTGTAAGAGGCAACATGTCGATGGCTCTGCGATCTCTTGAGAGATCTAGTATAAATGTGTCCAAAGGGGACTATAAAGCAGCCATGCTATACAGAAATTCGGGTAATGCAGGGAGCAGTAGAAAAAGAGATGCAGAGACTGTGAAAAAGCTGGGTGTTGTGGTATCTATGTCTCCATCTGACTGTGAAATGTCTCCTTTGGTTTCAGTAACCAGTGGCGACCCGCCAGCCATCCCAGAACAAACATCCGAAGCTGTAACTCTGACAGGCCATAATGAAATCTATAAACCTTTCCCAAAAGATGCCCAAAGACCAACTCTTAGTCCCCCCAAAGTGAATGAAAAGTCACCAGACCTGAAGCCGGCTCTGCCACCAAAACCCCAACGATTACAACACATTCACAGTGATGCAACACAGAATACTGCTTCTAGTTCGATTACATGTAAACATCAGAGCCCGGTTATTCCGGCAAAAATGAATCAGGGAAACTCATGCCCTCCTCTGCCTCAGAAACATTTACCCAATAGACAGCAAACCACAAAGGACTCCCAGCTACAACTGACTTCCAAAGAAACAACAGATGGGAAATCTAATAAAATCCCAGCTGAGGTGACAAGGGCAGTTCAAATGGAAAAGAAAAACATTGGAACCACATTGTATAATCAAACCATAACAGTAGATCAAGGTTCTACCCATTTAAATGGCACTCAACATGAGATGGACAAAAACGTGATACAGAAAATCAATGCAGAAGAAGAAATCCGTAGGTGCATGCAGAGCTTTGAAAAAGATGGAAATGAACAACAAGAAAATATCATGGGGTTTCAGGTCGCACTCCAAAACTTTGAGGGAAAGGAGAAGAATGTTGTGGAAAAAGCACATATGCAACCCAAGAAGATCAATTTGGTTGAGGAAAAGGTAAGCCTTGAACAGTCCACCAAAACCAATACCAACCTTAAGGATTCACCAGTTTACTCTCGCAAGTACAGTGATGTTGATCTCCAAAAGTCCCTAATCACAACAGAGGAACTTCCAATCACGAAACAGAACAAGCTGCAAAAAGAGAAATACAAAACAGTGCCAAGTAGCGAGGTGAAAGACCAAGATCCTACAGACAAAGTAGTTCTGAGGAAAAAGAAAGGCAAGAAGGAGACAGACGAACAACGACTCCAGAGGCTTTCTGTCCACAAAGACGAGATCATGAGAGGAAACGTCAAGGCAGCAATGGAGATTTTTGAGAATCTTAGGAAACGAGAGGAACTCAAAACAATTCTTTCTCAAGTTCAGGAAATAGAGGGAGAGACCTGCGAAGTCGATGTCCATGGTCTGAAGACTTTATTTGAGAATGTACCTGCTTGGATCGTCACGCCTTGCAAAAATACAAAGAAAAGTCACTTAAAAGGGGAAAAGAACGTTGAAACAGAGTCAGCGATCGATGATCTTGAAAGAGAAACTTCAGTAGAGACTGTGTTCGGAAACCTAGAAAAGGCAAGCAAAGAGATATTGCATTTGAAAGAACAGACCTTAGCAAAACTTATCGATATCGAGGAGGCAATTAAAAAAGCTTTATATTCTGTATCCAATTTAAAATCTGAGGCTGATATTGCAGGCTTATCCGGACTTTTTAACGAATCCCTGAAGACAGAGCAAAGCTGTCAACCCACAAACAACATAAGAAAAATCTGTATCGTGTCCAGCAAGGCCAGTACGGTCAAAACCGAACAGATTAAGGAGACGTCTCAGGTAAAAAGGAGTGATTCATCAGGGCCGGCAAAAACATCAGAGCGAACGTCACCCTCTCCAGCGCTTCAGAAGCCACAAATCAAACAGTGCCAGGCCTTACCCTCCTCTCCATCATTCATCTCCATTCACTCTGCTGCCAGGAAACCTGCAGATCTGCCAACGTCTCCACAACAGTTCTCAACATTTAAGCCCAACCCAGAGGGTTGTCCTTCCCCAAACAGGGGAAGTCCGAAACGCAAAGTAAGCGTACTGGAGGTGCAAACGGTTCCTGATACGGTTCCCGCTGGAATCTTTGGCACAAAGACCGTTAGTGAGAAATATGAGGAGACGGACCGCTTCGGCAATACAATTGTTTCTTCGACAACTTCAACGTTTGTTACAAAGCAGTCAGAGAACTTTGGAGTGGTCACCAGTCCAACGAGATATGAAGTTGTGACATCGCCTCTGAGAAGGTCTGGTCATCCCTTTTCAGAAAATGCTCAGTCCAATGCCAAAGAAGATGGTTCAGTTTTTGTAACATTTGGTCAACCAGGGGTTAGAAAACAATGAATTGGCACATTTATTATTGTCTGTATTGAAAAATAAATGTATTCTATATATTGTAAACCCCATTTTATATGCAGTATGATCTATTATGTTAATTATGTCATATAAATATTTCTTGTTAGCTGCAGATAATGTTATCGTATTTATTAAAACGATTTGAATAACATTAAACGTGTTGGTGTTATGTCTCTTCTGGACTTTTTATACTGTAAATATAATAACATTATACAAATAAACATATTGCAATATGTCTGTAAAAATTTATGATTAGTTAATGATAAAATAGATGGTGTAATCAATAGTTAATCAATAATTGGCACCATTGGCATCAGAAATTATGTTTTTGCTCAAGACGTACTATTATGAATATTGATTGAAGTGATTTTTACTATAAAATGAGGGTGAAAAAAACACAACTTTCAGTAAACTACAGTACCAGTCAAAACCTTGGACACCATTCATTTTCAATGTCCAAACTTTTGACTGGTTCTGTTTATTGTGAAGATATTATGCACTCCATATTTACTTTTAGTGAATATCTATATCATTACATCGTATAACAATACGTTATTACATTGTTACAATCATCATAGTTTCAGTCACCTGCAAAGGAGATGTGTTCTGCATGCCTGACACCGGTCTACCCTATGGAGAAAATGGTGGCCAACAAACTTGTGCTTCACAACAACTGCTTCTGTTGCAAACACTGTAAAAAGAAGCTCAGGTGAGGTCTCCGGCAATACTGGTATTTATAATGACAGTCAATCAATGAAAAGATCACAGATCAATATATTTTTCTAATTGACATGATTCAAAATTACATTTAAAAAAAATGCTAATTTAATTAAACTAACCAAATTAAATGACCTGTTTAGGATTTGGCTATGGATCTTACCTTTTCTTTTCTTTAGTCAGCTGCACCAACTTTTTGGAACTTCTTGATTGTTTCATGTAAAATGCTATATGGACTTAACCAGATACATTTTGCTCTCTAGTTTGATGTTGAAACAAACTTGTGGTCTTTGCTCATTTGAAGATCATTTTCTGGCCTTCTGGCCCTCTTTATGCACAGTTTTGCAAAAGGTTGTTGTTCCTTAAACTCTTAAACTCTTAATCAGTGTCTGCACTAAATTCTTCACAGTTGTCAATTGTAAATAATGGAACCAAATATTATAGCATAGTATAATGATAATTTAATACAAAAGAAACACCACATTCAATCCTCTGTGTTTTGCATAGATGCTTGCATTTTTAAGTTTTGGCTATATGAAAAAGAAAGGCATACTATTGATGTAGAATAATGTTATTATTATGTAAACTTGCAGACCTAGGTTTAGCTTTGATCTACCATAATTGATAAAAAATCTCCATTCTCTGCCCTAACATAATCTATACTTGAGCAGAACATGATTCATCCATGTGCAGAAGCTTTGGGAAGCTTTAAAAGGCTTACAACATTACTACATGTTTTGATTTCTTTTAGCATCTGCAACTATTCCGCCCTTTACGGGGAGTTCTACTGCACTTTCCACTACGAGCAGCTTTTTAAACGAAAGGGAAATTATGATGAAGGATTTGGGCACCAGCAGCACAAAGATCGCTGGCGTCCAAAGTCCAAAGAACCGGAACCAGACAACACGAATTACAAGACGAAAGACAAGAAGACACTCAAAGCTTCTACAGGTTCCGTGAGCTCTAAAGCTAACGTGTCAGTAGATGTTGCCGTTGATGGTTTAGCAGAGCCCTCTAGTAGTGTGTTACATGTCACTGCTAAGTCAGTCAGAAGCCCTATGAGTAACAGTAGTCCTGACAGGAGTTACAAGCAGAAGCATAGTTGGCCACCGTCCAAGAAGGGGAAAGTGGTTAGTAGTCCATGTGTACAGCAGGTTATCACCCTAAAGACACAGAGAATACATGTGGAAACTGACAAATCAACGCAAGACAAAATTATTAACACAGCTTCAAAAAGATCAGAAATAGCTAAAAGCGACGTGACTGACTCACTTAGGACACCTGATTTCGAGCGGGCTAGACCATGGAGTGTTTCATCCAAAAGAACCCTGTTTCAACAAGAAAGTGTGACACCCTTGAAAACAGTAGGCACCGCATTTGATACAATCACCACAAAGCAGAGCACACAACAGGTTAAATTAGCGCCAGCTGCAATGACACATTACAGTTCAGTTTCGGATGAGAAAACCAATTCTAAAGGCAAAACTAAGAAAACTGTTCGGTTTTCGCCATGCCTTGGTGATAATCTGAATACATCTGCCTCAGAGTTGATCTCAGGTACACGGAATGATGATCAAAGTGCCATAGATTCTATAGAGAGCAGAGATAAAGGTACAGAAATAAAGCAATGCCAAACATTAGCTAAGGCAGAGGAAAGAGATATACAAGGTAAGGACACCCCTAACATCTATGAATATAAGTGCCCCAAAAACATTCAAAACTCATATGACGACAATTCAAACGAGAAACTAGAACTTAATGAAACACATCTTGAAGGTTCTCAAGGATCCATTGCAGAAAATGTGGATATTGGAATAACTCTGGAGAGCACACAGTTTGAGGGGCTAGAGGATGTCAAAACAAACAGCGAGTTGAGTGGACTGGCATTAGATGTTATTGAATCAGATGTTGTCCAAATAAATACTTGTTCAACTCCGGAGTTAAAAACAACAAATCTTCCAGAACCTGGAGAGTACCTAGACATTAAAGCAGGAAGATTGGAAGAATCTCATTCTGTGGATCAAAAAGAAAAGGAAAGTGAGCCTGCGCTCAACGAGAACAATCGCACAAATAACAAAAATCTAGTAGATTGCAATGATCAAGTGAAACAGGAGAACATGGTTGACCTGCCACAGGGTGTAAAGAGATCCAACTCTATAACAGCTTTTGTCAAGCAGAAAGAGAAAATACCAACGAAAAAGGGAGGATCATGGTCTAGTCGGAAAAGTCCTTTGTCCAAACTATTCATATCAGGTGGAAATGAGAAAAACAATAAGACTGAGGGTGATATTAAGAAACCAGATGCCAAACCCCGGGGAATCTTGGGAAAACTCTTTCAATCATCAATGGATAAAGGACAAGACTCAAAAAATATCCAAGACATCAAAACAGGTTTCCAAGAAGAAGGGAAAGAAACTTTATTTGTTCAGACAGAAGACACTCTCATCGGAGACATTAAGAGCGAGCCATTTGAGAGAGAAGATGAACGTGGTGACCAAGCTAAATTCTCACTTTTGGAAAAACCAATGGGTCAGAGCAATGAAAACTCATTTTCAGCTAATCCCAATCTACTTGATAATGTTGAAATGAAAGAAAAACATGCAGCCATTCAGTCCGCACATTCTTTGTCAGTCGTTGATTCAACAGGAGACATTCTTGGCGCAACAGAGACTACACACATGCCCTCTGGAGATATCAGCTCTGTAGTGGAGGCTGAGAAAATTATTCTGTTTGCTGAACCCGATCCAACATCACCACTGAATAATGACATGGCTGTCTCAAGTAAGTTCATTTCCAGTTCCCCAGACTTCACTGTTAATGATAAGATGTTAGAGGCCTCAGTCAATGAGATCAGCAATGACTTATCTCTTTCAGATCCTGCATCACTGTGGAGCACAGCGGATGATCCTTTTGATAACGATATTATTAACATAGGACTAACTGTTCCATTGTCCAATCAGACAAACCCAGACGCCTCTCACTTGACAAATCAGATGTTCATAGCACAAGAAGTGAAGGACCTCGATGAAGGACACCTTTTTGACCTGTTTGTAGATGTTTCCCAAAAACCTCCGGATCTTTTTCAGGCATCACAAACTCAAGAGGAAACATTTTGCAGTAACTTTCAAGACACAGTTGGAGATGTTTCTCAAAAACCTCAGGATCCTTTTCCGGCATCACAAACTCAAGAGACATTTAGCGGTAACTTGCAAGACACAGTTGGAGATGTTTCTCAAAAACCTCTGGATCCTTTTCAGGCATCACAAACTCAAGAGGAGACATTTTGCAGTAACTTTCAAGACACAGTTGGAGATGTTTCTCAAAAACCTCTGGATCCTTTTCAGGCATCACAAACTCAAGAGGAGACATTTTGCAGTAACTTTCAAGACACAGTTGGAGATGTTTCTCAAAAACCTCCAGATCCTTTTCAGGCATCACAAACTCAAGAGGAGGCATTTAGCGGTAACTTTCAAGACACGTCATCGACAGTCTCTCTGAGCCATGAACTTCTGAGTGCTGATTCTGTCGGTATACTTGAATCTCAACTGCAATCTACAAGGAATCATGATATATTTGGGATTGGTGACAAGATGACAGTCCCTGACCAAGCATGGCAGACTGAGATAGTTGCCACTCAACAAGATCCCACTAAGATCCCCCATCTTTTTGACTTGAGTACAGCCACACCAACAAAGGTGCTGTCGAACCAAAGTGATGTCGACATATTCGACAAAGACCAAGATGCTACTTCGCCTGTTCAGTTATCTGCTTCTAGCATGTTTGGGCAAGATGGAGCTGATCTCACCCTTTCTCATCCTGCTCCTTCCATCTTTTCTGATGACATATTAGGCATTGGTGATAACTCATTCAGTGGAGACCCTCAGAGGGAGAATCCAGGTCAAGTCGATTTCAACGACTTTGATGATTTCATAGGGTTGGATACTCCAGCAATGGCCAACGCCCCTGCTGCCCCCTGTCAGAACCAGAGTGTGTTTGCGGAAGATATCTTCGCGACGGAGCCTGTAATGTTGCCCTCTTCCGCAACAACGAGTCCTGCTGTTTTCATTGACAGCTTTCTGGATGCTTTTGGTGGTAACACAGAGGCGACCATAGTGACGGCGCCCCCTGCTGACGACAGCTGGTTGGATGACTTTTTAGGATAATGATGACACTCATCTTAAAGAAATTAGTGATTGACCCTTTAATAGCACTGCTCAAAGAGTTTCTCACCGTGTTAGCTTACAGATAAATCAAGAAATCAAGGATAATTCCTCCAAGACGGTAGGGTTCAGTTCATTACTTTGGGAGCTAGTGGGTCATCATTGGGATTCAGTCTGCTGGCCTTCTAGGAAGCATTTTTTGGAACCAGTTTTCATTAAAGACACTGGATCTCTTTTTTTCCCTCCACACTATGTAGCACACTCTTGGAATGCCACAGCAGAACCGGGCTCTGGAAAGCATACATACATACATTTCCAAATAAAATTCAGTTCTCAATATAACAAGCCCTCTGCCTAAGCACTGATGCATTCTTCCCTTACAAACTTAGTGACTTTGCAAATTATTTTCTCAAAAAATTTTGAGCAGCCAGATGAAATTAAATAATGTGTTACTGTACCCAATGGAAACATCTGCATAAAAAAAGATTACCTTTGAGTCAAACTTTAAATATGAGGCTATAAATCATCAGATGTATGCACTAAAAACTTCATGGGTTGGGATTGGTATGAAAATCAATAAAATGTTTACCTTTTTGTCCCTTGATTTAGAGATTTTTCTAAATGTGATTGAGGCCATCAACTCCCAGGGGGGATTGAGGCAGTAAATGTTTAGATGTGTGTCTTCTGAAGCATATCAAATGACATTCTGATTCTTATCACGCTGCTCACCCAACCAGGGAGTTTAGACCGAAATCGGACACTCTGGCCTTTTACCTGGATTTCCTTTACGCCACATAAGCCACCAGCAGAGGTCACAATAAAACAATGAGGCCACTGTAATGCTTACATAACAACCCACACCCAGACAGTGCTGGACTTCTGTGCTGAAAGAAAAAACTAAACTGGTAACAACACTCTCTGTCTAGGCTGCAAAGAAGGGTACCATATAGAAACGCATATTGATTACTTAGGTGTCTTCTGTAAATAATGCTGGATGGGTCCCACTTTACAGATCATAGTGTAGATAAAAGCTATACAAGCATAACAATTATTACCAGTTCTAAGTGTATGCCATAATCTATTGTGATATTCGGGTATGAGTTCCCTTCCATCCTCAATTACTCAACCAACAGCAATGATACCTTTTAGGTACTGATAGACAACCTTATCTATTGTTTGCATTGCTATGTTCAATTTGCGGTTAGAGAACCAACTTAATTAATCTTAACATGAAAAGAAATATATAATGTGTTGTGGTTGAATAGTTAAAAAAACATTAATCAAGAAATACATGTGTTTAATGTCTAATGTTAATGAAAGTCAGCTGTGATGCATTCTCTAATTCACTGAAAAAGAAAATAAAGGCTTAGGATGTCAGGGTATTTTACAACTTGCAATGTAAAATACTGCTCATTACAACATTCCTGAATAAGTGTTCTACAAATGTCCAGCTTGAATAAAATCTAAATTAAAAAACATTACAACAGACCACAACTGTCAATCTGTCTTTTCATGGAGAGCAATGGATGGAATTATATGACATCAGGACAAAAACATGGACATGGTTTTATGTGTTTTTATTTCAGACTGTAATGCACAAAATATGTTAACATGTTGCTATACCCACTGTATATGAAAGGGGTTTTATTTTTAATACAGTCTCTTGGCCAGTCTACTGTCACAGTGATGAATGTGCGGTGTATGAATTGTTCTTTATTATTATGTTATATATTATAAACAATTAAACAATTGTACACTGCAAATTCAACACAGTTCCGGTAGACCGGACAAGAGACTGTATTTGAAAAGTAAACCAACTTCATTATTTGATTATATTGAGACATTGTTACATTTTATTCGTAAGAATATTTTTGAACAAACATTCAAAGTCTATTTTCTTTACAATCAATTCCTGCCCCCAAAAAAATGAAATTGAGAGAGTGGGCAATCTGGGAATGAAACAAATTACATATTAGACATTACAAGCTCGATATGCTGGGCAATTTTAATTTAGTTAAAAACATACAATAAAAATACCTACATGAACATCTTTTTATAGTTTAGTAGACATTCCAAAGTCACATGATCTTTTTTGATGGTAGTTTCTGCAGGAGTAATATTATATTACATAAATTCAACTTTAAAAGAAAACTAGAAGTTATAAACACATTCACATGATATGTACTGGGTTGTATTTATTTACCTCATATAATGTACTTTATAGCTTGTTCTGACCAATGAAAAATAAATGTATCTCAATGTAATATTTGCATGTCGTTTGCTACACCTACCTCCTCCCCTCTGCTTCAGCTGTAGAGTCAGGTAGTTCTGTTCCCCTTGTCTCAGGAAGCAGACAGACCAAAGCCCCACCTGTTAACGTAAAACTGCTGAACACGACAGTAGGTATGGACCAATGGTACGTAGCCAATATGTTTAGAATTGGAGAAAGCATTCCAGCCACTCTGGTCGCTATTGAGCCCAAGCCTGTGGCCGTTTGTCTAAATGATGGAAGGAAAAATGTGAAATTAAATATTAAACAAATAAATAGATATTGACAAACCGTATCTATGGATTATATATTTGTTTGCAGGTCTTACTGTACCTCAGTGAGGTAGGAAATAGCTCCTGAACATAGACGTTGCATATCGATCCAGCAATGTTCATGAAAAACCTCCCAGCCGTAGCAAGAGCGGTAACAGCAACAGCATTGTCTGAAAGTTAATATACGTCTACATATACTGTATATATATTCTGTTGATTTTCTGTGTAAAGTACATTTATAATGAAATAATAATTGTGGGAATTGTACCTTGTGGAACAGCCAGAATTAAGAAGCAGGTTAACCCACCAGTCAGAAGGGTAGACATTAAGAATTTCTTCCTCCCAATATATTCTAGTATAAAGATACATAATATATGACCTGGAATCTCAGTCATTCCAAACATGAGCTGTGTCAAGAAGATGTCCAAGCCAAAGTTACCGACGTTGAAAGAAAGACAATAGTAGGTGAGGTTTAATGAGAACCTGAGATTTCAGAAAGACATTGGTTGTCATGACAAGATTAGGAACAAGATGCAATTTGGCCAACTTCAAATAACATGTGTGCATAGATGCACAGGGAAGTTTTTGTATATTCCTATACAGTTGTTGTGGTGTTTACCATGTCATCTATGTGTGCACTACATTTAATATTTTGTTTTAAATGTCACATATCAAATTAGTAACATACAATGTCACATTAATTTGTTGTAGAAAAGAACCTACGATCATCTTTAGAAACTTACCACGCAAGAGAAATTGTTACAAAATACTTCCTAAGTACAGGTGATCTAATGAGAGCGAGTATTCCTCCTTTCTGAACAACTTTCTTCTCATCAATCTGAAACAGAAAAAATAATTTTGTTTGTGATTGCATTATGGGTGCATGCATTTTAACATAATCAGTGTAAAAAATAACCCTGATTTAGGTACAGCGTAACAGTTTTCTAACAGTTTTCCTCAAGAATCATTTTTTATACCAAACTTCTTCTGAACAGTGTTTTCAAAACATGATATACACAGAACTGTCAGGCACCCAATTTTTTTTTTTACTTACTGAAATATTTTTTTTTAAATCTCTGACATTACCTGATCTAGCATAGTATCTGGAACTGTGTGTTTGTTGATGGCTGCTGCTCTGAGTATCAACGCTTTAGCTTCCTGTGTTCTACCCCGATCCAATAACCATCTGGCTGATTCCGGAATAAACCTGGAAATACATAAAAGCTAGACAAATCTGCAGTGAAATATCATTATTCACAATAACTACAATACTGTTTGAAATCTGCAAGGATGCCTAACGTCCAATTAACACAGAAAAAGTGGCCCTGAATATTAATATTGATTAATATTGTTTTAACGTTGATTTTAAAAATGCTATATTTACACACCATATGTATACAGCAACCACTGCTGTTGGTGCAGCTATTACAAACTGGGTGACTCTCCAGTCCCGAATGAAAAAGACCATGCAGGCAAGAAGTAACTGCCCTGCTCCAGCAAATGTCTGACATAGACAAGACGCATAAGAACGCCTGGTCACTCCGACCCATTCGGTAGCTGTAGAAACAAAAATGATATAACGTCAAAGAACATTTTGAACTGCCAACTGGCAAATTGCCAACTAAGTTTTGCATTTACAATGTATTATTATGAAGCACATCTCCTGCAACCTTTGGAAACTCTTTCCCACATTGTCCTGTGTTACGTGCCCTCTTGAGGGGAACCATAACACACATCATTTTGTTTTCGAGGAAGTGGAAATGTGAAGAGAGAGGACGTCCAAAACACAAATACTAACCTACGGACACAGCACCTGCATTTCAGACTTATTACAGTAGAGCCCCTTGCAGTTTATGCCAACCCCTAATATATATGTATGTATCCTGTTCAAAAATACTTTACCTAAAACAATGGAGTTGACTCGAAATCCGCCATATGCTATCCCAACCGCAAACTGGGATGACAGATACAAATAGAAATGTGGAGACAGACCTGTTGTCACAGTACAAATTAGCATTATAACCATTGGTATTTGAGTTGCCCGTTTGCGACCAAACCTGGAAATGTAAAGAAAATACATGTTTGTAAAAAATTTAAACTGGTGACATATTATTAAGCACTTCAACACTACTTACGATTCAGCAAAAGGTCCAAACAATAGTGAACCAAGAACAATGCCAGCCATGAAAACTGTTTGCGCCAGCCCTACAGTGTTAACATCGTCGCATACAAGGTCAAACTGAAAGCAAACAAAATCGTATAACATATAGGCTCATTACCGTACAATATTCAATCATCCCAACACCTATTCTATCTTATCTTACCTCAGTGACTATGGTAGAGTCATACAGCGTTTTGTCGTACACCCATCCATTCTGGCACCCGGTGGTCTGATTAAGTCCATGCTCTCTGATTGTTTCTATGTCCCAGTCCCCTGGGGAAAACATCAGGCACATACTGTGTGTCCCATCCTGTTGCCGGGGCACAGTCAGATTTAGCTGTTCCTCAACGCTCAGGTTAGAACCAGCTCTGAGGATCCAGTCAGTGTTACAGTGGCACTTTGGGTTAGACTGGATAAAAATCAAACTAGCCAGGTGGAGAGGCAGGATAACATTTGGAAGGCACAGTGCAAAAACAATACGTTTCTGAAAAAGTCCAAAGTCTCCAATAGTCTTCAGGGTTTCGCCAAAATCTGCCATGTTGATGAACCTTAGAAAAGTATTCATGAAGTAAACCCTAGAATGTATTCTGTTTCAGAAGCACCTTAAAACATTACAGTTTGATTATGTCAAGATATAAACAAAATTGTAAATATTCCAACAAATGTATTTTATGTTACTTCATTAAATTAGTGTTTAAATGAGACTGTATATAACTGCCAGATTGGCCAGAGATATTTTCAACTGCAGTGTCTTATATAGCGTCAATCTGAACGTTTTGCCGTATAGTTCATTTTATTTGCCTACCATAAACTCTAAAACAAAGTCCAATCCAAGCAAATGTTGTAGTTGAATGATTTTGCAAAAAAGCAGGGCAATAACAGCAATAAAAGTCCTTAAAACATGTTTATCCTTGCATTTTTCTCCTGGGTGAAATAAGATTTATATGAAGCTTCATAGGCCAAAGAAAAGTGTTCATAAAGCTAAATTATTTGCCTTACATGTTGTGTCGTTACCTTTGTGTAAAGCGAAGCTGAGTTTGTGATTTCCTTAGGTGTTAATGAACAACATCTGGTGAATCTTTAAAGTTCTTATCCTGTACACAATGTTCATAAAGAAGCTACTCCGAATCCCTCCCTGACAGGCTTTAGTACCAGAGACACAGTTGTCTCTTAACAAGCTGAGCATGTAAATTGCATTTCACTTGCTCACTAGAAGGGTATCAATTACCAACCAATGCCTTTCAATAGGACACAAGCCTTTACAGAAGAGTACGTAATATTTGGCAGTTGTTGTTTAGCGGTGACACGAGATAACTTCAGACAACATTCCATTTACTTAGTATGCTGTAGTACTGCTCGTTGTATACGTTTTGGGTCGCTTCTGGACCTGCAGGAATTCATTATTGAGTGGTGTTAAGTTTAAATACAACAATCATGATAAAATCAAGATTTATGAAATTCATTCACCTGTCATTCCCATTCAAGTGTAATTCATACCCATTCAAATGTAATTAATTCCCGTTCATGTGTAATTCTTTATTTGTAATATTTTCCAAATGTGCTCTATGGTTTTTGCGAATGCACTGGAAGGAAGTTATTGTAATGTTCTGGTTTGACTGAACTTCATGTAATAAAGTAATCGTAGACTGTCGCTTCTCTTTGTTTATTTGAGCTGTTCTTCATCTGAGGGATGTGTGATGAGTTGCGATAATAGTACCAGAGCTATAAATAAAGAAATAATTCACATCTAAACTTGTATTATTTTTATAGGTGACTACCATAAAGCTGGTTGAGACAATGCAATGAGGTTTCAAAGCTGTCAAGAAAGTAAAGGGTTGTTTTTTGAAGAGTCTATAATAATGCATGAAATGTATTTATTATCTGTTTAACACGTTTTTGGTTACTACATGATTCCATGTGTGTTATTTTTTGTAACCTAATCCTTACCATAAACTTAGAAAATGGTTGCTTATCAAGACACAATAATATTGCATTCACATTTTTGTTCAAAATACATTTCTGGACAGCTTGTTGAAATTAGTCTACATACAACATATGTAGTAAACATAGTATAGAAAGAAACAAATGCCATTGTGGTGCAGACTCAAGAATCAGCCTCCCTTGAATTTGTGCTGCAACAGGCACTGGTCAATAGGACCCTATAAGTCAGGACGGGATAGCTGTTGTGGCTCCCAGCTGGTGGTCATTGTACTAAACCAGACTGTTGGCGCTAAAACTCTCAACTAACTTGCGTTGTCAGTACGTCGTGACAACAGGTTACTCTTATTAAACAAAAATGCTTGCGAACACGAACTGAATGTAGGCTACAACTAAGCTTGGACAGAAGATACGCTTGCATGCTCGGACCTAACTTTTTGAACACGACATGTTAGACACAGGTGCACAGAGTTTTAACAGCCTTGATATCCCATATAATTCATGACCAGCTTCATGCTTCATGACCGAACTCACCCACATATTTCAAGGGCACCACTGAATTCCTTTTATAGGGTGTCAGCTGTCAAGCGGGTCGTCTTGCGTAATTGCAAGCAGGCGGGGTCACCTACACCATCGTTGACCATCTGTGGTGGGGTCAAGTGAGTAATGCAGTAAGCAGCAGAGACCCAGGAAAATGGCGTCATCAGTTGGACTCAAAATTGACCTCAAAAGGTTTTAGAGAAAACAAAACATTGAAGCTTGGGTCAAATCATGTGATTTTATTTAACATTTTTACCCGTTTTAGAAATAGTCAGCCTAAATGATTAATTGATTTCGCAACTGGATTTTATAAATTCCAGACTTTAAGTAGTAATTTAGCCTAATTAAGTTCTAAGGTTTCACAGATAACATTCTTCAAAGAATCAACACATTTGATTTTGATCACTTGCACGTTTTGTGATGATACAGAGAGTAACGTCAAATATATATGTTGGTTTCAAATAAACCCAATTTGAACAAATAAAAAATAACAAAAAAGTTCAATCAGATCCAAGTGTCATAATAAATACTAATCATTCAAAGAGTTTGCCTTGTGACAGATATCTACCTGACAACAGTGGCTATCCAATTGGGTTCACAATGCAGAGGGAAAGGAGATTATATCCCAGGACATTTTGCTATTAGTTCACACATTTGTCAATCCTGGGCGTCAGATTTGTTTGTGCACCTGCCAACTGCATTGTTTGGCATAACAATGAGCATGAGTTAGGCATGCCAGCACAAATCAACTTGACACCCAGGCTAACGTTTAACATATTGCTCTGTCTGAATGCAACATCACAGTTGTGTCATTTTGTTGTGTTAGTTAGCTAGCCCTACTTGTACACTTTGTTGAAGAACTTCATTCCAGTTTGTGGTACCTACTATGGGAAACCAACTCTAAATTGGACAGGTTTCAGAGATCAGAAGAAAAATACCCCAATAAAAAGCAACATAAGGTAGCATATTACTACAAAGCATAGTCTGTGCGATAGATCACAAGCCTATCTGAACTAAAATATGCAAGTTAATAATATCGATAATAAGGTGCCAATTCAGCAAATCACATGGCATGATTAGCAACAAAAGTTTCTATTAGTGACGATTATGTAACATAGAAAAAGGCCAACAGTGGAAAATGTAATACAATAAAAAAAAACACCCGCTCACTGTAGTTTGTTTTTGCCTGTGGAGCAGCTGATCATGTATACCAGATGTATACCTGCTCTGATTCTTGCACATGCAACTATAAGAGCTTTTTTCACTACTAAAAACGCCCTCGCTTTTCTTTTTACTCACATGCCTTTTTGAGGGTGTGAAAGTAGAAGCATTTTGTGACACCAGCCAGACATAATAATGTAACGTACCTTTTTGATATCAACACACGCTAAATAGAACGATTTGCAACAGTACTGCTACCAGCTAACTCACGCAGCCCCTGGCAAACCAAACAGAAACACACGTCCCCTACAAACAATGTAACGTGGGAGTGAGTGACAGTCTATGACTAAGATGATTGCTGATGAACTAGAACACAAGGTTGTGATACAAATGAATCCATGTGTCCATTTAAGAAAAGCCATACAATGAAACTAGTTGACTAACAGTGGTCCAGTGGATGGTGAACCGCTGAATGTGATGTACATCACAGAGCCACGGTTGCATAGCACCAAGACTAGAATAAATCTTGGTCAATTCATAACGTTATGCATTTTCATAATAACCTCGGGATAATTGTTCTGATCGTTTGCAGATAGAAGTGTGTTAGGCAACATCGCTCCCTCCGAACCGAACCTTTATAAAGCAACGTTTGTCTTATCTATCTGCGTCTCTCTGTCCGTTTGTCCCTGTCTGGGATAACTTGAACTAACAACACAGCATATGCGATACTACGTCAAAGAGAGGCTATAAGAGCTCATGTCAATAGTTGAGAAGTAATGACAGGTCTTAGAATACACTGATGAAGGCTAATAACAGCTTGTGAACAAATGATACACCAAGGAAACAATATGAAACACGCAAGGAAGCTTATGCGAATGAAAGTAATGATACAAACATTGTAAGAGATGCCAGTTCTTACTGATTCATAATAAACCTCCTAGTGACAGTAGTTGGGAGCTTTCAGTCTTTGACACGGGGCCACTATAGTTGAATATCAATTGTATTATGGGAACTCATGGTCCACCTGCAATTCATTCATCCACTTTACTTCTTACATCCAATACTGTAAGAGAACCTTGCTGAATAACTAAGGCCCCATCTTTTACACCGTGGAATATACGAATACCGCTTCCCAAAGGCTGCCCATTCCCCATATAATGCACTGGATACAAGTATTGCACGATATAGGAAACAAGCCAGCCATTGGTGGGCATCCCATATAATCCAGAATAGTGGTGGCTGTAACACAATCATCCGTTGTGCGTTTGGGTCAGTGGCACGGTTGATAAAAAAGGCATTCAATTTGTTTTCATTTTCAAAACTGGCAGGATTTATACCAGAATGCGTTTTGAATTGTAGAGCTAAATGTAGAAAACTAACAAAGATTTGTTGTTTATTTTTTATAAGTCAATGTGATGCTGATTGCAATGTCGTCCTCTCCCAGACGCAGATTGTTGATGGGTCCTGCTGTAAACTCTTTCAAGTGTGATTTCCGGTTCCTGTCCTAACTGTTGTTGTTGTTGTCATCTGGTTGTGGCGCAGGTCCCTGTTCTCAGAGGCCATTCATTTTAACTAACACTGCAGGTTTCAGTAAAGAACCAGACAGGTTGACAAATGCACTGTAGCTCTACTCTTTGGCAGTAGTGGTGTCTTGGAATTTAGAACGATGCTGCTGTGCAATACTGCTTGTTGTCCTTGGTTGACGGAATGTAGAGTTAACTGATGCTGAGCTGAGCAAAGCCCATCAGTTTGACATCGTCAGGGATCTCGGATTCATCTATGCCAGACGCCTAGGAAACCACAAAGTTTTAAAAACACAATACAATATGAAGACTGTGTTTGAAACGTCAGAACATTTTTTTCATGACTTACCAGTTTGAAAGTGACATTTTTATTGTTGAGCGGATCGTCCACAATCTTCTGCAGGTTTGCAGCGACTGGTAAGGATAAAAGTGAAATCAGGAATCTGAACCCTATCTGAAACCAGTTGAATTTTCTCCCTCTCAATAACAACAGTTTTACAGTAAACCATTCAGTCAGAGCTGTTATTTCATTGACCCTATAGTGGCATTGAAGCTCCATTTACAGTCATTCTTCCAGAGCCACCATCACACTAGTGAGTGCACATTTTTGGGGACCTTTCATACAGACCACAGTCAGCCACAAACTTGCTGCTTCAAGCATCACACTCTGACCAAGTGAGCTACATGGGACTAATCTGGGACAGGGTGTGTTACTGACAAGCACTCATACTCACCAACGACTAAGTCTTTCCCATCAACTAGACCGGCTGACACCAACTCCTGAGACACACCATCTGCTGAGTCTGAACATGGAGGGGAGAAATGAACAAATCAAACGCTTAGTTCAGAGTTTGGAAGATGCATCTCTGACCAGTACATGTTAGACTTTTGATTGGGTTTCTGCAAACCGACCAACTTCTGAACCAGACTCTCTCACAGCAGTGAATGGTTCCATCCCTAACCAACGCTTACCTCTACCAGGCATGAACTCAAATCGGATGTCATTGAGTTCTTTCTTCAAGTTCCTAAGAAGACAAGAGAACATTTTAACAAGTTAGGTTACCTGGACCTACGAAATAACTACAAGACAACATGACCCATCGTTAATCAATCAGTACTACATGGCCATCCAGTTCTGATCCTTTCTGCATATGGTTACTGGTGACTAAATCCATTCCAAGTCAGCCAACTGGCCAGCGGTCCAGTCAGAACCATCCCAGTGAGCACCACCGCTTCAGACAAAAGTTCAACCCTACCTGCAAGAGACCACCCGCCACAAAATGCATACCTCAACCTCAACACCAGACTGATGGGGACTTGTGTGGTGACGGCTGGGTCCTGAGCCGGGCTCTCTCCCTGGGTCAGGGTGGCCTCGCCTGGCTGGTCCTTGACTTGTCCTGCTCCTCCCGGACGGAGCAGATTGGGAGAACACTCCTCTGGAGGGAATATCTGAGGACCAGACCAAGACTCTGAATAACTGACTAGCGCTGGTAACTGACACAAATTGTAGATGTCAGGCCTTTTCACACAGTGTCTTTTTCATAGCCCAGGTTAAAGGGTCGGTTGGCCCTCAGCCAGGAAGTGTGAACAGGGCTATAAAATATTTAGAAATGTCTTATAATGCATTATGCACCTGTTACCACATCAACGGAAAATCCATTTATTTTTGGTGTCGAAACTGATTAAAGATTTAAATCAGGTCTTTGGCAATGATTCTCCCAACACAATTTAACGCAAATTTCATGCAAAACTAATCCCATAGGCTTACCTCCATGGATCCATCTTTCACTCTGGGAGACTAGAATGGGATACGACACAAATATTAACATATTAAGTCAGTAGAACATGAGAATAAAGGTTCCTGCCACACAGGGACCGGTTTGATTAAACACATGATTGATTTGATTCGATTGAGTGTCTTAAGAGTCATGAAACCCCTACAGGACTTCAGTACAGTAACAGTTAACAGACCTGGGTTAGGAAATACACTAAAGAACTCGAAATACTAGGCTTAATTGAGATATTCTGGGACAGTGAAAACAGAATATTTACTGGCATGAAGCAGTCAAAGCCTTGAGGTTTCAGTTTTTCCCCCAGACACAAACACAACCTTGTCTTGGACTAAAAAAAACATTTAAGAAAGACACTCCATGAAGAATGTTTTCGGCGTGATCTGGTTGTGAGAATCAGTAGGTATTTGAACCGAGGTCTGGTAGCTGCGTTCAGGGTAGGTCAGTGTTACCCGTAAGGCTGCCACAGCTGCCTTGCCCTCCTCACTCTCCATGTCCAGTTCATCATCACTCCACTCCCACTCCCCATCCTCAGTCTTATGGAGACGACCGCTGGAGCCAGGGACACGACGCACCTACCAATAAACACACACACATATCACCAATTAAATATATATGTACACACACACACACGACATACACATACATACACACGACCAATTACAGATACTCACATATCACCAATTACACACACAATACGTGGGCCAACACCACCTGACCAAGCCCGGACAGGCCAGAGCGGACAGCTCAGTGAAATACATATTTGATCTCCTGTCAATCTGCAAGATTTTTGTCTCCCAGGTGTCTTTTATACAGGTAACGAGCTGAGATTAGGAGTACTCTCTTAAACTCTCCATCATGGCCAAGACCAAGGATTTCAGGGAAAAAAATTAAAACCTACACACCTGCTCAATAAAGCACACTTACAGGCACGTCTGACGTTTGCCAATGAATCTGAATGATTCAGAGGAGAACTTTGTTAAAACGTTGTGGTTAGATGAGACCAAAATCTAGCTTTTTGGCATCAACTCAACTCGCAGGAAGAATGTTGCCTATGACCCCCAAGATCACCACCCCCACCATCAAACATGGAGGTGGACAAATTATGCTTTGGGGGTGTTTTCCTCCCCAGGGGACAGGAGAACTTCACTAACTTCATCTAAGGGACGAAGGATGGGGCCATATACCGTCATATCTTGGGTGAGAACCTCCTTCCCTCAGCCAGGGCATTGAACATGGCTTGTGGATCGGTATTCCAGCATGACAATGACCCAAAGCACAGGGCCAAGGTAATAAAGAAGTGGCTCAATAAGAATCTCAATAAGGTCCTAGTCAGTGTCCAGACATTAATCCCATAGAAAATCTGTGGAAGGATCTGAAGGTTTGAGACAAAATTCAGCTTCGAAACCTAAATGACTTGAGAGGATCTGCATAAATATGGAGCTAGAAGAGTCTCAAAAAAGATAAATGCACAGACTAGATTTACAAATGCACACACCGGATTCATACATGCGTACAAAATTCACAAATACACAGACCAAATTTAAAAAGCACATAAGATTCACAAAAGCATACAAATTGTTTAAATGCACATAGCGAAATATATCTCGATTTACAAACTGCTTGCGTGCAGTGAATTTGACTGCATTTGTGTGTGGATTCTTTTTGAGACTCACCTGACGTGGATCCACACACAAACGCATTTTTTTTTACAGAGAATGATCTGCAACCAATCAGATATCTTCCTTGTTTTAGCCAATCACAAGAACGCACACCACGTGGGAGATTGTTCACTTGAACGCGTTCACACCGCGCTGTATGTGATACATATGAAATGCCAAATGGGCTCAAAACGTGATTGTTCAACCACTGCACCTGTTAAGCAAGCGCCTGCGCCGGTTAAATAAGCGTGTGCGCCTGTTATGTTAAAGTAACGTTACAGGTGCCAGATAAACGTTTGTATGATTTAATATAGCTCCACCTTTTTCATGTAAATAAGGTACTCACTCTTTAATATTCATGACTCTGAAGAAAGTTAGCAAGTTTGCTTTTACATTGCCTAGCACAGTGCGCCCTCGTGGACATTTATATTTCACTCCAATGTTATTTTAAACCAGTGTGACATGAATACTGTTGGTATTGCAGAAATGCATGCTGAAAGTGCATTGAAAAATTACAAAATGTAAGAGTGGACACCATCCCCGTTCAAGTGAACAATCTCCCACGTGGTGTGCGTTCTTGTGATTGGCTAAAACAAGGAAGATATCTGATTGGTTGCAGATCATTCTCTGTTTAAAAAAAAATGCATTTGTGTGTGGATCCACGTCAGGGAAGTCTCAAAAAGAATCCACACACAAATGCAGTCAAATTCACTGCACACAAGCAGTTTGTAAATCAAGATATATTTCGCTATGTGCATTTAAACAATTTGTATGCATTTGTGAATCTTATGTGCTTTTTAAATTTGGTCTGTGTATTTGTGAATTTTGTACGCATGTATGAATCCGGTGTGTGCATTTGTTGATGTAGTTTGTGCGTGTATGAATCCGGTGTGTGCATTTGTAAATCTAGTCTGTGCATTTATCTTTTTTGAGACTCTTCTAGCTCCATACATAAAAGAGTGGGACAAAATACAATGTGTGGAAACCTGGTGGTCAACTATAAGAAACATCTGTCCTCTGATTGCCAACAAGAGTTTTGCCACCAAGTACTAAGTGATTCTTTGCAAACGGGTCAAATACTTATTTTACTAAGTAAAATGCAAATCAATTTATAACTTATTGGAAATGTGTTATTCTGGATTTCTTTGTTGTTAATCAGTCTCTCACTGTCCCAATAAACCTACCATTGAAATTATAGACTGATCATGTCTTTGTCAGTGGGCAAACGTACCAAATCAGAAGGGGATCAAATACTTTCTTCATTTACTGTATAGTTATAACGTGGTCGTGTCGTACCCGTTTGGATCGGTCTCCTATTGATGGCCCCTTCTGAAGAAGCTTCTCCTCCAAGTACTCGTTATTCTGTTTGACAGAAAAAGAGAGCGAGTGAGACAGACAGAATGAGAGAGAGACTGATGACACGACGACATAATTGCATTTCCTTCAACAGCAGCTGTAGTGGGGCCACGTCACACGGACACGTAAATACATCAGTCTCACCTTTGCTTTGGTAAAGAACTTGTGCTTGAGGAGCTCAGCAGCAGTCGGTCTGTAAGACAGAGACAACATCCTTTAGACCTCTGCAAGACATTAAAGCACTGCGGCAGACAGCCGATAAAAGGAAGAGAATGTATTCAACGAGGAAATGGGATTAAGTTGATACAACTAGGTGAACATTTAGAACAGACGTTTTATTGTGAGCCACACAAAGGACATTGCTGACTTGATAGAATTATGTTGCTACGTTGAGAACAGCCAACACTGTTGTTAAACATCTGATTAGCGGAATCACATTTGATAGATTAAAGATGGAGCAAAGGCCTAACAACTAATGACTAATTGCATTTGTTAGTGTCAAAACAGGTTGTGTGGGAATATGTTGGCTTTAAAAAAAAGAAGACACTGCGCATCATCAGGTATTGCGCAAAACCTGTCTTGCTAACGCTGCTACCTCACTGCCATCTTATTTTTCTGCACTTTGTTAAGTAACTGACTAGAGATCAGTAACTGGAGATCAGTAAAATAATATACATTTATTGATTTAAAAACTGCCTAGAAAAGTTCATAGACAATGTTTAAAAAGTGCAATCCCCATGTTCATACATCATATGTTTATTACAGTGACTTTGAATTATCTAAATGCTGAGTGTGGTAAAGCCACAAATGTATTTATTTTTAATATTTCTGCAATTAGCACTTAGGTTTGTGTGATTTGTTATGGACATTTATATTAATAGTTACACCAGGCGTATTTGTCAGTGCTTTATGTCAATATACTACTGTGATTGAAGTAGCGAAAAAAAAGTATGTCATTCATATCAATTCATTTATCACCTAATTTCCTACCGGAAAGAAGAGTTTATGATTAATCTAATCTAATATTGTGTTGGTCACACTATACAATTATTTATTGCTTGTCTTTGAGGAACAATACAGGAGATAAAGAGCTTAAAAATATAAAAATTGCAATCACAATATTGGTAGAAAACAAAAACGATATTTGATTATTATCCTAAATTGTTCAGCCCCAATGACTACCCCTCTGGGTAAACCCTGTGGCTCAGTTGGATGGACCCTGTGGCCCCATCAACATCTGAGTCTGACACCCCGTCTGGAAGTCCTGCACATTTGGATAACGGATATGATTGAGATGTGCGATCACAAGTATACAAGCACCTTTTCTCAGGCTCCTTCTGTAGACACAGAGATATCATCTTCCTGAAGGACTTGCCGTACTTCTTTACCATATCCTTGTCCTGGATCCCTGTCTCCAAGCAGGGAGGGTCGTTCTGCAGAGTCAGCATCAGGACCTAGACACACACACACACACACACACACACACACACACACATATAATAACACCGGCAGAGCATTGAATTGAAGTTATATTTATTGACACATATGTACATAGGAAATCACCTTCATGGGTGGATATTTATGATATGGGGCGGCGCCTGTAGCCAGCTCGATGGCTGTGATTCCAAAACTCCAGATGTCTGCTTTGTAGTCATAACCTCTGACCTGAGGACAGACACATGACAGGTCAGAGAAACAGGATATTTTAAATTTCACGTGAAAGCTATTGCATCAGTGACGATTGAAGCTTCTCTCCTATTTCAAGAAATGCAGAGCGGGAAAAGACAGCAAAAATCAGAAAAACGGATGGTCCCCCACCTGCTCCATGACCTCCGGGGCCATCCAACATGGTGTCCCGACAAACGTCTTCCTGACCTTGGTCCTGGTCATATCTCCTCCTGCCGCTAAGAATGCACTCACACCGAAATCTGACAAAGTAGACAGGTGAGAGGTCAGGGAGCAGACAGGTGAGAGGTCAGGATGGTAGACAGGTGAGAGGTCAGGATGGTAGACAGGTGAGAGGTCAGGACGGTAGACAGGTGAGAGGTCAGGACGGTAGACAGGTGAGAGGTCAGGACGGTAGACAGGTGAGAGGTCAGGATCGTAGACAGGTGAGAGGTCAGGACGGTAGACAGGTTAGAGGTCAGGACGGTAGACAGGTGAGAGGTCAGGACGGTAGACAGGTGAGAGGTCAGGACGGTAGACAGGTGAGAAGTCAGGAAGGTAAACTATATGAGGTTTGTCATGTTTAATGTTGGTTGAAGACAGTTAATACCAGACAGCAAAACAAATATTGTTTGGGGTCTGGGGAACATACCGGCAATCTGCACAGAGCCATCGTCCCCGAGAAGAATATTACCAGCTTTCAGATCCCTGTAAACAGAACATACCGGAAATTCCAGGTGTTAAGTATTTGCCAAGCAGAGGCCTGCTACAACGCAACAAGCCTGACAGTAAACTACTAGTCATTATTGTGTTGTTTCCGTGGCCTGTTGAAGCAGCAAACCACAACCTCCTGACAGCCACACCCCAGTCATGCCAACCCAGCCGGTTTCACCTGTCAGGCTCTATCTGTGCTAAACATGCTAATCAGTGCATGCTACTAAAATAGAAGTCGATATCCAGTGTGTTTGTTTCATATATCACAGGGGAACACGTTGTTGCTGTGAACAGGCAATTCCATAAAACAAACCTGTTCAATAATACATACAGACCGCTATGAAATATTGATCATTATGGGATAATGTGAAGGACCACCAATGTGAAGCAAAGGGCTTTGCCAGAGTTTTTCCTGAAAGTCGACTGATTTGAATTGTTGTTGACAAGTGAAAAATAAATGAACCTGTGAATCTGCCCGTTCTTATGCAGATACTCCAGTCCTTCCAGGACCTCCTTAAGGATTGTGGCTATAGACGCTTCATCCAGAACCCCCGACTTATGCTCCCCGCGAGATATGATGTGTTTAATAATGTCCAGCACAGAGCCTTAGAGAGAAAAGTTAAAGACAGAGATAGAAAAAGACCAGGTTACTATCAGTTGGCTGTAGGAGTGAACATGTTTCCTGACAGGGTCACTGGGAATTTATTTGTCAAGTCAGTACTACCTAAGGCCAAAACCTCTGTTGTTAGTTTGCTGTTGTGATGACCATCGGACACACGTTTCATTCCAAGCCAAGGTAAACCACAAATAGATTTAAAAAATCAGGGGAGTCCATAACTGTCTCCAAGGCAACAGGACTAGCCTGGGCTGTAATGCCCAAACTCTCTAACTCCTGGCAGCTCTAACTCTTGACACCGGACTGCCAGCCAATGCCACAGCTGGAGAGACAGGCTGCTGTCCTGGGACCAACAAGAGCATGGCAGGAAGAAGGCGAAGACGGCACGTAAAGTTGTGTCTGATTGTCAAACAACAAACCACTTGAAATGCAACTTGATTGCCATTATTAAAGCTACATTGCCAGGGGCGGCAACAAATTAAATGTTATTCTCTTGGAAGGCCCCGCCAGCCATGAGTGAGCTCTATCCAACAGCAATACTCACCACCACTAAGTAACTTCATCACCAGCCAGAGCTCATCCTTCACTACAAAAGAGGTGTAGTAAGACACAATGTTGGGGTGGTGGCACTGAGACATGGCCTGGATCTCTTTCTGCAAAGGAAAGACAGAAAAAGACAGACAGAGACTTTACTTTGTCATTATACTAAAGCCTCTGCCCCAGTGATACGTCGGCATGGAAACACGGCCAGAGAACTTGGGTCTGAGAAGAATCAATTTGACATGAGACATAGTTCTCTTGAGGCAAAGAGGTTTTAAGTGACAATGGAAACAAGTGGTTGTTATTGTCCAGCTAGTGTCCCGGTTTCAGTCAGTATTCTTCCATTACACCTAGTGGTGGCAAGGTCTCACAGTCACAATCTCAACTTCGATACTGATACTAGCATTAGATCATTTGACAACAAAAAAAATACCCACGAAAAAAGGTATTAAGCAAGGTCTACCACTGTGTTCATTAGAAAGATTGAAAAAGTACATAATTTATGAGAACACAAATCATTAAATAAACAGCAATAACTTTAAAACGGATAAGCAATAAGATTGAACAGTTGATATATCTACTACTACCATCTAGTTAATATGCGCTGCCGTGTTGCCTGCCTTTGAAATACAAGCTTTAGAACAACTTTGAACACTACCCCAGATTCCTACTGTCCAGGCTGTCTCCCCAAAACAAACTTCACAAGACAGGGCAGAGTAGGTCCAGGGCTGAACCGCACACACCACACAATCCCTTCCATAGAGCACTACTTTTCCTTGTGAGATATAAAGGGAATAGGACTCTACTTAAGACACATGCAGCGATGTAATAAGGGCTGACTGTGTGTGGATCAGTTTCTGCACTCTCACCTATCTCCCAAAAGTTAAGATATACTTGAGGCCAAAATTAAACGGGAACTGTGCGGTTTTCATGAATACCATTTTAATGTCTCTGCCCCCAGTATTAAGGAACAGAAGAAGTTTGTGCTGTGGGTTTTAAGTAAACATAGCTAATCCCTATGATTTCTCAAAAGGCTATTTGACTGCATCTCCCATTTGCCATTCGTGAGTATTAATAGGCAGACAGGCAGACAGACAGGCAGACAGGCAGACAGACAGGCTCTCAACCTCAAGGAGCCAAAAGCACAAGAGATTCTGTTTTTTGGACACATATGGAACTGTTTGCAACTGACACGCTGTTGTTTTTGCCTGCAAATGTTTGCAGATTAATTGGTTGCAGCTCACATCATGACAGGAGTCATGTGTTGTATTCTGAAGATGTCCATATCTATATGTTACCTGTAATTCTGAGTACACAGAGTCAGGCCATAATGGCACACATCAAACGCATTTGTATCTTGTGAGTATTGTCTCATTCAAATTCAAATGTTTTAGCCACATTGCGCAGAATCACTTTTTCAACCCAGACCATGATAGGCAGTGTGTGTGTGTGTGTTACCAGAAGTTCATCCATACTGGTCTGACACTTCTCCAGGTTAATGCGTTTAATGGCCACCCTCTCCTTCCTGGGCTCACAGTAGGCGGCCTGCACCACAGCAGTGGCACCACTCCCTAAGGGGACAAAACAGAGGGGAACGATTAGCATGTAACACATTCATATAGCACAGGGGTGTTGGAACTAATTTTAACTCCGGGCCACATCACCATTATGGTGGCCTTTAAAGGGCCGGTTGTAACCGTAAGACTGTATAAATGTAACTACTCCTAAATATATTATTAAATAATGTTCTCTGAATTTTAATATTATTTATTCAAGTGTACAAATATTGTGCAAGCATTTACATAAATGTTCAAATATATTCAGGTACATTGCTCATTGTTAATTATGACATTTCATTTATCAGGTGTAGAAACCCACATTACTCCATCAAACGTGTCACACAAAATTGACAAGCATTGTGTTGTGAGATATAGTTTATGGTCACTGAATTGCTGCGAAGGAGCAAAGGAGAAAACTTTTATTCAAAATTCTAAACGTGGCAGGTCGGATTTGCCCCACGAGCCTTGAGTTTAAAATATGTGATTTAGAAGCTAGAGGCACATTCCCTAAAGTGTAACAGGAAGTGTGGAGATTAGAGTGCATAATAATAACAACACACTAAAACAATAAAGAATCTCTGAAGGACATGGGACATATTTTGTGATATTATCCCCTAAGTAGTGGTGGTTCCAGAATCACAGAAACGTCCCTCCTGAGATTTAAACAACTGTGTCTAGAATTTACAGAGACCACTTAAAATCAGCTGCTTACTGATGAGAACTAGAAAGATAATGACACGCTGACAGGGAGGTCAAAATGGCAAATGACAATATGAAATAGCAGTGATGTGTCAAACTGCATCTTGGACCGCACAACATGCCTGTCCTTGTCACAGTTGGGCTACCACACTCCTATGTGGTTCTAGTGGACATGAGGTAACCAATACTGGACAATTGAGGAGTGGAAAAACATTGCTAGGTCCGACAAATCCCTGTTCCTGTTGTGTCATTGTGACGGCAGAGTAAGCATTATGAGTGGACAAAACACAGCCTGGTGTCAACAGCACAGGCTGGTGGAGGTTGTATAATGGTGGGCAATGTTTTCCTGGCACATATTAGGTCCCTTTATAACAAAAGTGGCTGAGTTAACACCACTCTTACATTGTTGTTGATAGGTGAATCCCTTTTCTGGCTACAGTTTACCATGTGTCATTTGGATAGTCCAACTTCCAGCAGAATAATGCAGCAGGTTACAAAGCATAAATTGTCACAGAATAGTTCCAGAACCAATAAAGACAGTTCTCTTTGCTTGAGTGGCCAGCTCAGTCCCCAGACACCCACCTGAAAAGAGCATCTAATAGAATAGATGAAAATGGCTGTTTGCAGCATGGAGGTAAGAGAGTGCAATCAATGTGTCAGCATTGACAAGCATTGGCAAACATTCCTGACAGGACCGACACGTTGTAAAATGTATGCCCTAAAGAATTACAACTGCTCTGGAAGCAAATTGGTTTCTGATGCAGTAATAAAATTTAGTATAATCTCTGACTCCACCCAAAAGCTTAGTTAGCAAAGTAAACATAAAGTAATGATATAAAACAAAGCTGTCAAACTGTTTCACCATTATTGAGCAAACACATTAAACAATTTGTATTAGTGATACCGTACCATTGCTGTTTTTTGATGCAGCAAACAACTAAAGTATTCTCTGAGTAAATACATTATTTTAGTATCCTGAATAGTTAATGATAATTTATTTACATTTTGTTCATTTTTAATCGCCATCGTGAAATTACATTAAAAGGAAACCGTAACATGATACTTAGCTATGCATACTAGGCTTGTCCTTCTTTATCAACGAATTAGACCTTACCAATCACTGTATAAATTGCTTCATAAATGTCGTAAACTGATAAAACTACAGATATTAGTAGAGAACCTACAACAAGCGCAGACGTATTAAGAAGAAAATGGTAATAGTATGGTTATAGAAAACAAATACATATTCATTAAGTCACTCTACAAATACAGGGATTTTTTGGACATCTTTTCCAACATTAGACTGGCAAGTCTGGCATTAGACAGGCCTACATTTTCCTTTGCATCTTAGATCTGATTAGCAACGTCTCAAACTTAACTACACAATACCACATTGCGAACATAACTAGCTAACCCAGTTAATTTCACCCAAAAACGTCTGACTAGTATTTGCCAACTCGTTGCTAACACAAGCAAGGTATGAGTGACTCACTAAGTTCTATCGTGCCTTCTTTCAGCAAAGAAAGGGGCACCACCCTCCTCCAGACTGCCCACAGACTGCCCACAGACTGCCCACAGACTGCCCACAGACTGCCCACAGACTGCCCACAGACTGCCCACAGACTGCCCACAGACTGCCCACAGACTGCCCACAGACTGCCCCAAGTTAGCTCGCGCTTTACTCGTGCAGTTGACTTGGCTAACATTAGCTAGCTAGCTGGGCTACGTTAGCTAGCTAGGTAGCACATTAGCCAACTAGCTTGACAGGAAAGCTAAGCTAAGAAGCATATGCTTGGCCTATTATATCTTTGCAAACATTACCTGTCAAAATTAAGGTTGGTTTGGCAGGCCGTACGGTTATCTTACCAGCTAAATGAACTATCAGTCTTCAAATAAAGTCAACTAGCTAGTGGGTTACAGTAGCTTGTGAGCTAGGCGGCTAGCAACATAGCTTACTCACCAATCACCTCGTTGAGCACATAGTCGTCCTTGTTGATAGACCAAGTTTGAGCACTCGAGTCTTCTGCCATGGCTTCGTTGGAGGTTTACACTGTGTACAATGGTATAAGGAATGTGGTGGGTTAGTTCAATTAAAATATATCAAACGAGATAATTACTCCATTCGGCTCGGGGGTGTTAGCAAGTATGATTTAGTTGGCTACCTCGCTTTGACAGTTCCTACTGCTAATGTCAACACAACTTTGACACTCGCGAGGCGATTCACGTCCTCCTAGACTTACGTAGCAAAAAGTGGCATTAACACGACGCCATCTTGGGTGCGGCAAAAGGGCATTAACACGACGCCATCTTGTGTGCGGCAGAGGGGCATGTTTGCAGAGTTGTTTTGTCCTTGGATTTATGAGGTTATAAATAAAGACCACGAGTCAAAAAATGAATATCAAGTCAGTACGTTCAACAAATAGTTTTATTATTATATCAGTCTACGGTTGGTTCTACTTGTGGGCTTTAGGTCATTACATTACGAACTTTTGCCACTAAAGCAATTATTTGGCTGTGGGTCATTTTAATTCTTATGTGGTGTTTAATTTCATTGACCCATTTTAATTTCAAACTTTACTAAAGGAAAAATGCTTGTCTAGATTACTGGAGACAACTCTAGACTAGTCTGGCAGCTTCCATGCCAGGATGTCTTTGTCTGAATGTAGAACACAAGTAATTTAATATCCTTCAATTATTTTCTATTCCAAGTGGTGACGGAAAATGTGGCAGCAAATTGTCTAGTGATGGTTTAACAATTGAATTAGCAAAGGTAATTGTTTGCAAATTACTTGTCATTTAACATTCCAAGACAGCTATTTTTATAGTTGCATTGACATATTACAAAAAGTACTTCCCTTGAGGCTATTATTTAATATCTAATTTACTCACTAATTATGAATGAAACAAAGTGCTGACATTGAATAATATGTTTGCATTTAAGTGCAGAATTTGAATTGCATTGAAATGATGCATGTACCACTTCTACATTTACTGTATGACTGATCTACCTCAGATGGTTTTAAGAACTGTGTGTAGCCACGACATTCACAATGCCACAACAGAACACAAAAGAAGAAAAGCAAAATGTAATTCACTTTTGGATTTGCCAATGTTATGTGAGCTCTTTGATAAAGAAAAATACTATTGCAGGCAATTAGTCTAATTACACTCGACAAATAAACTTGGGTTTAGGTGACTTTCTGATGACTTCTCAATCATTGTAATAACATAATTTTAAGCAATAAAAATTTTTAGGATCATAGTATACATGGTAAGTCGTCATATGTGTAAATATTGTAGTGTATTTCTTTAAATCAAGTTCTATATTGATCAAGATGAATGGTAGCTTTTGTAACATTTTCAACAGGTATGTAGGCCACTACTAATGCATATTGAAATAAACATGTATAAGGTTTTGTTTCAATTCACTCCACACGCTGCCAAAAGGTGTGGCATGGCCCTCCATAACTCACTTTAGACTTGCTTAGTATAGCCTATCATCTTTGTGATATAAGCGGCAAACAACATCTAAGCTTCAGGTTTGCTCATTTTGCTAATACTCACCATTCAATGTGTCAGGGTGTCATGAATGCCTACAGTGGCTGGAAGTTAGTTAAACCACACTTAAAAACAAACAGCACATGTCATAACTGTAAAAGCCGATGGAAAAATAAAAGGCTTTATAAGAGCTGGCTATCCTATAGATCAGGGGTGGGCAAACTAAGGCCCGCGGGCCGAATCCGGCCCTTGAGGCAATTCCATCAGGCCCACGGAAGGTATTAAAACAGTTTTGAGAGGAATTAAAAAAATAACATTGCAGTCCAATTGTAATGTTTGTGAATTTGAATTATAGTTATTTAGATATAACACGCCTCCAGTATATATGTTATGTGTATACATTTAAATTATTGCCCTTTTCTGGCCCACAAATCTTTTAGAATGAACAAATTACATAACAAATGTGGCCTTTCATATAATTTCAACGTGCTGATGTGGCCCGTGAGCTGAAATATTTGCCCTCCCCTGCTATAGATCCAATGTATTCTAGAGTTTCACCACTAGAGGGCAACCAAGTGTTATTTCATTGTATTACACTAATCCAAGTGCGCTTGCCTATTATTAAGAGTTAAGTGATGTTATGTAAATGATCTATTATTATAAATATAAAGATAATCATATTGTGGGTGGAGCTATACTCTGAGACAAAATCGTCCAGTGTCAGGGACATTATGAGAGTTGAGATATGCAATAATACATGTCTCGTCCATGTTCTGAGCTGGAGAGCAAGCGAGTAAAAAAGAGAATAAGGGACTTTAAGATGCTGCGAACATCTAGCTTGGCTTTGTGGATCCCTGCACCCCATCACTGCTTGCTCTTGGGATATGAACCAGGTCAAAATAAAGCTTCGGGTTTTGTGGTATCTGTGTTTAAGTGCCTGGGGGTGCCTATGGTTACTGGGGTGTGGAGATAGGAGTCATAGGACTATAAAATACATCAGGCTGGTGAACTTTGTCATGGGAGTAATGTACACGCCCTTCCAGAGATCGTTCAAAACGCAGAAAAGCCGTCTCACCAACGGTCCTTTTGCGGTGTTTGTGAAACAGTTAGATATTTCTCCTTGGACTAATTGAATTGGTCACAATGCAATGTATACAAAGGCAGCCGAGACGCACAAAATCAGAGGAGTTACTACATTATGAAAGGATCAAGAATGTTGCGCGAATAAATGTACAACTCTTAGGTAAGTTATAGGCAGGTAACTATATTGTAACTGCAACTCTTAGGTAAGTTATAGGCAGGTAAGTGTACATGATATTGTAACTGCAACTCTTTTGTAACTGTCATCATAACATAATGGAGTTTAAACATGCTGATAGTCAAAATAATGATATTAATTAGGATATTTAATATTTGAATACATTCTTATTCGATCTGGTATGATGACAGATAATTTATTGTCATTTCCAGCAATACACTTGGAACTAATAATAATAAAAACGTGTGTAACGTATGAAATGTCACATATCACAAGGTCGATTATCAAACAAAAATAAAAAAATAAAAATGCAAAGCAGTGAACTACCTTTTGACCATGGCATCATGAATTTATCGATCATAACATAATACTTTGAATGACGTATGGATATGATAGTGCATTTAATAATTAACCCTATTGACATATAAAGGTAACCTAATTTAACAAATGAAACTGAAAGAATATAATTTGAATAAGAAATCCAGCATGAATAAAAAAGTAATGCAATTTCAGAGAGTGAAAATACAAGTATCAGCCTAGCTACAACAGCTGCTGTTGCCCTCTTTTGACTGAAAACATGTATGTTAGCAGTTTCCTGTAACTGTCTCTCAGTGTCTTACATTATTTCTGCCCACTCTTCTTTGCAGTATTGTTTAACAGTATCATGTTCAAGGGCATTCTTGCATGTCCAAATACAAGTTCCCCTACAGCATTTCCATAGGATTAAGATTTGGGCTTTGACTTAACATTTATTATTTTTCTGTTGTAGCTTTGCTTGTGGGTTTTGGATCATTTTCCAGTTTTAAAATATACATGTTGGGTTTAGCCTTAGTTTTTGACAGATGGTCTTGCATTCCCAGTTACCAAATAGAGTTCATTGAGCACTCAGTTCCCGCATGTTGGCTGTGCCCTGGGGCAGCAAAACAGTGAACAAACCTAATGCTGCTGCCTCTATGCTTACGTTGGTATGAAGGTCTTCTGTCAGTAAACATGGTGTCTGACATTGCAGCTAAACAACGCCACCTCTGACACATCTGTCCAGAGCACTTTAATCCAGTAGTTTTGGACTTTACACAGGTTTTTATTTTATTTCTTTGAGAGCAGATGCTCCTCCTGACCTCCCATATACGTTTTTGCAGTCTCTTTCTGACAATTGACTTATCCACTTCCACATTGATTGTGACATGAGGCCAGCAGATCGATTGCCGTAATCCTGGATTTCTTCATGACTTCAGTATAGATTGCCAATATAGTCTTTTTGCCAATTATAGATGATCTGTGGAATGTTGAATCTTTATAAATGAATCAGAATCAGGTTTTTTTAATCAATTCTTTTTACACATACAAGGAAATATTTTACTATATAACTAATCCTCTAATTCTTTTCTAATTATTTGCACCTGATTCTAAATTAGACATTTTATTTGTGATGAAGTTAAATGTGTACTAAGTTTTCTTTTCACATAAAAGCACCCTTTTCAATGAATATTGTTGGAAGTTGGCTCAGATATCCATGTGACCAAATATGTTCAAAGAAGACAACATCCTGAGGGTGTGCTTTCTTTTTCACTTGACTGTTAACTGTAATAATAGAATCTCAAGGTCAGTTATCAAACATGAAATCAAAACGAAACAAGTGCAACACAATAAATAATCTAATAAATAATCAGTCATAAAATCATAAAAAGCTAAAATGTTCACACAGTTTTAACTGCCTCAGAGGCTTCTGTATGTCATAATTTGCAAAGGCAGTAAGGGAACATATTTAACATCAGGAATATTAAGCAAATTTACTTAGATCAAAATGTAAGTCTGTCAATATTTACATGTTTTGCCACCTTTCCTTGTTTCCTCTCCTCGCTCTCCGTCAGGTTTGGAAGGGGACGCAGACCTTGAGTTCCTCCTAAGTGGAGGAAACCTTCTGAAGTTGAGATCTTCCACTTGGATGAAGACTCGCTTCTACAAGCTGCAGGAGGACTGTCGGACCATGTGGCATGAGTCCAGAAGATATTTCAGGTCCAAACAGACCTGTGAGTATAGCTAGCATACATTATGGTACAAACTACCCATAAGTCCACAACAGACCTGTGAGTATAGCTAGCATACATTATGGTACAAACTACCCACATGGGTGTAACCATCCACCAGGCCTCGCTGCTGTAGAGTTATGCTAAAAAGGGGTTTGGTCGCTCTCTTCTTTTATTCATTTACATCAGTCCCACAGAGATACAGCCTGTAACACATGTCTTATTTAGTCAGATGAGATTGGCTTAAGCTAATAGCACAGAGGAAAGTTTACTCACTAAAATGCCTCCCAGCGTATGGACACCAAGTGTGTTGATAGGAAACAGCATGTTCTTATCATTTATTTGACCAGGGAGGTTGACAACATGGTGACAACAATTACACATGATGACACATTTTTCACCAAACCAGTTCTAGGATTCGATGTAGCTACCTTTCGGTTACTGGTCAGATGCACTTACTGCCAGGATGCCAGTGCCACTATAGCATAGCTGAAAACTATTCCAATATTGTTTCAATAAATGTGTAATCGGCTAAAGAATCAGCCTGATTCTGGCTATATATCTGTGAATGGCCGCATGTATGACTGAAGTACTGTACTAAACCAGAAGATCTGGGGATTAACCAGATATATGGGTTCCCCCACAGAGACAACCTAAGCACCCAAATGAAACCCCCTGCGTTGGCTGTTCTTGTTGGAGAACCCAAAGAAGGATTCCTATTCAGAAACATCCAAAACATTTGAGACCCTTTTCTTTGTTTATGGGAGTTTTTCTGGATGATATCGATGCATATGTTTTGCACAGAGTTCTAAATGTATTTAGTATATCGTTCTACCTCTCTGAATAGGGATATGTCATAAACTTTCTATATATGATTCTTCAGACGGAAACTTTTAGTAGAACCTTATCTCAATGTGAATAACACTTTTCTAACCCTTTCCTCTGTGTCCTGATGTCACCTTTTTGAGGATTAGATATTCAGGAGCGGAGGCAATAAACATTATGTCGACCCAGAGCGTTTGATAATAACTATGGTTACAAGAGGTATTGCTTTTATTGTCTAGTCCTGACTGACATCTGATTCACACATTGTGTGTTTCCAACAAATAAGCTGATGTTTCACTGATATTTCTTGTGGTTCCAGCTGACACTGAGCTTTCTGTACATACGGGTTTCCAAGTATACAGTTGGGATTCAGTCAAACGCGGCATAGCAATGTTTACACAGTGCTTTTATTTACAATGCTTCTCCCATGCCCATACTTCTCATTCTGAAAGTGAATTTTCCCTGGGACTAGTTCTTGTTATTTAACCATTATTGAAGAGAACTAACTTGTCAACTGGGAAGTGAACTACAGTTTAAGTACAACAACATGGGTTTAATCAAAACCCATAAACATGCAGTCTTGGACATTAGTGAGGGGGAAACAAAAACAAAGTATCTTTTCATAATGTGTCAGTTTAAATCACATCATACCTCAGTTAGCTG
The DNA here is from genome assembly GCA_029465975.1 of Dallia pectoralis. NCBI lineage: Eukaryota > Metazoa > Chordata > Actinopteri > Esociformes > Umbridae > Dallia > Dallia pectoralis. The sequence continues at coordinate 8,463,986 of CM055732.1, read as the reverse complement.
TGAATTCCAGGTTTGAAAATGAGTGGTTTTGTTAACATGGGCCACATACATTGTAGGTACAAACATAATGTTTACAACAAAATGGTTTACAACATTTCCGGGGACTCATTTTGGCTTGACAGAGTCGCTTTTACAACCAGTGAATAAAAAGGTAGATTGCATTCAATGTTTAAGATAAACTTTACAGGTTTCCAGTTTGTATCTTTTTTTCTGAAAAAATGTTAGCACAAATGCAAATGTTTGCATGTATGCACTGAAGACTCAGCAAACAAAAGCTTAAACTCTTTGCCACTTTAGAGTTCAAAGTACAAACAAAATGAGCTACTATTAATCTATTGTGCTAGACTAGTAGAATATTAACATCATTTATGTATTTCCTTGTTCTTGGAAAAGAATGGCCTTCAATTCTGCATTAACAGTCATTCTGCACATTTCCTGTGATTTCCTGTAAATCCAAGTACCGGTAATCTGCTTTCGCCACACTTTCCTAGAGGGGTGTTAAATGGGCACTGTTGTTTTAGTTTTAAATGTGGTGCTTTTTAATGTAGTCTGAGCAATCCAATTGAATAAAATGAACCCCCGTTTCATCTTCTCACCTCCTCAGTTTCCATTGAGGAAATCTCTGAGGTGCGTGCAGGCCGTCAGTCAGAGGGGCTGAGGAAGAACACAGACGAGCTGCTGGGTGGGAGATGTTTCTCCATCATCTTCAAGGTTCTTTAAATCTCAAAAAAAAAAATCCCTAGCTTACGGTGTATTCACTGGTATAAGGATGTCTCAGACAAACCTAAATGCAGAGATTAATATAAACAACTGACTTTTAAATGTGTTATTGTTTCTTCATTCTTCTCAGGGCAGGAGAAAGGACCTCGACCTATTAGCCAGCTCAGATGAAGAGGCCAAGCAGTGGATCACCAGTTTGGAGAAGATAATGTCCAACGTGAGTAACCTCAACCTACAGCAGAAGACCAACCAGTATCCTTCATTACAAATAGTAAAACAGCCTCATGATCAATGATTAATACTACTAGTTAGTTATCAAGGTTACTAATGGTTTAATTCAAAACTACGGACGTAATGTGTCAGAAAAACAGTTAGGTGTACAAAAATGTATAGGGTTTTCACCGGTCATACAGAAACATGTATTTAGAGTCAAAGCACGAAAGAGGAGCTGAATTGTAGAATCTGTTTATGTGGTGTAACTCGGGAACAAAACCTGAAAGTTCAGTGGGAGAACCGGCACCACTTTAGCAAAACAAATAATAAAAATTCAGTTGCATTTAAAAACAAGCAGTAATTCTTATTGACATGCTTTGCCAATATGGTTGTGTTACGATAGATAGCCCAGTTCCGATGTTTTGCCCAAATCAGAACGGTGTCGCCTTTGTAATTGCACTATACTCCGGTGGTTTTAGCACTTTAATCACTTCTTCAGTTGGATCTTCAACTGCTTGAAAAAAGCAGACAAGAACTGTGACAATCAGCTGAGTCTGAAGGAGCTGAAGGACTTCTTGCATCAGATCAACATTGAAGTGGACGACGTATATGCTGATCGCATCTTCAAAGTAAATACTTTGTAAATGTAATAATATAATTTATAACATGTAGATGAGGCTTTTCATTGGTGGTAAACAATGCTTCTCATTGGTGGTTATCGTGGCAGAAAAAGTTTTTCAAATTGTTTATATTTGTGTTATAAATGGACATGTTCTCTGACCCTGTACTCTGTTTCAAAGAGACATGCCTCTATTGTCATCCACTGGGCAGCCAGTAATAATCCCCTTCTTTTAGCATCCCAGCGGTTTATTACTTCCAGAAAACAACACCATTTTGTTATTTCTGCTATTTCCATCTGGTAGATATGTGATAAGTCTAAGTCCGGCTATCTGTCTGAAGAGGAGATAAAGCATTTCTACAACATGCTGACACGTCGGCCGGAAATTGACAAAATCTACGGGGAGTACGCTAAAACAACAGGCTTTATGAGTGCTGAAAACTTATTGGAATTCCTGATTAAAGAGCAGAAAGAAGAGGCAACCCTAGCTGACTCAAATAGGCTTATTGACAACTACGAACTAGATGATAAAGGTGAATATCCATACTTCTTTCTGATGTCATTGGGAGAAGTTCGGATTTTCCGTCGTAAAAAAACCCAAAGGTTGGTATCACAATCTGAGGTAATCGCCTGCATGTCTCTCTGCAGCCAAAGAGAAGCAGCTGATGAGCAAAGATGGCTTTCTGATGTACCTTCACATGCCTGAAGGTCTGGTGTTGAATCCGGCCCATAATGCCGTGCACCAGGACATGAACCAGCCCCTAAACCACTACTTCATCTCTTCGTCTCACAACACATACTTGATGGAGGACCAGCTAAAGGGACCCAGCAGCACAAAGGCCTATGCCAGGTAGTCATTACAGACACCATCTACAATGCAGTCATAATGATTTAACCAGTTCTACATGAACTGTTCTGGCGTGAGCCTACTTGATCAAATTGGTCTGGACCAATTCCGCTTTCTTATGTCTTCCTATGTAAGACACTGGACAATGGATTCGTTAAGATTTGTTTAGATGATTGAATCTGTGTGTGAGTCAACATCAGGACAGTTGTTCTATTTATTTGTAGGGCTCTTGTAAAAGGCTGTCGCTGTGTAGAGTTGGACTGCTGGGACGGCTCAGATGGGGAGCCTGTCATCTACCATGGTTACACTCTGACCTCCAAAATTCTCTTTAAAGACACCATTGAAACCATCAAGAAGTATGCCTTCAAGGTAAGTCTTGCTGCAAACATGTCCATTTATATATATATATATATATATATATATATATAAAACAATATAACATCTTAACATTCCTTAGTTAAATTTGTTATTGTGTGCCGGGCACCCAATGATTTTTAATAATTGCTATCCTTTGCTAATGTCATTCTTTAGCACAGCATGAACTCTAATACTGCATATATCCAACATTGACTGTTTCCCTTCCAGTGTTACTGGAGTGTTTCTATGAATAATCACAACAATTCATATCCATAACAGCATACTTTCATTTCAGGAACATTCCAGAATTAGTTTATTTTTTTCTCAGCCAAATGCAGACAGTGTTCCATGATCATTGTAATTCTTTATTCATTAACAGTGAACTAAAAAGTTAAATAAATTTCAAATTATGCATGTTCTTTAGTATTCTAGCACAGTGGATTTGATGTTATCCAATCACTACAGAGTAGAGACTGTCAGCTTAAATTTGGGGTATGTTTATATACTTGCTGAACCATTTAGAAATGATGGAACCAAAAGCATCTTGACAGCGCTTGCCTAGTTTTAGTATTGTTATTTGGTTTTGTTGGCCAACATTCAGTCTTGTTTCATATTTTTGTGATCTTCAATAGTCTCATTACATCCAAATCTGTGTAATTCTGTTGGTTTGATTGTACTGACTCGTATGTCCACAGACTTCAGACTATCCAGTAATCCTGTCCTTGGAGAACCACTGTAGTGTGGAGCAGCAGAGAGTCATGGCCCAGCACCTGAGCTCCATCCTGGGTAGTGCTCTGATCACTGCACCTCTGGAAGACCAGATGCCCACTCAATTCCCCTCCCCAGAGGTGATTGCCTTATTGGATATGCTAGTCAACTGTCTGTGTGTGTTTGGTAATGGTTGACCGTGGTATGACCTTAATCGTGGGATGACGTGGAGTCAGAAAATGCCAGAAACCTCCACACTCCGACCAGAGCTTCAAGAATGACAATGTCAAACACATCAAGTCAACTGCAGTCCAGTGGCCATAAGAAATAATGTGTTGCCTTGTTTGTTCTGTCAGATCACAACACGACAGCACTAACACATTAGGAACACACATTTAGAGATGGTGAATTCTAACTGTTGCTGTGGCACTATGGATGGGTAACATACATCACAGAAGTGCGTCAGGACATTTGCCTTCTTTAATGACTTTATTTCTTAGGCGCTGAAGGCGAAGTTCTTAGTGAAAGGGAAGCGGTTCACTAAATTGGAGGCCTACTTCGGCCGTGAGGCAGATGCCACAGGCGACGACACTTTGACAGAGGAAGAGGATGAAGAGAAGGAGGAAAAGCAGAAGGCCAAAGTAGGTGCACACGTGTCAAACCTACAATGACAATGTAATACTAGTATTTGTCACATATTACCATCTTCAAAAATACAATCTCAGAATTCTGTGTGTTTTCGTTCTTTAAATGCGTAGTTTTAAACGAATCCAACTGTATTTCTGTAGAAACAAAATCAGCTGCACAATACTGAAATGCATTGTGTCCCAACCTGTTGTCTACTATAAACCTGTGTCTGAAGTGTATGATGGTTTTTGATCTGCAAGAAACTGAAGACGGCCAAGGAGCTGTCGGACATGGTGGTCTACTGTAAGAGTGTCCCCTTTAAAGGCTTCCAGGATGCCAAAGACCACCTGGCCTTCTACGAGATGGCCTCGGTCAAGGAAGGGAAAGCCATACAGCTGGCTGAGGAGTCTGGTGAGCAGGACTGCATGTTTCTGCATGCAGGGGTGTAGTAACGGCCGTCTGTACATTTGTAATCGTTAGTTTCACTTCCTGTAGCAAGATGAAATGAAATGTGTGATATCCTTTTTACCCTGGAACATTTTACTGTCGACCTATGATGTCAAGGCTTTGTTGGGTTAACACAAAGGGATGTAATCTTCACTGAAAGAGCAATAAAACCCCTTTAAACAGAAACAAAGTCATGATTGAAGACTTTATGGTATCTGCGTCAGTTGTGGGTGTCATTTGAGCTTTATTGAACTTTCTGAACTTGTCGTAAACTCACAAGTTATTGTTCTCATGTTTGTGGTAATCTCACAAGGTCTTGTTCACATGACTGCGGTAAACTCACAAGTCATTGTTCAAACGTGTGTGGTAAACACAGAAAGACTAGTTCTAGTAAACAATTGTTATTTACAAAATGTTCACTTCAAACTGTGGTACGATCAACTGAGCCTACAATTCGAGCCTACATTCTGGAGTCGCTTGCTGTATCGCTGACAAGTGACGTATCTCTCTTATTGTCTCTCCCCGCGTGTCTCTCTCATGTTACAGCCAACAGTTACATCCGTCACAATGTGGACAAGCTGAGTCGTATCTACCCAGCAGGCACCAGGACAGATTCCTCCAACTTTAACCCTGTAACCCTGTGGAACGCCGGTTGCCAGATTGGTAAGATTCATGAACAGAAGGGACCATGGCTAGAGGACATGTTTTAATCTGGTAAATCTGGTACATTCATGAATCATGCAGCCAGCCAATATGTTTGAAAGTAATGGACTGCAGTGAAAAATATTGTGGAAACTCCCTCCATCCATGGAAGGATTTTACATCCATATGAAAAGGAAATGGTTTTCTGTCCACCAAAGCCAAAGTGTCCGGGTGTCAAAACCTTGGGCTATCCTGGGTAAATTTGTCATCGACAAATAATTATGAATTATTATGTTGCAAGGTGATTTGTAGATCAGTCTGTCAACAGCACTGTTTACACAGTAACCTGAATGTCGAACACGCCCATGATCTCATCCTGTTCCCGTGACAGTGGCTCTCAACTTCCAAACATCCTGTCCTAACATGGATGTGAACCAAGGTCATTTCCTGGCCAATGGAAAGACGGGATACATCCTGAAGCCGGCCTTCATGAGGAACAAGATGTCAGAGTTCAACCCCATCACTCTGACAAAGGGACCATGGCTACAGCACAAAATCCTACACATTAAGGTCAGATTCTCTTGATGAATACTCTGGCTTTTCATTTACATTGACTCTCAAAAGTCAGATTACACTGATGATTTACTGACATTTACTGGGCGTTCGCTTGTTATTATTCCCAGATCATCTCAGCCCAGCAGCTCCCCAAAGTGAACCAGAGAAAGACCTCTGTTGTGGACGCCTTGGTTAAAGTGGAAATACATGGAGTTCCAGCTGATACCACAGAGAAAGAAACAAGTTATATTGAAAACAACGGTATAGTTCCACGCTCATACGCCACTTTAACTTTTACCTATTTGTTAATTGCACTCAATCCCTTTAAAAAGAGGGAATGAAAACCAGAGTGTTTTGGCCTCTCACGGCCTATGTTGAATAACCCCACCTGAGCAGCGAGGCTGTTAAACTGGTTTCTGAATTCAGCACATGCCATTTTACTATCAGATAATGTAAATGTCTTGTGATTCCTTGACTTTGGACCGGCCAGGTTTTAACCCGACGTGGAATGAGAACTTCCAGTTTGATGTGCACGTGCCTGAGCTGGCCCTGGTTCGCTTTGTGGTTGAGGACTATGACTCTATATCTGATAATGAGTTAATCGGACAATTCGCCCTGCCATTCACCAGTTTACAGATGGGTAAGTAATAGTATAATCTGGCCATTCACCAGTTTACAGATGGGTAAGTAATAGTATAATCTGGCCATTCACCAGTTTACAGATGGGTAAGTAATAGTATAATCTGGCCATTCACCAGTTTACAGATGGGTAAGTAATAGTATAATCTGGCCATTCACCAGTTTACAGATGGGTAAGTAATAGTATAATCTGGCCATTCACCAGTTTACAGATGGGTAATTAATAGTATAATCTGGCCATTCACCAGTTTACAGATGGATAAGTAATAGTATAATCTGGCCATTCACCAGTTTACAGATGGGTAAGTAATAGTATAATCTGGCCATTCACCAGTTTACAGATGGGTAAGTAATAGTATAATCTGGCCATTCACCAGTTTACAGATGGGTAAGTAATAGTATAATCTGGCCATTCACCAGTTTACAGATGGGTAAGTAATAGTATAATCTGGCCATTCACCAGTTTACAGATGGGTAAGTAATAGTATAATCTGGCCATTCACCAGTTTACAGATGGGTAATTAATAGTATAATCTGGCCATTCACCAGTTTACAGATGGGTAAGTAATAGTATAATCTGGCCATTCACCAGTTTACAGATGGGTAAGTAATAGTATAATCTGGCCATTCACCAGTTTACAGATGGGTAATTAATAGTATAATCTGGCCATTCACCAGTTTACAGATGGGTAAGTAATAGTATAATCTGGCCATTCACCAGTTTACAGATGGGTAAGTAATAGTATAATCTGGCCATTCACCAGTTTACAGATGGGTAAGTAATAGTATAATCTGGCCATTCACCAGTTTACAGATGGGTAAGTAATAGTATAATCTGGCCATTCACCAGTTTACAGATGGGTAAGTAATAGTATAATCTGGCCATTCACCAGTTTACAGATGGGTAATTAATAGTATAATCTGGCCATTCACCAGTTTACAGATGGGTAAGTAATAGTATAATCTGGCCATTCACCAGTTTACAGATGGGTAAGTAATAGTATAATCTGGCCATTCACCAGTTTACAGATGGGTAAGTAATAGTATAATCTGGCCATTCACCAGTTTACAGATGGGTAATTAATAGTATAATCTGGCCATTCACCAGTTTACAGATGGGTAAGTAATAGTATAATCTGGCCATTCACCAGTTTACAGATGGGTAAGTAATAGTATAATCTGGCCATTCACCAGTTTACAGATGGGTAAGTAATAGTATAATCTGGCCATTCACCAGTTTACAGATGGGTAAGTAATAGTATAATCTGGCCATTCACCAGTTTACAGATGGGTAAATTATTAGTATAATCTGGCCATTCACCAGTTTACAGATGGGTAAGTAATAGTATAATCTGGCCATTCACCAGTTTACAGATGGGTAAGTAATAGTATAATCTGGCCATTCACCAGTTTACAGATGGGTAAGTAATAGTATAATCTGGACATTCACCAGTTTACAGATGGGTAAGTAATAGTATAATCTGGACATTCACCAGTTTACAGATGGGTAAGTAATAGTATAATATGGACATTCACCAGTTTACAGATGGGTAAGTAATAGTATAATCTGGCCATTTAACAGTTTACAGATAAATTATTAGTATAATCTGGCCATTTACCAGTTTACAGATGGGTAAGTAATAGTATAATCTGGCCATTCACCAGTTTACAGATGGGTAAGTAATAGTATAATCTGGCCATTTAACAGTTTACAGATAAATTATTAGTATAATCTGGCCATTTACCAGTTTACAGATGGGTAAGTAATAGTATAATCTGGCCATTTAACAGTTTACAGATGGGTAAATTATTAGTATAATCTGGCCATTCACCAGTTTACAGATGGGTAAATTAATAGTATAATCTGGCCATTTACCAGTTTACAGATGGGTAAGTAATAGTATAATCTGGCCATTCACCAGTTTACAGATGGGTAAATTAATAGTATAATCTGGCCATTTACCAGTTTACAGATGGGTAAATTATTAGTATAATCTGGCCATTCACCAGTTTACAGATGGGTAAATTAATAGTATAATCTGGCCATTTACCAGTTTACAGATGGGTAAATTATTAGTATAATCTGGCCATTCACCAGTTTACAGATGGGTAAATTAATAGTATAATCTGGCCATTCACCAGTTTACAGATGGGTAAGTAATAGTATAATCTGGCCATTTAACAGTTTACAGATAAATTATTAGTATAATCTGGCCATTTACCAGTTTACAGATGGGTAAATTATTAGTATAATCTGGCCATTTACCAGTTTACAGATGGGTAAATTATTAGTATAATCTGGCCATTTAACAGTTTACAAATGGTTCAGTCAGTATTATTATCCTCCCATTTACCAGTTTACCAATATGTCAGTTGGGAGCTGTAAACATGTCGGCAGTGTCTGCAGGTTTTTGCTCTTACCTTGATCGATTATTTAGGTCACTAATTACATAGGTCCTCCCCTTGCCTGGCTGTTTAGGTGTCAAATTAAATCCACTTGAAAGGTAAAACCTGTCTACACAGGACCTCTTCAACTCAACTCTGACCATTACGTTTTTTTCATTTTAACCCTCTAGTCAGTACCAGTCATTTAGACCTGGGACACCTGATGGGTCAAATATCTGATGAGTTAGAACAGGTACACATTATGTCCTGGGACACCTGGTGCATACAATTAATGACGAGGTAGAACAGGTACTCATTTAGACCTGGGACACCTGGTGGTTCCAATCACTAATGAGGTAGAACAGGTACTCATTATGACCTGGTACATCTGGTGGTTCCAATCACTAATGAGGTAGAACAGGTACTCATTTAGACCTGGTACATCTGGTGGTTCCAATAACTAATCAGTTAGAACAGGTATTCATTTAGACCTGGTACATCTGGTGGTTCCAATAACTAATGAGGTAGAACAGGTACTCATTTAGACTTGGGGCACCTGGTGGGTCCAATTACTGATGAGGTAGAACAGAAAACCTGCAGGCTCTGGGTCAGATTTGAACATCTTAGTAGAATCAGTTTGACACAATTTAAAATATGCCTTTTTGATGTCTGTCAAACCTTTCTTCAGTCCCTTCTGTTTTGTAATAATCAGGTTAGTCATATGTTGTCAGTCAAATCATTGCCAGGTCTGTACTATGATTTCCTGGCAATCTGAATCGATAATTGGACAGTATTGTCTCCTTTTGACATATCATAACAGTTTCTGTTATAACAACACACCAACAACACACTAAAGCCATGTTACTGTCTGTCATCCTTACTGCTGTTAACTGACTGGGACAATTCTCTTCCTGTTTAGGATATAGACACGTGTCTCTATTTAAGAACGGAGAGCCTCTATCTTCAGCCGGACTGTTCATACACGTCATGATTGTGAATGCCTAAAACACTACCATCTGTCTGGGTATTAACCTGGCTGACACCTGACGTGACTCCTACACGGTCTGAAGGGGTGTTTTGACCATGTGGGGACGAGGCATTGATAATGAAGGGCAGATATCCCGGTTTATATTAGACATGATGTGTTTTCACCACAGCACCTCAACCAAGGAACCAGACTGTCATGTTTCCTTTCAATATCTCTGAGGTAACGAACTAGTAAATAAGAACCAACTCCAAACACACATTTTCTGAGCTGATATTTTGGTTAAAACGGTCTTCAGTTCTGACCTGTGAGCCTCAGCTCTCCGTTAACTGCCAGTCATCTCTCTTTTTACCAACATTTTTCTTTCATAATTTATTTTAGCCAAATAAATAATTGAGCAGTCTTTCTTACATGTTACTTCTGTGCAGGACCTGAAGTTAACGTTTTTGGCCACCAGCCACTGTGGCAGGTGGATTTTGAAATCTACCTGCCACAGTGGTTTTTTACCAGCCAAAAGTTTTAGTGCCTAAAATAAAGGTGAATGACTCAGAATATGCACAAGAATGGTTCTTGAACTTGTACAGAATACACATTCTGGCAACCTAAAGGCAAATCAATCGAATTAAGCAAACCACTGTGTTTAATAGGTTTGCAGGTTGGTAAATATTGTATAATGCTGTGAACAAATATCAATCTTATGTGCTGAGTAATATTAAACTTTTTTTTAAGACTGATTAAAATCTGAGAGTTGTTCCTGACAATTGTTTTAGAAATGCTTGTTATCGTTTCACCCAGTGCATAACTGCTTCCCTGTAAAAGTTGGCCAAGAAGATTTTAAATAAAAAATATTTGTAATATAATCAAAGGTGCCGGAGAATGTTCAAAAATCTATGAAAACAAACTCTGCGTCAGAGTTGTCTGAGGCCCCCGCTGGTTGTCAGAGACAGCGCCGTGAGTTATTCCACACTTTTCCAGTACCTTAAAACTTTTGTAATTACAAAAAGTTAGGTTTGTTTAAATTGGTTTGGAGCCAAGTTCGTCAGAGCAATGTCTCATATTAAAAGCTTCTCTGAGATGGGTATATCAAGTTTCCTGGATCTGTGTCATCGCACATGGTAAATAAATATCACATGAGATATATGGGACGGTATATCAATGTATATGGGTTGCAATAAACCTTTTTATTTCAATTGAAGGATGAGAAGAAAATACCAAACATGTACGCAGAAAATAAACTGCTTTGAAGAGAAACGTAAAAGAAACCAGAACAAAAAAGGACAAACTGACAAAAAATACCAAGTGAACATCCCTATGTGAGTTTAAATCAGTTTGGTGTTCAAACTAGGAGAAAGGTAATTGAGTGTCTTTTGTCAGTGTGATCAAGTGTGCACGCACAGATACAAATGGAAAAATTATATACAGTATATTGTACGTAAAAGGTGACTTGAAATGTAACTGAACTGATTTGTCATGAAAACCTGTTTGTTTGAAGTTTGCTAAAAGGTGTTTGTTTTCACCCAAGGCAGTGAAAGACTCACAGAGGTGAGTGCTTAAAGAAGAAATAACTTGATAAAATGATTAATGCAACTTTTCCAAACCAAATACTGACACCGGTCTCTAGAAAAATATTACAATGATATAAACAACAGCTTCAGAGAGACACAGCTATAGAGTGTTTGAAACCAGTAACATTTTCTATAAAAGGGCATTCAAATATTGAAACTGAGTAACCTCTTGAACGCATAATACACCCCAATCATCAACCAACAACACACAAACAATATTAAATGTCCTTGACAACACCCGCCGGTTGACATTATGGTACATGTGTCACCATGGGAACCTACATACATATGAGTGGTAAAACACAAAGAACTAAACACACCGTGTTGATGAACGGTTACCAGCAGCAGATTGCCATAATATTGCCTCTGACCAGAACATAGAATGTCAGCTGATTTGCCACAATTCATTGTCAACCAAAATGTGACCATGTGATAAAACACTGCGCTTAACAGTTTGTTGAAAGTGACCACGCAAACCATAACGTTACAGCAACCTTATGATCAATCATTGCTTTCAGTCCTAACAGGTATTAAAGCCTTGTTCCCCTCGTTCCTCAAGCACTCCCCAAATTGTTACAGGGTAGCAAAATTATTTTCCATAAATCCCTGTTGGATAACAGGTGTTTATTCCATCCTGATGACTCCAGGAATTGTCCTAACAGAATTTCTGGAAACATTTTCAGACGGTTACATTTTCTTCCAGTGCTCAGTGTTACATCAAAACCTGCGTTAACCAATCCAGACTCCGACATGATATACACAATGAGATAGGCTAAGGCTCACATGGGCCTGACCAGGAAATACCATACAGCCAACTGTTGAACTGGAGTCCAGAGTGTGTCCTGGTCAAACCCCTCATCCCTAGCACTGATCCTGAATGTTATTGCCTGTGGTTATAGTACAGTGTGTGTGTCATTTGAATTGGAGTTAGGCACTGTGGTGACGCCCATCCGCCCTGTACTGTGTCCCAACCAGCACACTAAACCCTGGCTGGTGCCCTGCTATGGACTGGAGACATTAGGGCACCCAAGAGGAAATAGGGTGCCAATTGTGATACGTACAAATCACTGCAAACAATTAACTGGATGGTTTTACAAGTCCCACTGGGGGAGAGTTGAGGGCTACTGCCCCCTGTAGGAATAAATAAAAATGGTTGTTAAGAAATGCTGAATGTTGAATGCTGGTTAAAAACTAGCAGACTAAAGGAATGACCTGGATCAAACTCAGTATGACTCATTCACTTACAAACTTCACAACAAAATTATTTTCTTCAGAAAAATAAAATGCCTTCATTTAAATAGGCAAAATAGCTTAAAAATACTTTCTGAATTTATCTTGGTTTAACAATCTATAAACCGAAAACAAAATAAATACATTAAGAAAATATTGGCACAAATTCAGTTATGGTTTAGGGTGGTTTTCCAAAATGTAGCACAAATTGAAATTACAATTCAGCCTATTTGCAATGTAGAAAGTTCACAATTGCAAACATTTTTCCTTTTCTTCCTAAAAACAAATGAATCATAACACACTATACTAAGATAATATGAAGACAGAAACAGAAAAGAAAACACTTCTATACGATGGCACAAGCAAACTGGAGAAGTATAATGGAGAAATTTAAACCAGCGTTCAGATGATATCCTTCTGCTACAATAACAACAGTGCTTTATTAAAAAGACTACCTTTCTCCATTTTAAAGCATAGATAGCATCCATTAAAGAGGTTTTCCGGACATAGGCCATTTACAAAATACATCCTAATAAAAACCACATTCAAACAAGGCACTTCATTGGGTAAAAAAACAAAACGTGGTCACAGTCATTTACTTGGAACTACCAGAACTGTCTGATGCATAGCAACAATACCAGAACCAAATACACGGACTGAATCTGTGTGTCCTCTTTACCACAAAAACATTTCCACACAAAAAGGTTGATTTTTGGTTAAAGGTAGCTAAGCACCTCTCTGTATGGGCAACGCTGCTTTTTGCCGCGGTTAGCATGACAATATAGGACTGAAATTGTTCCCTCCTTTGTGTCCCTACCCTCCAATCAGAAATGCATTCCGCCGCATCATAGACATGTTCCAACCTTGCACGTCCAAATCGGACTTCCTGGTTTCGCCACAGTGGTCCTTGGGAAGTGTAGTTTTCTCCAGTCTGACTACTGTCAGCTCACAGCCTCCCACAGAGCGGAGAAGAGAAAGGTGTACTGTTTGAGCGGGGATATGCTAACCCAGTCCCCCTTTCCACAGTGACTAGAAGCGTCAGGCTGGAGGGTTGTGGTTGTGGGATGGTGTTGTTAAACGGGCAGAGAGAGAAAGAAGAAAAAGAGAGAGGGCGCGGGTGGTTTTGTCCCTGATGCTACCTCCCCCGGAGGTCCTGCAACACACCATAGACCTCATCTTCTCTGCTCAGTCCCTCAAAAAACGGCAGCAGGTCCAGTAGCTCTGTGTCGCTCATGTCGTCAAACCACGACTGAACTGGGACCTGAAGAGATAGGACAGAACAGGACGGCACACACACACATCACTTTTTCCATGCAATAGTGAACCCAGACATACACATTCAGAATCATATGTTCCATAAACCTAACCGAAAACCTGAAACCTGTCTTGATTTTAGAACAGGGTAATCAGGCATCGGGTAAGACACGTGTAGTTATGCCACTCACAGCGTTCTCCGGGTGGAAAATGTACGAGGCAGGAGAGTTGTCGACTATGATGACGTTACCCAGCTCTCTTCCCAGCCTGCTCAGGTCTTTGACATAGTTCCCACGGTGGAACACGCACGACTCGCGGAACAGACGGGCGCGGAACACACCCCACTGGTCTAGCAGGTCCGCCACAGGGTCAGCATACTGGACACACACAGGTCAAAGGTCAAACTGTGCAGATCTCAAAGGGATAAAGGGAGACTAGGAATAGAAATGGAAGTTCAGGAGCTATGCTGGAGGGTCTACCAATAGCCTGCCATCATGCTACTGAACATTTGGCTTAAGGCACAACCTGGTCCCCAGGGAAATACTAGTTTACAACGAGCTCGAGGACAGGGCAATCTGAACGGCTCTTTTACCACAGAGACACCATGAGCACTTACCCATCATGCATTAGTGGGAGAAAGAGAGACAGAGAAGAGACCGGCTCAAAGAAAGGAACAACAGGATGAAGACAGGAGCAGAGGTGTGACAGTGAAGACGGTGTGCTTTAAGAGCACTTTGAAAACTGGTGTGTTGTACGATTTTTACTTTCACAGTCGAAAAGTTACACTCCAATTACAAATACTGGAAAAGACAAAACGAAATCAGAGAATATACAGCAGGAAATGGTATGAAACTGAATTGTCACTTAATGTACGGAGAGATATGTCAGGTGATTAGTACAAACCTTGGCCAGACTTGCGGTGAAGAGAACACATTCGAATAGGTCTCCCATCTTCTGGAGAAACTCATCCACGTGGGGTCTCTTCAGTACATACACCTACAACCACAACACAAGTCCGTTTGGACCCTGAACCCACAACCAGTCTTAGATACATTATACACCGACACACACGATCAGTTTCAGCATAGTCAATAAAACACAGACCCAAGCCCAACTACAGAGTAACGATCACACGCACAATACATTTTCTGTATTTTCTGTCCTTCTCAAACACAGCGCCGGACACATTAGTTCTTGAACACACAGTTGTGGCATAGGAATCTCTCTTCTTATACGGTCCAGTAGCCACCACCCAGTGCAAGTAATCACGAATAGGCCACCCAGGATACACACAGCCTATCCTGGATTACTTGAACCAGGTCATAACCTTCATCTCCTGGTCGTCTCGTTCAGATGGAGTTCAGACCACAGAGCCAATTGCCTCTCTAAAAAGAAATTGGGTGCATTCCAGAAACACATTCTGCACACATTACACTAAAGACGTCAGGTTGACTTTTTTCAGTACATTTAAGGGCAAAGCGACATGTGATTTCACTGGCCATAGCATACCTGATGAACAGTTCCATCTATCTCCACCGGAACTATGAAGTCAGCATTACTAATAGGCTGTAAAAGAGACAGACAACAGCAGCTGCAAGTGAGTTACTGTACCAGACAGTGATGTAATGTAACAGTAAACCAGCAGAGGGAGCCCTTGTATCGTTTAATTACTGCAACATAGTTCCCACACGAAATAATAATTTAGTTGGCTCCAAGAAAAACAAACTGTCTGCCTTTGAGCCAAAACATACAGTTTATTTTTTATTTTTCTAACAGTCTTTTATTATAACAACAGCGTTCAAGAGGGCAAAACACGCAGAAACTAATTGGAACTATGGGAAGAGAGGATTATTCTGGAAGATGACATCAAAGACCAATAAAGATCTTTGTTAGTCAAACCCTTCTGTGTCACTACCCCGGCCCCTTCCCTCCCTCACCTCATCTTCCTCCCCCTTCCATCCCTCCCTCCCTCCATGTCCCCCACCCCCCAACTCATCCCTCCACACGTTCCTACCCTCTGTGAAACAGTATTTCCTTGTCGCTGTGCACTTCGACATGTGACATGAAACTCAGCCGAAGATCTATAATCTGAGGGAACGTTTCGGTATTTTTTTTAACTAGCTGGTCATGTTTACAGACAATACTTTATCTATTAAATAAATATAAATGATTCTTCGAGAGATTTTCAAAATTTTCGACAGACGTGCTTGCCCAAACAATGCAGAACGATGACAGACCCAGTAGGTTTATATAATGTCTCATAATATATATTATCTGTATGTTGCGTTTTAGTGCTTAAGCCGTCTTGTGTTTTTGGTCAATGAAAACAAAATAATAAGAAATCAAACCCGAACATCCAGTTGGAGGGTGAAGCCTTCACCTTAAATGAGCTGTGAACCAGGGTTTCATCTAAGTCGATCACTACACACTTTTTTCCATAGTCAGATATGTTCATCTCTGGTAGGAGGTATTTGGCTGGAGGCTGTTTGGGAAACAGGGAGAGAAAGAAAGAACAAGAGAGCGAGTGAAGGAGGGAGAGAATGAGTAAAATAGAGAGATACCATTAGGGAATTTGTAAGTCACAGTGGAATAGCAGCCCAGTGTTAAGTTAAAAGTGAATCTGATGATTCACATAGAGTGGGCTAGATGATTCCCATAGAGTGGGCTGGGGAGAACAGCAGGCTGGCTGATGTGGCTGACGGGCCAGTGGAGGGATGTGCATGGATCTCCAGTCCTCGTGTGTCAGAGTGTGTCTGCCGTCTCGCTGAATATTAACGTTCGCCGCAAAGACATCTTTATCTCTAGAAATCTCTTCCCTTCCCTCAACCGCAGAGCATGTAATATAGTGGGCTTTATCTTCACAGTCTGTCAAAGATGAGGAGATGAAATCAACAATTTTCACACATTTTGAAGGACTACGAATAACTGATTTTGCTGGGATCAACCAGTACATACAGCCTCAGTAAAGCTCTAGTTAACAGTAGTGTACTGTATAGGGAATAGGGTTCTATAGAGCTCTACAGTAGTGTACTGTATAGAGAATAGGGTTCTATTGAGCTCTACGGTAGTGTAATGTACAGGGAATAGGGTTCTGTAGAGCTCTATGGTAGTGTACTGTATAGGGAATATATGTTTACAGAGCTCTAGTCAACAGGGAATGTGGTCATACCATCATGACCATAACAAAGACATCTACAGACTAATCCTTAGTAGGTAATACTGCTCTAACGGTCCCATTACCCAACACCGCTCTAACGCTCCCATTACCCAACACCGCTCTAACGCTCCCATTACCCAACACCGCTCTAACGATCCCATTACCCAACACCGCTCTAACGATCCCATTACCCAACACCGCTCTAACGCTCCCATTACCCAACACCGCTCTAACGCTCCTATTACCCAACACCGCTCTAACCCTCCTATTACCCACCACCGCTCTAACGCTCCTATTACCCAACAACGCTCTAACGCTCCCATTACCCAACAACGCTCTAACGCTCCTATTACCCAACACCGCTCCAACGCTCCTATTACCCAACAATGCTCTAACGCTCCTATTACCCAACACCGCTCTAACGCTCCTATTATCCAACACCGCTCTAACGCTCCTATTACCCAACACCGCTCTAACGCTCCTATTACCCAACACCGCTCTAACGCTCCTATTACCCAACACCGCTCTAACGTTCCTATTTCCCAAAACCGCTCTAACACTCATATTAGCCAATTCATAGTTTTCAGTCACGTGGTCACTCTGACAGCCTGGCGAGGAGAACATTGCAGCTAGCATTGGCAATTCAATGGAGCTTGTGCAGAAGCCGGTAAGATTTTCTACTTTTCAAGCCCATAATTGTTTAGATCATCGCACAAACAACATAAGTATGCTAACAATCTGCAAATCTAAGGCGCTTGTGACCCACTGCGTTATTTACACTTTTAAAAACAACGTCATCCTTGCCGGAGCTGAACTTTGGGGGTGGGTGTATATATAGCTTGTGGACTCCACCCCATTATACTGCAACCAAAAATTAATACATCTTAAATATCTACATTAGTAAAACCTATAACATGCATCCTATCCTCAAATGAATGTAGACCATGGGACTACAGATGGGTTAAAGCTCTCGTGGAGAAGGTTGCGGCTGCTAGACAACAAAAGCAACAACACTAAGCTTCAAATGTCCCATAAACCTCAGTGTACTCAGGCTGCTAGATAAAATGAAGCTTTGGTGTTACAAGATGCAAAAACGTTGCCCACGCAGCTACATACCTTTCCTTCCCAAACCGTATTGAATTGGCCACGACACCGGCTGCCTGTAATAAAGCTGTCAGTGTGGATTACCACCGCCTAGCTAGCAGCTAGGACAGAGAATTCCTCTACAAAGGAAGACTGATATTATACATTATTGAGCCACACACTGTCTAACAGATCCAGTTTTTGTTGAGTCTGGATAGCAAAGTATCAGTAGACAGACACTGTGTCTTGTTTGGTCTGGAGAACAGGGCATGAGTGACTTGTTTGGTCTGGAGAACAGGGCATGAGTGATTTGTTTGGTCTGGAGAACAGGCATGAGTGACTTGTTTGGTCTGGAGAACAGGGCATGAGTGACTTGTTTGGTCTGGAGAACAGGGCATGAGTGATTTGTTTGGTCTGGAGAACAGGGCATGAGTGACTTGTTTGGTCTGGAGAACAGGGCATGAGTGACTTGTTTGGTCTGGAGAACACGCATGAGTGATTTGTTTGGTCTGGAGAACAGGCATGATTGACTTGTTTGGTCTGGAGAACAGGGCATGATTGACTTGTTTGGTCTGGAGAACAGGGCATGAGTGACTTGTTTGGTCTGGAGAACAGGCATGATTGACTTGTTTGGTCTGGAAAACTGGGCATCTGTAGACAGGCTCTGTGACTTGTTTAGTCTGGAAAACTGGGCATCTGTAAACAGGCTCTGTGACTTGTTTAGTCTGGAAACAGGGCATCTGTAGACAGGCTCTGTGACTGTTTGTTTACCTGAAATCCATCCGATTGTGGTACAAACAGGCTATTTAGCGGCTGGAGTTGAGCCAAACAAAAGTACAATTGGTTATCCGAAACAGTAAAAGCAGTGGCGGACTGGCGTTAGAAGTAGAAAATAAGAACATTACATGTTACTTTTGACTGACCAGGCCGGCTGTTAGTGTGATTAAGATAAAATCAATTAATTAACCAAACCATTTAGCATCAGACATGCAGACACTGGGATACACTGCATGATTAATGTACGCAAAACTCCATGCTAAATTCACATCAACAGTCACACTATTACAGCACAGATTCTCACAGAAAGTGACAGATCTTAGACTGGAGATCCATGCAGGGTTGTTCATGCAGACTAATCTCATGTTACAATTAAACAACTGAGTGGCCAAAAGCCAGCATGCAAAAGATACAGTAGAATATGATACATACAGTGGGGATAGGAATCACCTCGTCCTGCTCAGACTAGACAAACAGATAGAACGACAGACAGACAAACAGTTAGACAGAGATAGTAATGTAGAAACAAACAAACAGTGTGACAAACAGAGATAGTAATATAGAGACAGACAAACAGTTAGACAGACAGAGATAGTAATGTAGAGACAAACAAACAATTAGACAGAGATAGTAATATAGAGACAGACAAACAGTGAGACAGACAGAGATAGTAATGTAGAGATAAACAAACAGTGGAGACAGAAAAAGACAGAGAGAAATTGACGTAAAACAGAGCTTTACAAAATGAGAATATTCAAACAGTGAACTTTTTCAATATTCTGGTAACTTTTGTGTTTGTTCTCTTCAAGAATTTCTAGGAAACATGGGATGTTCAGAACAGATAATGCAATGTTTCCACTCTGAGACAATAAGATTTCCAAAAAGACATTTGTCCAAAAGAATGTGTGAGTACCTTGGGTGGTGAGCCGTTCTGCTCCGGTGGGGGTGGCAGAGGGGTGGTGGTGTTCTCAGAGGCAGGGGGCTCCACATTATAGTTTCTAAAACAGCAGAGGAAATTGCTGAAAATGCCTCGACTTCTCTGCTTCTTCAGACTGATGTTGGACTGGGACACTATTGGGAGAAACAGGAGAAAACATGAACGATTGAACAATTCCATCCCCTTGGTGTTCCCAACTCTCTGTGTCTGTCATTTCCATATCCCTTGGTGTTCCTCTCTTTCTCTGTGTCTGTCATTTCCATCCCCTTGGTGTTCCTCTCTTTCTCTGTGTCTGTCATTTCCATCCCCTTGGTGTTCCCCACTCTCTGTGTCTGTCATTTCCATTCCCTTGGTGTTCCTCACTCTCTCTGTGTCTGTCATTTCCCTCCCCTTGGTGTTCCTCACTCTCTCTGTGTCTGTCATTTCCATACCCTTTGTGTTCCTCTCTCTCTCTCTCTGTGTCTGTCATTTCCATACCCTTGGTGTTCCCCTATCTCTCTGTGTCTGTCATTTCCATACCCTTTGTGTTCCTCTCTCTCTCTCTCTCTCTGTGTCTGTCATTTCCATACCCTTTGTGTTCCTCTCTCTCTCTCTCTCTCTGTGTCTGTCATTTCCATACCCTTGGTATTCCTCACTCTCTCTCTGAGCAGTAAAGCATAGATCAGCCACTGAGTCTTTATTAATAGCGACAAGTTGGAAAATGCAAACCAACTCCTTCACTCGTCTCTTTCCTCATTCACTCCTTTCCTCCCTAGAACCCAACACCCCTTTTCCCTCTGTCAGACAAGTGTATTGTCTCATACAGACACACCGCCCCAAATCGCACCCTATCCCGTATACATGGCACATTTTCTCTCAGCTTTCCCCTGTGGGTCCGGGTGAAAAGAAGGACACAATGCAGAAATAGGTTACAATTAGGAAGGTAGACAGGGAGTGAAGTAACCATACAATCATATCCAAAAGTAGCGCAGTGGCGTGTGGAGAACATATACATTATTCCTGATGCTTCCTGGGGTCAGTGACACTCACGATTGGTCCAGTCACGTTGCCATGGTTTGCTATAAAAAGCAGACAGGGACATTTAGTCACTGGTAGACTGAACACCAGAATGGGCAGAATTAGTGACCTAAACAACTTGTGTGATCTGACAGTTGGTACCAAGCACTCTGGATCCAGTGTCGCAGAAACATTTCCCCCCAGTGTGCTTGTTATCGCCTACAGTGTTGAGGAACAGAAATCACAGAGGCCAAAACAAAAGTTCAACTAAGCAGAGTTTAAACAGCACCATACTTTCTGGACAGGTATATTCTGGCTACGGGTTCCCCGTCACCACTTGGGCACAGAAGTAGAACATGCCAGGTTACAAAATAATTTTTTTTGCCATGTAAAAAGAATCCAGACCAGAACACGACAGCACGTTCAGTTTCCTGAAGTGACTTGGTTGTCCCGAAACCCAGCAGGCGGCCACAAGTCTCCCAGACCTGCTCTACCCTATTCATCTCTCACATCTTCATCCATATCTTTCCCCAACTCTCTGTCTTTGCCTTCATTTAGTATCTACTCTCGGCTCTCTTCAATCTCTTCAACCTCTTCAATCTGAAGCTGACGTGGGGAGAGAGATAACAACGTAGCTCAGGCATCCATCCATTGATTAAAATGCTGGGCTGCAGAGCAAACTGTATGTCACCACAACAGTGCGGAACATCCACAACAAAAATGGTTTAGGCCTCAGTTTCAGGAAACATGCAGAAAAGCACATTTCGAAAAGGGCAGTTTTTGAAAATATCCAGGGCCAAAATATCTAGCAGTGGCCAGCTTCAGATGCTTCACCACTGATCTAGCAGTAGCCAGCTTCAGATGCTCCACCACTGGTCTAGCGGTGGCCAGCTTCAGATGCTTCACCACTGGTCTAGCGGTGGCCAGCTTCAGATGCTATACCACTGGTCTAGCGGTGGCCAGCTTCAGATGCTTCACCACTGGTCTAGCGGTGGCCAGCTTCAGATGCTTCACCACTGGTCTAGCGGTGGCCAGCTTCAGATGCTTCACCACTGGTCTAGCGGTGGCCAGCTTCAGATGCTTCACCACTGGTCTAGCGGTGGCCAGCTTCAGATGCTCCACCACTGGTCTAGCGGTGGCCAGCTTCAGATGCTTCACCACTGGTCTAGCGGTGGCCAGCTTCAGATGCTTCACCACTGGTCTAGCGGAGGCCAGCTTCAGATGCTTCACCAATGGTCTAGCACCAGTGAGCTGGCCAGGAGACAAGGCAGGGCTGTGCATCATATGTATGACTCACCACCTTAGTCCTATATCTCTCCGCTCTCTCAGCACGCACGCACGCACGCACGCACGCACGTACACACACTATTGATTGGACTCCAGAAAATCCAGAAAAGCCAATAACTGAGGGGGGATGTTAGGCATTATGAGTTGGATGTGCAGGAGAACTGCAAGCCATGGTAGCCTAGTTAGTTAATGAAATGGTAGAATACACAGTGTGTGGGACAATAAACACTGTTTTTCAACTTTGGTTATACACATACATGCATAAACACACACACGTTCACTGGCCACTTCATTGGGTACACCTTGTTGCTTGCTTGTTAAGGTAAATATCAAATCAGTCAATCAGATGGAAGCAATGAAAAGCATTTATGCATGTCGACATGATCAAGAAGATCATGAAGAAATTCAAACTCAACATCAGAATGGGGAAGGAAGGTGATTTAAAGACAATGAATAGAGGTGCAACTCAGAAAATTTGCATATCGTGCAAAAGTTCATTTATTTCAGTAATTCAACTTAAAAGGTGAAACTAATATATTATATAGACTAATTACATGATGATGATTATTGCGTAGCTTATGAAAACCCCAAATTCAAAATCTCAGAAAATTAGAATATTGTGAAAAGGTTCAGGATTGTAGGCTCAAAGTGTCACACTAATGAGCTAATTAATCCAAAACACCTGCAAAGGGTTCCTGAGCCTTTAATTGGTCTCTCAGTCTTTCATCTTTCTCCCTGAAAAGAAATAAATCCAAACTGAAGGCGTTGGGGAAAGGTTACAGCATCAGCTTCAGTATGTTATAACCATTTCAGTAGAATGTGTTATTCCAAATGCCTAGCAGCATGCCAGAGGCAGTGGTGGTGTGTGGTGTGTGGGTGCTGTACTGCCCAGAGCTGAAGAAATGGATAGAAACATCAGGCTTCTGCATTAGCTAGTCAACACCACCAGAAAAGTTTGGACAAATTAGCAGAGCCCCAGCCAGAAACACGAGTCCCCGAAACACCAGCGTCGAAATACCAGCCACAAAACACCCGCCTCGAAAACACCATCCCAGAAACTCGACTGTGTTTTCAGAATGATATCAGGCTACACTTAAGTCACCTTATGCCCAGAAACAACAACGACCTTATGAAGTTGGCCTTTACAGAGAGTGACCTTACCAGAGTATTTGTCAACTATTCATAGTTTTCACATGACGTCATGGCATATGGATACACCCCCATCTGGCGGGCAAAACAAACTCCTGTCCTGTTCCATCGCCCGCCATTGACAGATAACTTATTTTTATTTCAAAATGCCAGATAGAGCATCCAATATAACAGCAACTAACGGAAGAGGAGACAAGATAGATTTGCCTTTTTACTGATTCCCGTCCGAAAAGGAAAATCCAGAGGAGTAGGTTATGGATTTCTGCAATTAGATGTGCTGCTGTCCCTGGCAAGATCGCCATAGAATGACTAGTACTACGCTCATCTTTGACGCGAACATTTAATTACAGATTAGTTATCAAATATCTACATATTGTAAATATTGTATTAGCAATCATTATGTCTACAATAGGGTTGGGCGATGTGTACCAATTTGGCATCATATGATGTCTATACTGGAACATCTTGATGTCCGTGGAGAGCTGGGACTTGGACAAACAGCGAACAATATCTAGCCCCTTTAAAGTGGACAGCGAAATTCATTTTTTTTATCTATATTTCAATTTATATTTCAATGCTATACATTTTTATAAAAATAAATTCAAAATAAAATAAAATCAATTCATACATTATATTGTTTGCAGATTTTCCTCTTCCCCTAATCACCGGGCCATATGCGTATTGGTCAGGATCTAATAATGGCGTAGACAAACATGGTCAGTAAAAAAAGGTACTAATTTGGGTTTAAATCCAATGAAAGAGAACAGCCCAGAGACACTTCTGAAGTGGTGTGCAAGAAGTGTGATCATGTAATTCGTGTAAAAGATTCCCAGCTTAGCATGTAAATATTTGTGCATATGTGTTACCAGTGCTCTATCTGAACGTGTGTTCAGTACAGCGGGTAATGTTGTTCCTCCACTCCACAGCCCAAAAGCCAGAAAAGGTGAATATGTTAGTATTTCTGGCCAGAAACCTTCACACACTTAAACATGTTTGGAGTTGTAAACATTGTCTGCAAATGTAAAAACATGACGCAGGTATTTTTAAAAGCATTAGTGTCGTCAATGTAATCTAATTTACCATTCCCATTTAAATGATTTTGTATACTTCGTTTTGTTCCTGTTTAAGGAAATATTTTTTCATTGTTTTTTTGCAGATTACATTCTTGACTGTTAAAAAATGAATTGTGAATGAGTTTGGTTGCCTAAAAGTTTTACAAGGGAATTATGTGAATTTTTAATATGGATGGTTATTGTTGTTCTCATACAAGTTGACATAACTTTTCATTTAACTAAAATAACAGTTGAGTTCCCTCCACAACAAAATGATTATATTATTTTTAATAATAATTAATTATTTAAATTGTGCTTAGGGTCCATAGTAACCACATGGAAAATACAAAAAGATACCGGACTCAGTCTCAATTTAAATAAACATGCCAATATGTTTATTTATACATTTGAAAAAAATTATACTTTAACAGCTTTTTTTGCCTAGATCTAAATCCTCCGTTTCTTTATGCAGACATCCTGGTGTATTTTTCTTTTCCTCGAGTTGCAATCACTGCTCATAGTGTTTGCTGTTTGGCTGGTGGATATTGTTGTCTGGCAATAAAGTGACATGGACTGGTTGTTGTCCACACTGTCAATGTCCATAGGTTGTTCATCCAGACAGCAGGGGACTTTGTTTTGCCAAAGGTTGTTAAGATCTTTCTGGGGCCCCTTTGTCCAGTCCATAACATTATACCGATCCCCTCCATAGCAGGAGTTGGTCTGGACGATGGCAGGAGCTGTGTTGAGCTGGAAATGATATGCAGAGGAAGGCATGTTCAAAAATAAACTTTGCAAAAAAATATGAAATGATAATCCCATTTCACATTAACATTAGTCCCGTTGTGCACTCTGCATATATATTGCCATTTCAGAGTCACTAACAATTAGGCCAAAAATACCTGGTTCTGGGAGGGATCCACTCCAGACACGAGAGGGCCGCCAAGTATCTGAGAGCTCAGCCACAAACACAGAACGTCCATAGGAACACTGCTCAACACATTCCAGGTGAGCTGGTCTAGAGGTCTAAGCTCTAGCTCAAACTGGCTCAAAAATTGGAAATAATCCATTCTTTAAACAAAATGTAGTGCAGGTAATGAAGAAAACAAGTGTAGTGTAGTGTGATAAGTTGTAAAGTAAATGTCAGAGTTCTAAAATGCCGCTTTCCTTTAGAATGCAGTTGTTCTGTTGACCTTCCATCAGCATCATAATGGAAGGCTGCAACATCATGCAGTCATGGTAGAAGAGTTGGGCGATGTCTTTCAAGTTGGCATCTTATGATGTCTACAATGAACCATCGCGATGGAGGATGGTATCGTCTGGGGGGCGGTGGGGGATGCTGACGGACATCGATGACTAGCAGCGACAATTTCTTGCGCCATTAACGAGGATCGGAAAATTCAAATTTTTCATTAATATTTCTATGCTGATTGCTGAACATTTTCTGAAAATGTTTTTAAATAAATCGTTTATTAATTGATGCCCAGCTTCACCCGTAAATATTTGTTCACTTGTGTTACCAGCACTCCATCTGAACGAGTGTTCAGAGGGTAATTGTGTTACTCCTCTCCACAGCCCATTAAAGCCCAAAAAGTTGAATGTTAGTATTTCTGGCCAGAAACATTGACACTTAAACTTGTTTTGAGTTGTAAACACTGTCTGTCATCGTCAAGCCATGACGCAAAGTAGCCCTGTCTAAAAGCATTGATGTCGTCTAGTTAATCCAATTGAACCAGTCCCATTGAAATTAGTTTTGCATACTTCTTTTCATTCCTGTAAAAGACGATCATTTGTTTTATGTTTTATTTTTTACAAATTACATTCTTGACTGTTTAAAATGAATTGTGTTCATTCAACTCTTTTGGTTTTATCCTAAAGCTCTTGTTCCAAATGTCGCTTTGACAATTAATCATTTATTTTTTCCTTCACCTCTCAAACGACTGGATTATCGACCCGCCTGGATCAAAAGTACAAATAGTGGTCTACACTTTTAAATGACTTCATTTTTGGTAGCAGTGTAAGGGGGTGGAGTCTCCACAAGCTATATATACCCACACACACATCCCCAAAGTTCAGCTACAGCCCGGTTTTCGTTGTTTTTAAAGGTGTAAATAACGCAGTGGGTCGAAAAGCAGAACATTTACCGCAATGTTTTGCCCGCCAGGCTGTCAGAGTGACCACGTGACTGAAAACTATGAATTGAATCTAGTGAATCAAAACACTGCACAGTGTGGCGTCTGGAGCACGAGAACGTAAACTAACACTTACAGACCTTTGTTTAAAAGAAACACTTTTAATGAAGCAAGAAGCAATACAATGTAACAGGTTTAGAGTGTATTTAGTCTGGACAGTCATGGACAGGTGTTAACATTTCACAAGTTACGAGTTAGTCTTGCTGCTTAACCATGACGTTCTGTAATAAAGGACAGTCACTATGACTGGCTGAGCTGCTGTGTTATGTTTCATTGAAAAGTGGAATAGGCCCAGCAACCGACTCACCACAGTTCAGTGGGGTTAGTAATGTACTCTGTATAAAACACACACACACACTTTTCTTGATTTGTACTTGCAGCCATTTTCACAGCAGTAAGTGGCCGTTGTCTGTGTGCGGTCAGAGAGGTGTGTGTGTTTTTCAGAGGTGTTTGTGGCTCAGAGAGGTGTGTGGGTGGTGGTGTAAGCGGACTCCCATTCAGCAACCAACAGATCACTAGCTAAAAGTTCATTACACTCAAGAGTAGCAACTTTAAATAGCTGCTGAAACAGCCTCTAGCTTCCAACCCATGACAGCCTCACAGCAGGAATACACTCTTAGTTCTCCAGTAATATGAGGCGATTAAATATTGGTGTCATACAAAACAACAAAAACATTTAATTATAAAAAAGAATATGGGTGTCCACTTCTTGATTTATTGGTATTAAGTCCATGTACTTCTCGCTGACAAAAACTGTACAATACTGTGCTCCAATTTTGAATGTATAATATAAATGCGCTATATGCTATTATTTGTGAATATGTCATGCCTGAGTCTTGACAATACTCCTGAATTGAAACAGGGAACAGAGTAAATCTGGCCAGCATAGGGATTCCTGGTTACTGATCTAACGATTTAACTGCTGCTGAAAGTATAAATTAGGTCATCTTACGTAGTGTTTCCAGAGGTTTTCCAAAACCCCAGCAAGGGGATAGTACAAGTTACAGGGGAGTCAAACTATGTGAATTCTCTGTCTTTTCACAGTTCAGGGTTGTTTAGTACCAATGCCTGGGCCAACAACCCAGCCTTAACCCAGCTCTAACATGGCTGTTAGTGTATATTTAGACCCAGCCACTAGCCTGGCAGGCAGCGGTCATGGCTAACAGTGTAGAGCAGACAGATGAACAACCGAGGGACCGTTGTGTTGGTCATCGGCCAGGAGGGGTGGCCAATCAGCCGTTGGGTAATTCTGCTCTTCACATTCAGGCTTGCCCAAGTTATTAGACATGAATAAAACACATCACTATATTACCAGATGCTGGCTATCTTCTCTGGTGAAGCTCTGGCCTGTGTGGGAGCCAATCTTCAGCAGTGGTTTGGATAGAAATAATTGTCAAGCATTGTTCAACTGGATGTAAAATCGGGAAACAAAAAATGCAGGAACGTGCAGGAGAAATATTTGACCCTTGTTGCTACGGCAGCCGGTTTCAGGTCATTGTCTGACTGTATGATAACCCACCGTCCAACGAGTATAGATGCAGGCCTCATTAAACTTCACTATCAATTCTGCAGCCATCAGCAGTGACACCATCAATGTGAACCATTTCCAACGGCAGCCAAGACATTTATCACCCTGCACCAGGTTTCACAGTAGCTGTTATCTTGGGCAGTTTTTCTCCACACTTGTCTCCGTACATTTGCGTTTGCAACATTCAGGAGAAGTGTTCAGTGTCCCTTGTCTACATTGTTTTTCTTCTGCATACTGGTTTTTCTTTGGCATTCATTTTAAGAGACAAATCTGAGACAACCGGATCATTCTGTAAGTGTGGAACTCCCACACACATTCTGTAGCGTCTATCTCCTTTGACATGTCCAATCTCTCTAAAGGTTTGTAAATAAAGAGCAGTTCTTGTTGCTCCAACAGCCACACAATCCGTGTTGTAATGTTAGTTTGTGTTAGCCCCTAAGGAACAGTTCTCTGTGACTCATTCAGTGGGCGGAAATGAAGGGAGGGGGGGTAAAAGAGGGGGAGTGGGAGAGAGGCAGGAAGGAAGGGGGGAGACAAAATGAGGATGGATGGATTTAGAGTAATGTTGGATCGCAGAACGAAAACGGCGGCTGACAGTGTGAGAAAAACAGGCATGGGCAAACATGACAACCAGAGACATTGAACTTCCCTCCTTCGCTCCCCAGCCTCTACTGCTCACACTCTGGGTCAGTGCCAGAGAGAGTTAGTGTCATTGGATCTGGCCTGCACTCCTGTGCTCTGAGAAGACAGGGGCTTTCTCTACAGCCTACTCACAACTGAACTTTGACACACAGTCAATTGTATGTTCACTGAAATGCATTAAAGCCATAATCAGCAGAGCTGACTAAACCACTTGAAGTGTGTAGGTGTGTGTGTGTGTGTGTGTGTGTATCCTCTGCATGGGCAAAATACTAAGCTAGAGCAAGGTAATGCACAATCCCATAATAGAATTTCCCAAAATATTAAGTGGAATCTAAATGGTATGATGGCTAACGAGTTTACACCTCAGAAATATGATATCTTAGATGCATTTATCCCTATGTAGTCCACACATCTACAATATGTATTTGTCGCTTTACTCCAATACACCGTTTCACCCTATACTGCTATATCAAAAACATGTATCAGTTTGGGTGTTCTACAATACATTCTCCTCCTATCCCGCTGGATCTTTTCTAAGGACTAGGATATTATGGTTAACTCTGTCATGCAGCATCGGTAAGTTAGTGACACTTAGGTCAAAGTTCATTAACTTTCTCACCTCCACACTCGGCCCTACATGAACGCATGTATCCTTGTGACTATCCGACTCTAGTCTAAAATACTCCAAATAGTCACAATTCTAAATTGTCACACTAATAATGTAACAAAACATAATGTTAAAGATTTGTGACGTTCAGGTTGTGGTGTGGTTCTGGCTTAACATCTGTGTCTGCTAGAATACATTCTCATGTTACAGTCTGTTGCTGAAGAGAACAACCTGGTACCGCTCATCAACACACCTGGCTTCCAGTAACTATATTGGAGCTGGGCAGGTAGCCCAGTAGCATTTAGCAAAAAACGCAGTGTTGCCAGAATAAATCCCACACAATTGCTCCTGCTAAATGGGCCAAACCTAGAAACCTCTCCAAATGTACAGGGATTGAGTTCAGAGCAAAAGTTAGATTGTGCTGTGCAATCAACGAACACATTTGAATTAACAATAGTGAATTTTGTGAAGGACAACCCCAAAGGTATTACAAATCATATTCTTTATGATTTTCTTTTTAAGTGTACACCGTGCCAAACTTAACTGCATGCACTTGTACATGCCCCGAGTCAAACGCGCTGTCAAAGCATGTTAATGTAACACATGTTTCATACATTTGCATATTTCAGAATTTTAGCCAAACTTCAAAATCAGGTCAAATTTTTCAGTAATTATGTAGAACTCCAAATTAGACCTCGCAATTTATTTCCTATGTTAGGATAACCTCGAAAAAGATCTAACCAAATACAATGCAGAAAATCTGAGAGGGTGCAAATACTTTCTCACAGCTCTGTATTTACAATATTAAACCATGAACAAAATGACGCAAAGCAGTCTCCTCCTTCCCGAGTCTTTCTACAGGTCGACTGACAGCAACACTTGCGCGTTTCCATTGCAATCCGATTCACTTAAACTGTTAGATTGAAACTACGAACTTAAGATCCTCCCTACAAGTAAAAAAAGCACCACGTTGATCTGTCCATACACCGAAGAGAAGCTTTACCTGACTTCGGGGGAAAGTTTTGAGTTAAAGTGAAAATTAAGTTCACTTTAATAATCAATCAATAATAAAGCTTACATAGGTTACGGTTATGTTACGTTAAAGGAAGGGAATGTTTAATGGTACTCAATTGCAAGTCTTCACTTACTACGTGCGTGTGTTTACGGGCTCATTGCCAACTCTCCAGAAAGTAGATTGATAGCTACCATAGTCTTCTTGTATTTGCTGGTTACCGATCTAACTGTCCATAATAAGCCATACGACAAGTGGATCCGTTTCTGACAGCAGGAGTGCTTTCCAATCAACAACCACTGGACCTGCTGCTGCTGCATAAGTGCCAAGCTGCTGCTCACCGTAAAACAAACACCATAGTGGGCAGAAGGAACTCGCTTACTAGGCGGTTATTTCTTACCTTTTTCTTGATTAAACGAGATTATCTCCTCGTCCTTCGGGTTTGATATCTGGGTGATTATGGACGTGTGGTCCATTGCGACGGTTGCTTATTCCCTTTAGGTTATTTTTTCTACGTTTTTACTGTGTCTTGCAAGCATGAATTCCAGATAGCCGCTCTGGACTAGTACGGGGCTAACGACAGCTAGCGTAAGTTAGATAGCAGACTTGCTAGCGGTGTTGAAATGGCAACCGAACATGTAGCTTGCTAGTTTATACGCCACATACCAAAACCAGTCACCTGCCACACGTAAGGAATATCCAATTTCACAAGCAACATCCCAGACAAAAAGACAGAAAATAAGAAACCGCTACTCGCTTAGCTAGACGTCTTGCAGCTCCAACTAGAGCCCAGCTAGTTCTGTTATAGGAACCGTTGGTCAGTCGGTGTGTCCAATTTCACAGCACATTTACGTTGACTGAAAAACGAGAGAAGCCCCCCCACCCCCTCCCCAGGTGCTTGCTGTATTGAAGTTGTGACACGACGTGGGACAGTTCCTAGGAATCCCCTTTAATTCTCCCTCCATTAGATCCCTCTACGCGTTTTCCAATATGGAGGCGTCGTATGTATTTGATATTCACGAGATGGATCAGAAGCAGCAGCGCTGAAGAGCAAGGGGCGGTTTCTACAATCCTCCTCCCGTCTGTATCAAAAATAAAAGTAGCTGTGACTGCACCATATACTGTATAAAGATATCACCTAGAGTCAATTATATTTAAGTGTCGCTGGCAAATGACTGACATTCTGTCTGGTGGCCATCAAAGCTTCTGCACATTCCGGTGAATATAGTCAAGTTAATTTGAAGTGAGCCACAAGGATCCGACACATTATTGACGTTTGCGTTTTGATTACAAAATAAAAGTCCCCCGTTGATGCAAATAGATACAAAATGTGAAATCACACCTATGTGGACAAGGCTAAACGAGGTTTGAAGAATATCAAGCATATTTCCCAAGAATATCAAAGCATCTTTCAATAGTTCAAACAATTCACCAAACTGTCTGTTAACGGTGCATAGCAAACGATTAAACACAGTGTTTGTCAGAATACAATATTGTGTCCCAGAAAATAAAAAATCTCTAGCATACCGAAATAGAAGAACATACTACAAGTTTGGCACTAACAAAAATGAATGATAATTAGTCATAGTTGCTATTTTCCTGGATATTCCGCACATAAAGCAGATTCTATATACTTTCCGGAATGTATTTGATATAGGACAGGAAAGCAGTGTTTAAACACACTAAACACGTGCCTTCAATTAGCGTAGGGCAAATGGATGGATTCTTGAGCATATTAGCATGCCAACAGGCTGCATTTGCCCCGACAGCCAAACCACACCATAGCAGCAACACTAGTGGTGGCTGGCTTTGATAAAAACTTGAAAATAACAATGCAGCTGCTACTGGAATAGTTGTAAGTTAGTTTTATTGGTGGAGATTCAACGTTGTCTGTGCTGCACATCCCCTTTGCCTTAGAATATGAAAATATGCTGTTTATGATTGTCAAACTTAGCATTACTGACCATTGGTACACAGAACAGTCACTATAGGTAAAATGGCAAAAATTTGACTTCCCTGTCAAAAAAATGTCAACATTATTTGCGGATGTATGGTTTTAAATGCCCAACCCAAGCTCCAAAAAACCTGGTTTAAAACCCTGTGAGCAAACGGGGTTACCTCAAGAATGTTACTTTCTCACCATACCATCATATTCTTGTACATATTTTGAAGAAACATATTTGTTGCTTCTGGCATAACGATTATGCTTCAAGCCATTAATCTACCCAAAAGAAGACTACTTTATAATTATTAACCCTTGGAATTAGCAAACGCACATTATTTCTGAGACTGTAAATTACTGACATAAAGACCTTTCTCCTCACCTGCTAAGTGCTTTGATATCAACCTTTCGGTTACTGGTCAGGTGCTATAACCACAAGGCCATCTGCATCTAATTAAAGGCACCTGATAACATGTTAGTTATTTATGTTTATTCTAGATTTTCTATCAACGACTAACACACAATTTACATTTTCAACCTCTTATATATATATATGTATTTACAGTGTAATACAAGTGTGCTTGAGTTTAAGTAATTTGACTATATTCTTCCATGAAATTGAGCATGACTTTGTTATTTATTTTTAGCAGATATAGTATGTTTATTATGAATGTAAAACCAATTCTTTTAAATTTTCTAAACGTTAATGATGTTCACCTCAAATAATACAATGGGTGCATCAGGATAATCAAAACAGTTATATATTCGTAAATCTACTTGTTCTAATGAAATAATAACTTGTTGTAACTCATCGGAACCTTTGGATGGGACCACAGTCTGGAGAAGCACCACTGTAACAACCAAAAAACTGTCCATCTGCATGTACGAATTGTTGAAATAACATTGACGCCATCTGCTGGCCAGGCTATTAATTTCAGGAGAAACTGCCTTCTGGCATCACTCACGTTACTGAAACTATGAATGGCTCCAGACCCTTTTCTGTGTGGGTGGAGGTTCGGTAAAGAGGCTACATTTGGATATATTTCATGCCCAGGGAAGACAATTCAGCATTTCTGCAAATGAATGCGAATACTTCAAGATTCCACGACATCAACCCTGTGTGCGCCATCACTAAAGCATAATTAGCATTATGCAGTTGAATCAAAAGGGCAACAGGCTAATTACTCTTCTGGCCTACTGGCCTCTCTGTTTCCTGTATTGATCATTTGCTCTTATTGATCTGGTTCCTGAGGCTCTTTTTGTAACATTCTCTTCTTTTTTTATTGACGCCATACATCAATTCATTAGGCATTAAAAATGCAATAGCTGGTCCATATACATAATTATAATAGTATTATAAGTAGTTAATTATTATAAGTAGCTTATAGTCCTAAACTTTTGTCATTCATTGTCATTATATGAATCAATTGCAAGAAGAACACTTATTTACAATTTCTTTTTTGTGTCCATATGTCCTATTTTTTGACATTCCATTAAATCTCAATTGCAATATTCTATCATATAGTATTTTTATTGTAGTCAGTTTGTTGCTAAGGGTCGACCTGCCTTGACATCTACACTCTGCTAAGTTTATGCAGTAAATATAACTGTAACTGGAAAGAGTAAATGTAACTGTATACAGTAAATGTACCAGTATACAGTAAATGTAACTGTATCTGTTACTGTATAGTGTAACTGTAACTGTATGCAGTAACTGTAAATGTATATAGTAAATGTAACTGTAACTGTATACAGTATGTGTAACTGTACAGTAACTGTAAATGTATACTGTATCTTTGCTAGGTTGCACTACAAAAGCAACATTTAGACATGCCAAGGAATTGCCAAAACACATGAAACCAAAGGTCCAAATTTGACAGTTCCTCTGTGGTCTCCCTAATGTTGAATATTGAAAATCTGGGTGCTTTGGATTCTCACCTGATTCTTAATACAAAAAACTGTGCAATAAAACATCACAGCTTTGGGTTGAACTAGTCACAAATTCTCAATTGTCTGGCTTAAATCGCTCTAAATTGCTAGACCATTCCCTGCCTAAGTCACCTATGACATCTGTCTTTGATGTTTCTGGAACACAAGGCAATCCTGGTAAGTGTTGGTTGAAGTGTTGTCAAAGTGTGTAAAGCAACGACGTGCTCTGAAAAGTGAACCAGGTCTGGAGGCCTTTTTAAGTTTGTCTAGTCTGGAGATTTTATTGCCTGGACTCTACTGACAACAACTAACAGTAACAGTAAAATGTACCAGGAGCTAATTCAGCAACAATACCAGGAGCTACATATTAAGAGGACAGTTAAGCTGAAGTTCAAAAAGAAGAAGATTTGCTTTTTTAGAAGAGCATGACATTTTTGGTTAGAGAATATAATAAATGTAGAAGATGGATATGTTTCTTTAGTTTTGCTCTTTATTTCCTACAGATGCATTAAGCACTGTGAGGAATCTCACCATGTGTACTGAGCTGAGAGACGAGAAACGTATTGGAAGATATAATATTAGTCAGACTATTAGTTTACAGTTTACCAAGCTATTTTATTATTGGTAACAGAAAATAAACATTTAGTTGTTTATTTTTTGTCTTACTGCTTGATACTTAAAAAATGTCAAAGGGCTTGCCCAGTGTTGGAAACATGAACATGATACTTTTCCTAAGTTTTAGCATGCCAACCTACCTCTTTTTGTGAAAGAGATGTAGGTCCCAAAATACCAATTATTGTTATGGAAAACTCCATCAATTTGGTTTTCCGACAATTTCAACAGTTTAGTCTGTTTGTTGGTAAAGAATATTTACTAATTTGAAATCAGATCATTTGAAAAAATGCTGGTGCTGAGCAATTCCGTTCCTACAGAACAGGTAGTGTGGCCGAGCGGTCTAAGGCGCTGGATTAAGGCTCCAGTCTCTCCGGAGGCGTGGGTTCAAATCCCACCACTGCCATGCGTTTTGTGTACGGTCAAAAGTTTCCTTTCGAATAATCTTTGTCTCAATACTGTGAAGTTATGAAACAAGCTGCCTTGTTTCCATCCAGACAATTTCAAGTGTAATATTCCGCATTCAAGTTGGGCAGTCTAAAGCGCTGGATTTAGTCCTTCTTTTTGGTTTCTAGACTTGTCTGATAATTGTATTTTACAAGATTTGATCTCTGGTGCAACATTGAAATCCTTACTTTTTTATCTTATGTCCCACTCAGGTGTGTCTTGGGGAATCGGGTTCTGAATATAAAACACCTTAAAGCATGATATATGAGACATTCAAATACCTTTTACTGTTCTAAATGCATTTATTTACTATTGTCTCTTGTTAAATGTGTGAATGACTGCAGCAGTGTTTAAGATGATAACAGAACCAACGCTGGAATGCAAAGGAGTGGAAAAGTATAGTTTGTTTTCTTGAGTTTATAATTTTAATCTAGGCTATTTATTTCAAGATAAGGTGACTGAGAACGTATTCTCATGTTGGACACCCATGTAGGCTATGCTTTCTGGCTTTCTGATCATTATTAATTCGATTGCAGTGCAAACTCTCCCCGTGGGACTTCTCTTGCCATTCCATATCACCGTTCTGCCAGCAGCAGAATAATCCGCTGGCATAACGAACGCTGATTAGTATTCTAAAATTTGTTTCTTTTGCTTGGAAACTGTCTTAAAAAAGTGTGCTTTTGGCTCACGCCACTTATTGCATAAGCCATGCAAATCACTGCAAATGCATAACAAACGCATAGCTTTATAGAGAAAACGTTGTCCCATGTAACGTGGAAGGCAGCATTTGAGAAATACACAGGATGTGTAACTATGACACTTTTATATCTCGATTGAGGACAATGGAGTGGTGGGTTAAAACGTGCTGCAATATTGTTAGCAAATATGTCTGTAGCAAAGCTGTGTATTTTGACCATTGATTACTTGCATTTGCTTGCAATTTTGTCTTTACAATAAACTTTACACATTGCACTACATTTGCTTTTATTTATACGTGTCTATTTCATTTTCGTTCAAAGTCAATGTTGCTGGTGCTGCTGGCCAAATATCAATGATCTAGTCATTACCGTGGTGTATTTAAGCACTCCTGCATCTGCTTTGACAGTCACCAAACGAACACTTTGTACTGCGGCTGCGGCACTGTTCTGAAAAAATAAATAGATTTGTATAACCCCCAAACGGGGAGCCCTTCCCCTACCCGTTCCCTCCCACCTCCTACCTGCCTCCCTCCTTTGCGAGTCCAGTTTCCCAGATCCCCCTCACCCGCTGCGGCAGGCTATCCGGGTGGCACTGCACCCGCGTTACCAAAAGCAGGGTCGGATGAATTAGAAAAACTAAACGACTCACCGACACCTCTTTTCTTTTTACTTTGGGCATTTTGGGGAGAGGGACTACAATAAACGTTGTTTCCAGCACTGCTTTACTGTAGCTGACTGTGAGAAGCGGATAGAAAGGTCAGTAAAACAAGTGCACTTGATCTTTTTTTGTCTTTTTTTAGGGTGACTGTGACATAATCGCATCATAGCAGTACAGTAAACAGTGAATGCAAAAGTCTCTCATTTGCATTCTGCCAGCGTATGCGGCATTTGAACTAGACTGCAAGGCTGCATAATAGTGCTATATTGGTATGCAACACACTCAGGACGACGAAGTGTTTCTTGGTCATGAAAAAAAAACTAGAAAATGTAAATTAGTTTATTATTTTAACTCCTAACTCCCTCGGTGGTCATGTATCCCTGTTTGAGTATGCCAATGGCAGGTGTATTATATTTCCATTAAACCAGAAGTTATAATACAGATCTCCTCCTATTCATGAGAGGCAGTGCGCCTTTCTTGGTCATTTTTGGTGGTGCTGATGCGTGTCAGTAGCTTACAGATCAGGTTGCAGCTGCTGTACGGTGGAGATTCAGAATGAGCAACTGCTGAGGCTAAAATAGGAGTGGGAGAATTGAGCAGCTGACAGTGCAGATTCTGTAGAGGTATTAACAGAGCAGTCTGAGAGGCGTGGCAGTCGCAGGACATTGTCTCAGACACTATTTCACTGACTGGGCCTAGAAGTAAATTGCCAGTGTAAAATGACAATACATTTAGAGAATGTTTGTGAAGATAAGCATTAGGACGTCTATTGTATTTTTGCCAAAGTGTTGCATTGTTATGTGATAAAAGGTGATACAGTTGAGGATAATAATGATTTTTTTTAAATTTATAAATAAAAAATATTAAATAATCAAACACGTACAGCTTCAGCGTATTTTTAACCTTTTAAAGTTGAGTATTTCAAGAAAGTTTAAATTCTTATTTAAGATTTCATACTAGCCATAGGTCAAGTTCCTGTTTTGCATCTTACAGTAACAGCATGAGGCAATCACATGGAAATACATATGTAATTCTACATACAATGTTTTGTTTGTTACAATTAAACCATTAACTTTTCAATTACTGTAAACTCAGTATTAATTGCAAATAAAAACATCATGACAGGCAGTAGTTTTCCAGGAACAACTTAAATACAAGTAGTATTCAGATATGTTTCATTGTATCTACTCTTTGTGATTCAATGTGGCTGCTTAGGTATTTCTTTTAATGTTGGTCACTCTTTACCTCTTTACCTCAGGATCGAAAAACGAGACTGAGTTGAGGTACTTAAAGTTGCTATTCCCAGCTCTTTTGTAATATGATGCTTGGAGGTGGTTTATACTGTACTGGTCACTGGTTGTCCTGCCAACGTTTTTTATGGTACCAGATGTTTAACATGCAAGAATAACAATAGTAATAGTAATAATAATAACAATATACAGTAAATTATACCTAAATAACTAACAATTAGAATCATATTAATTGCAGCTAGGAGATGACACTATATACACTATGGTTTAAATGTTTGGGGTCACAAAGAAATGTTCTTGCTTGTAAAAAAAAATAAGGAAGATTGCAAAAAGTGGCAACTAAGTTTGACATGTTTGGATCACAAAGAAGAACATTCGTGAGACACAGACCAAACCAAAAGATGCTGGAGGAATGCTAGATAACATCTATTTAAGCATGGTGGAGGCAATGTAATGGTCTGGGGGTGTTCCGGTGGTGTTAAAGTGGGAAATTTGTACAGGGTTAAAGGGATCTTGAAGATGAAAGGCGATCACTCTATTTTGCGATGAGTACAAAAACTGATTGCACTTGTAGATTTAACACAGGATGTGTGAAAGTGTCAAACTACTTTAACAACATGGGCATTTCTGGTGATTGATGGAGTCTCATGTTTCACTCTAGGAAGTTGCAAACTTAAGCAACATCTTTCAACATTTTACCCTGTAAATTATACATTTTACATACCTAGTTACCTAGCTAATAATTAGCACCAGCACTGAGAAAAAAACACGATAAAATCATCTCGACATGAGCACTTTATGAGACAGAAATGTTCAAAACGTACTATCGTTATTCAAACTTTGACTTTATTTAATTTAATCAATAAATATGTTTAGATTTTTTACTTAAAAATGTACACCAGAGATTTTGCGAAAATTAGGCAGTAGTTTTGAGCCTTGTTTACAAGCAGAACAATTATATTACACATTTGTCATATTACATACCTTGCCATGCACCTTTAAGTGATTTTAATCTATTGGTACCTAGAATATAGGTCCTTAAGATAAACTCTTCTCCAAATAGAGGATTAATAATTTATTAAAAGAAAGTAAAACTATCCATTGACCCTCACAATGGCTATAACCCATTTATCAAGTCCCTGTTCCATCCTCTCAGGTTCCTTGTGTGTGTAGGTTTGTTGCTATTGATCCAACATGGGAATCAAGACAGCCCTTCCCAGGCTTGAGCTGTACCTTTACACAGCGGTTCTCTATCTGGCTATACTGTGGGCCGGCTCCTGGATATGGGAGGCCTCTTCTGGTAAGTAGTGGAACATGAGTTGTTACTGGATGTGTCCCAAATGACACCGCTTTCCCTATGCTGTGCACTATATTGTAACGATTTAATTATTGCACTCTAGGAAGTAGTAACTCTCTTGTTGATTTTATGTGACACGTGCATCTCTCATGGGACAGATCTCTTGCTTATTGCTATTCACGTCATCACTCACACTTGGTTCATTATTCACTTTTTGCATCATCACTTACTTATACAGATACGCAGCTTTAAACACCAAAGGCAAGCGATGTGGATGTTGAATTTAACAGGAAAAGCTTCCTGTTAAGTGTACACAGTTAAGACAGAGACAAAGTTTCTCATTACACAATAAGAGTTTGATTATAAGCAGAGAGAATACACTAAGTCCACCTAGTGGAATCTCCAAAGGAGAGCACAGAATCATCCTTCTAAATATCCCCAGGGGCGTGTCAGAATCTTCCTATCAGAAAGAGCCTGTCAGCCACCGTTCCATTCCTGTGCCATTGTGATAACAACCACTACTGTAAATCTCCTTGAGCTAACAACATAACGACACCAATCAGCAGGACACACTGTATCTCAAGCTGGTTCCTCTTCTAGCATCTTCATTGTTCACCCAGTGGTTACCACCCTTAACATGAATCGCCTGTCCTGGGAACTGACTCAGCACTTTCAATCATGAAAGCAACACACCAACTATAGATCATTATGGCTATGCAAACACATTAGTAGTGTACACTCTAGTACATTCCCATAACATAGACCTAACAGAGCCCTTAGAGATCCGCTCTCAGGGAAGGCTAGTCCTCTTGTGGCTGTAATGGGTGAAGATGTAAGAGTCCACCACGGTCATTAGGACTAGATAGTTCATCACACGGTCAAAGGCTTGAATATTCCATTAGTTAGTACAGCCGTCGAGACTGTTTCCTAAGGCACACAAAGATTGATGAGCCCTAACATTATCAAAGTCTTCGGTTTATAAAAACAGATGGACTTAATTACATGCAGTCATATAAGTCCTTGAATGTTACTTTTCTCCTGGATTCATTATTGTCTTATGGGTGTCAGATTATTATAAATGCCCTAATTAGTAGCTCACGTCCTACATCTCAGCTCGTATGTAGATGAAATGATGAGGCTGATGTCTGAACATTTCAGCAAATCTGAACGCCAGCGGATATTATTAGTTACCAAATATTTGACTTGTACAATAATGCTTAAGCCATTTAAATGTGGACGTTCTCCGTTAGAAACTTCATCCTGGTACAACAATGCAGCACAGTCAGTATGGTTATGTATTGATTTGAACAGAGTGGCTGGCGGCTAATGGAACCAGTGTAGATGGATGGATGTGTTGGGAAGGAATTACGCCCTGATGCCATATGCGCACTGCAGTAATTTCTGTGTAACTCCAAAGACAATGTGGTGATGTCTCACAACACTCTAATTATTCCCAAGCCTATATATGTTGACAAGAGGATATCTTGAGGCCATGTGGTAAACAATAAACAATAACTTTATTATAAATGGAGATTATTAAGGGATACAACAGTGGAACAATAAAGATATTTTGTACTTGTGGATGTTTTTATTATTTTTCTGTCAGTCATAGTTTCTCTGGACATACTGCAAACTGTTTTCTTTACCGACAATCCAATATCTGGTCTATCAGTACAATCAGTACGGTTTGATGTAGGTTGTGCCAGGACGTCTGGACAAATGTCCATAGAAAAAATGATCTGTGTGGTTGAAAATTAGATAGTTGCTTCTTCCACATTGACCTTAACATCTGGTTGGTCAGTTGATAATGTCGTAAGTTTGTTCAGTAGAACCTGTGTCATATAGGCATTTTTAAGTTTCAAACCTAATCACAACATCAAATATAATAATAGCCTTAAGGTTCAGATTGATGGGACATTGCTTAATATGTTTTTTTCAGACCAAAATAACATTTGCAGCAGAAATATCAAAACATGAACTGTTTCTTTCCTAATTCTATTTTCCCAATAGTGCAAAAGGGCAAATGTAAAAAATACAATTTGAGACATAACATGGGCATTATATTTACAGTGTTAAGAACAGAAAAAGATCTTAGTTCCAACTGGTACATAAAAAAACTGAAATGTAGCCACTGAAATGACTTATTGTGTTTGATTTGCAGAAAACGTGAACAGGAAAGTGTTCAAGAAGAGCGTTAAACCAGGATGGCACTACTTTGGCAGAAAAATGGTACATGATTTATTCCCCATTAGAAATTATAAACCTTATACACAGTTGAGGGTATCCTGAAGACAAATATTTGCTAGTTTGTTTTATCCACCATAACTTGATTTTTGTCACTATGAAACTCCCAGGCTGTTGTTGCAGTATGCACAGTGTCTCCCAGCTCGGCTCTGGATGATTGTAGCTCCTTTATAGTTGCCATGGTCCTCTTGGTGGCATTTCTGATTAGTGTCCTTCTCAGCCAGATACTTAGTTTTTAAGGATGGCCTGTTCTTGACAGATTCACAGTTGCGCCGTATTCTTAATAATGTACTTTACTGTACTTGGAGGGATTTTCAGTGCCTTGGAAATGTTCTTATATCCTGACCCTGAATGATGCCTCATGACGTAGTTGTTTATTGGAATTGTACAAACCAACTATGGGCCCTCTCGTTGAATTCAACCTGAACTTCTTTGAAACCTCTTAATTTCACACAGAAGGACTTCATTGAACTAATGGTGTTTTTTTTGTGTTGATCAGCGGCAAAAGCTCCGGATAAAATTTATTGGAATTCTTATTTAACAGATTTATGAGTTTTTGTTTTCAATCACGTTCTTTCTGTGTTTCAGGACGTTGCTGATTTTGAATGGGTGATGTGGTTCACAACATTCCGCAATCACATCCTATTCGCTCTTGCTGGTCATGTGATTTTTGCCAAAGTTTGCTCCCTGATATCTCCCAGGGTATGTATGTACAGTTACAGTTCCCTTACTCAGCGTGTAAATTGTCGGTATACAATGCTGCTTTACTAACACTTTACAATAAGGTACCCTTTATAAGGTTATACTTTTGAGTCATATAGGTAGGTGCCCTTATTTTGAGCAACTTACAGTAAGTGCATTTACCTTAAGGTTGCTTGGTAGACAACCACTATTAGTAATATATCTCTAATAAGAGAGATCCGCTCTGTAGGATCCGACAGGCCAGGTTCGGATCCGATTTAAGTGCTGAGCGTGAAACGACCAGCCCGTGGAGAGGACGATCGGATTGCTCACAGACAAAAACAGCGAATTGGTCTGGAAGCTGGAAAACAAAGAAGCTTTGTCATACAAAAAACCTATTAACAGTATTTACACCAGCAACGTCTCTGTATTACACACTGTTACCTAGTAATTGCACGTTGATTGAAAGGCTATTTGAATTACTTTTGTTTTTAAATGGTCTTCTCTTCCTTGACAAAGTGTGTTCGTGCATGTTTTGAACATGTTTTCCTTTTGTTCTTTGCTTGCGATGAAGATTGGTATGGATAATTGGTATTGCAAGGTAACATTATAAACATAATAAAGTCTTTATAAAAAAGTCTAACCCCAAACATGATGACTTTAGTGTGATCAATATAGTTTATTTGTAATCACATAGCAGCATGATTTGTCATCACTACTTACACTCTGTGTCGTGTCACTGATGTACATCCATATTACGTTGGCAACCAGTTCATAACAGCAATAAGGAATCCCAGTGGTTTCTGCTAATTTGCCAGTACAGCCTGGCTAAGTGCTGTATCCAGTTACTCTTCAATGCATTCTGTCTAAGCTATCCGCTATCAGCCATAGTAAATTAATCATAAACCACACCCCTTCATGCCTAATTGCTTAATTAATCATAGCATATTGTCATATTTGGATCATTACTAGCACAGACATTTCTACAGAGATTCCATGCTTCATATGTATTTGATGCTGGTATTAGTGAAACACGTTTGCATTTGGATCGTTTATTATTATTACCTTATAGTCAATGTGTCTTATGACGTGTCATACAGTTGTAACACCATACAATTATACTGTCACACTATTGCCATAACCTTGACACAAACTTGCCGTAACAGTGACTCTTTCTGCTCCACAGCGCAGGTCGTTGATCTATGGGCTGTACGGTGGCTTGGCGGTGCTGGTCAGTATGGGCTGGGCCTTCTTGGCTCTGGTCCTATCACACTGCTTCATCCTCTACCAGGTGGCCCTCATTAAGAGAAAGTGGTTTGTCTTTGTCGCTGGCCTCGCAAGCCTGGCAACCTTCAAGATGGAACCCTTCAACACCTGGCAGGTAGGTTTCCTCATGTTGAGTCTGGAGTTTGTGTAGACTGGAGGTACGTACGGTAAAACAAAGATAGGAAACATCCTAATGAAGGATGTCAATAGAGCATAGCGCCAGCATGGGTCACAAAACAGTTTAAATGTCCACAACTGTGACCCGCCAATCAACGCCAACGTGTTCTAGCCTTGTTAGCAACAGGTACTGCACATTTTATACGTAGCCTTAATCATGACAGGACATACATTTTCCCCCTGTGTGGAAACATCTTGTTGCCATTTACTTGGTGTACTTTGTTTATTTTTAGCAGCTTCCTGCGTAAAGAGAAATAGTCGATTCGTCATGATTGCCAACAGACACGGCAACACCAGCTGAAAGCAGCTCTTTTCACATTTCACCATTAATTTATCCCATCCGAGGTTTTAATTAACTTCTAAGATTACACAAGATAAAAATCCCCTTTGGAAGAACTTCATTGTGTAACAACTCATAGTAAAGCGTTCGTGATTTTATCAGAAGGTTTTATGCCGATCTAATAGCAATAATATACCTTCATTACATTTTATTGGCATATATTACTTCTTATAGTACTACTAATCTAACATACGGTATATTTATTTGAAACGTGTCAGGTCTCTCATCAACTTCTGTCAGTAATGACGGAGATCCTGTTTATCTCCTCCAGGAAGGCTTTGTGACGGGCTCCTTCAACTTACAAGACATCCTGTTTTACGGAGGCTCCGGTTTCACCATCATGCGCTGTATGAGTTTCGCTCTAGAGAACTGTGAGAAGAAAGATGGCAACTACTCCTTCCTTGACCTCCTCAAGTATAACTTCTACCTCCCGTTCTTTTATTTTGGACCAATCCAAACCTTTGATCAGCATCACATTCAGGTAATTGGATTGAGGGATGTAATGGCATTTTAGAGGATTCACTCCCTCGGACTTTGTTTGGATTTTGTTGAAAAATGTATTAATTCATGATTAAAGCTAAAAGTCAGTGACAAATAAAATCAGTAATTTTATAAAACAGGTAATAACTGATTAATGACCTGCATTCATTTCTAGGGGAGTGAATACATTTAAACACCACTGTAGCAGCACACATTCATTTCTATGGGAGTAAATACATTTAAACTCCACTGTAGCAGCACACATTCATTTCTATGGGAGTGAATACATTTAAACCCCACTGTAGCAGCACACATTCATTTCTATGGGAGTGAATACATTTAAACCCCACTGTAGCAGCACACATTCATTTCTATGGGAGTGAATACATTTAAACCCCACTGTAGCAGCACACATTCATTTCTATGGGAGTGAATACATT
The DNA here is from genome assembly GCA_029465975.1 of Dallia pectoralis. Lineage (NCBI taxonomy): Eukaryota > Metazoa > Chordata > Actinopteri > Esociformes > Umbridae > Dallia > Dallia pectoralis. Next base: position 8,419,316 of record CM055732.1, on the reverse strand, counting down.
TAAACCCCACTGTAGCAGCACACATTCATTTCTATGGGAGTGAATACATTTAAACACCACTGTAGCAGCACACATTCATTTCTATGGGAGTGAATACATTTAAACCTCATTGTAGGAGCACACATTCATTTCTATGGGAGTGAATAATTTTAAACACCACTGTAGCAGCACACATTCATTTCTATGGGAGTGAATAATTTTAAACACCACTGTAGCAGCACACATTCATTTCTATGGGAGTGAATACATCTAAACCCCACTGTAGCAGCACACATTCATTTCTATGGGAGTGAATACATCTAAACTCCACTGTAGGAGCACACATTCATTTCTATGGGAGTGAATACATCTAAACCCCACTGTAGGAGCACACATTCATTTCTATGGGAGTGAATACATTTAAACCCCACTGTAGCAGCCCACATTCATTTCTATCGGAGTGAATACATTTAAACCCCACTGTAGCAGCACACATTCATTTCTATGGGAGTGAATACATTTAAACCCCACTGTAGCAGCACACATTCATTTCTATGGGAGTGAATACATTTAAACCTCACTGTAGCAGCACACATTCATTTCTATGGGAGAGAATACATTTAAACCTCACCGTAGCAGCACGCATTCATTTCTATGGGAGTGAATACATTTTTACCTCACTGTAGCAGCACACATTCATTTCTATGGGAGTGAATACATTTAAACCTCACTGTAGCAGCACACATTCATTTCTATGGGAGTGAATACATCTAAACCCCACTGTAGCAGCACACATTCATTTCTATGGGAGTGAATACATCTAAACCCCACTGTAGCAGCACACATTCATTTCTATGGGAGTGAATACATCTAAACCCCACTGTAGCAGCACACATTCATTTTTAGGTGTGCTTAGCCAGTTTGTTTCTAAAGTGTTTCTACTTTCTTTGGTTTCATTTCTACATTTTAAGTTTTAATAGAGTTTGCAAAACGTGCCCGCTGACCCAATTTACCCAATTCTGACCTGATCTGTCACTTCATCTTTGTACTTTAAACCCCAACAACAGGCCAACAACCCCAACCTGACCCGCAAGCAAAGAGAGATGTGGAACATCACCACCAAAGCCTTGTTACACCTCGGAGTGATTTTATTTGTGGACATGTTCTTCCACTACCTGTACATCCTCACCATCCCCAATGACATGAAGTTGGTTAAACAGTTGTCTGACTGGTCTCTGGGTGAGTGCCAATCACTGAGCAATGTAGCTGGGAATGAGCTCGCGGTCGGAAAAAGACCGTGTCCGCACATCCCTGCGTGAAGACCAACATTTGAATTTCTGTCTTAAGCCAACGTTTCCACATTTGGAATAATCTGCATGTGATATATCAATCAGAAATGTATTGTTAATGGGACATTGTGGACAGGGTTTCTCTGAAGCCCACCGCTTATTTCCTCACATGACCTGAAACTCTCCGTGCTTTCAATTTCCTGAAGAAATGTTTCTGTTTAACACAGATATCCAGTTATTTGGTGTTTTCTGCGGTGGACACACATGTGGCAGGTGACCCGACAGCTCTCTGTTTGATTGTAGATGTTTTTTTTCTCCAGCTGGCTTGGCCTACTCCAACCTAGTGTATGACTGGGTGAAGGCAGCGGTGATGTTTGGGGTAATCAACACTGTGGCCAGACTGGATCATCTGGATCCTCCTCAGCCTCCCAAATGTATCACCATGCTTTACGTCTTCGCTGAAACGTAAGTGAACCATCGCCACTGGAGTTCTGCTGGCCGGCCGTGTTCGTGGGTTTGTTCTGTCACTATAGTACCAGCTTGGTGCTATGAAGGTTATAACCTGGGGTTTGTGCTTGTATTTGAGAACCTATAGTTTGGTATTTATTTAATGATGTGGAAAATCACAGTGAGTTGTTAATTCTAAATAAATGAATGCCCTGTTTTCTATTTCAGCCACTTTGACAGAGGCATCAACGACTGGCTCTGCAAGTGAGTTTCTGATTAAACAGTTAGATATCAACCTACGAACCATCGATTGTAAGCTTCTGCGTGCATTCAATTTGAACAAAACTTTAAGACTGAGCGTGCATCTCCGCGTGACACAATAAGAAACGGTGAACCTCAGCCACACCCAAACTACAGCCGTGATCTTCTACACCAGGTATGTTTACGACTACATCGGCGGAAGCCACACCAACATCATCAAGGAGTTAGTGGCCACCTTGTGCACCTTCGCCGTAACAACTCTGTGGCTGGGTCCATGCGAGGTGGTCTACATCTGGTCCTTCTGCAACTGTTTGGGCCTCAACCTGGAGCTCTGGGTCGCCACGTTGTTTTCCTTTCCTCCGTTCTCCACCATCGAGGTACGCGCAACACAAATCGAATCGGTCTAGGTTGGCACTGTCGTTGCCGTCAAAGGAAGGTGCAAATTGGATTAGCCAGGGCTGTCCATTTTGTATTGTGTGGCTGTTTTAAAGGTCTTCGGGGCCTCATGTAACTGCTTTCTGTTCCCAGAATGCCATGGGTGAAGCCATGTCTCGTAGGATTCGCGGGGTCTTTGGCGCCCTCAACTTCTGGACTATAATTCTGTACAATGTTCTCGCTCTGAACAGTGTGGAGTTCGCCAAGCTGGTGGGGAAACGGCTGCTTTTTCAAGGTACAATGTTTGCTGCTGTGGAAATTGCAAAGAACAATTCTGAGAGTTATATAATCAAGTACTATATAATGAATATTCCAAAGTACGCTTCATTTATAAGCCCACATTGCTTTTCATAAGTTACCTCATAGAGGGGTCATTTTTATTGAAAAACAATGTTCACGTTGCAATTCACATTGAATTTTTGTTATTATAAAAATCTTCCATTAGTCACATCCCTATGAAGTGTGTTTTCAGAACAATTATATGAACACAACATGTGGTTCTTTAAGTACTGATCCCGTGTTTTATTATGTGAAATATAATCTATACAGAAAAAAAGTTCAAATTCATATCTCACAAAATCTTCGGGATGGTTGCTTTTTACGTTTATATTGTTGCATGCTGCGTGAAAATATACCAAGATCGGAAAATAATCCAGTTTGTCAAAAGACGTGTTCCGTCTATGCAAACATGTTCACCATGACTACATTTAAAACGTGTCTTTCCAAAGTATTTTTTCACATCCTCATGTCGTTCTCTAGTTTATTTCTCGCATCATGTCTTTCTGTCATCTAGGCTTTCCCATATCAACTCTGTCTGTGCTGTTTGTGACCTACTGTGGCGTTCAGCTGATAAAGGAGAGAGAACGGAAACAGGTCCTTATGGAGGAACTTGAGCAAGCAACGGTACCCCCCAAGTGCGAGGAGATCAAACAGAAAGCTGAGTAAACACACAAACAAGAAGACCTACATTATGGGAACCTGGTCACAATTTTTATTTCTTCCCTAACTGACCTGGTCCTGGCATCAGCAGTTAACAAATCACTTCTTCACATTGTTCTTGAGCTTGTGTACGAATCTGAGCTGCACCCAACAAGGCTGTCATAAGTCTGCCCGTATTTGACTCAATTGCCATCATGCGGATTCTTCTGGAAAATGTTTCCGTTGTGCCTGATTGTTGTTTTGTTTTGGAAGAATACTTGTTTCTTTTCTTTTTTAACTGTGAATACTCCTAAAGTGCACTTGCAAAAGTTGATTGCCATTTGCCGTGTACTCGGTCTTTTTTGGCACGCACACACCTAATGTGCATTTTGTACATTTGTATTTTCAAACAAATAAGGCTATCAGGAGTAGCTAATATATTGAAGAAAAGTCTGTATTAAAAGGGAAACTTCTCTGTACCGTTACAGTGTCTTGAATGTATGTTTAAATTTGATAAATGTTTCACAGCAATACAACGCTGATGCAACACACAACTCTTCTTTTTCCCTCCCCTAACCAAGGGACACTCGTTGTTGAGTATATTCAATAAGGCCATATGTTATATAAAAGAGGTCTACGCATCTCTTCCAGATGTTAGTAGACTGTTGGTCCTGTTGATTCTCTTAATCAGATGTTTATGATGACATTGAATGGGACTGGTGTGTGTGTGTGTGTGTGTGTGTGTGTGTGTGTGTGTGTGTGTGTGTGTGTGTGTGTGAAGACCCATCCAAACTCAATTTACAACTTGGTATATGATGAACTAAAGATACATTTTCAAAATGATTACATTCTTATGAATACATCTATATTTCTATCTTGATTTCATGTGGAATTGTTCTCCACCGGGCTGTTCTGGTGCTGCTGTACATACTGTATCTCTGACCACTGTGCTCCACTCTGCCAAGGTCTCTCAGGACAGGGGGGGACATTCTCTATTTCACCACCTAGCCCCTCTAACATGACATTGCCTGGTGGCGTCAGACCTGGGTTCAAATTGTATGACAGATCTTTCAACTACATGAGCTTTCGCTTGAGCCAGTCTGGAGAGCAAACTGTGCAGGTTTGAAGAGCTCAATAAGGTACAGCTGAAGTATTTCTAATACTGTTTGAATCCAGGCTGGCAACATGCCCCCTTTAGGGTCTGGGTTAAGACCATCATGGACCTCAGTCATCATACTATGAAGGGCAACAGCCCCACCAAGAGGGAATTTGGGTCTGAAGGGTTATTTCACTCAAAGATCTACAGTAAAATGAAGCAGGAATAAAGTCATAAAGTCCTGAATTTATTTTAAGCCAAGTACGTTGGCACAAAATACATGCTCAGGGATCGATACTTTACCGTGCAGAATAATAAACCCATAAAGATAAAACATTTGGTTCTCAAGTGTCTTTGTTATCATGTTTTCAATACATTCATTGGTAATATTTAAAATAAATTACAAAATACTCTGTTAATGTACTATTTAAGCATTTATTCTACATTATTACACTAGAAATACTTTGACTTTGAAATATTCCCTACTGGAAAACAAAGATGAACTTCACACTGTCACCACAAGAGGACGTTGTCTCACTTTATAAAATACCCTGCATCACTGACGAATGGAAGTACTGTTCATTTGACCTCAAATAAGTAATTGTTCCCCACATCCAGTATTTAAGCCATTTATCACTCAACTTTGGATACTAAAAAGTTACAAGGCTATAACACAAAAAAAACACTAATCTGAAGGATATGTATTAATAACAGCAATGCAAACCACACTTTCAAATGGAACATTTTTTTATCTGAGCTATTATTGAATGTGTTCTATCATAAAGCAGTATTTCAATTTTGATCTGATTCCAGCATCTGAAAAGATATGTAACAGTGTCCAATCAGGTCACTGAATCAGCCAATGAAGTTGGATGTTCCACCAAGGTAACTACATAGGTGTCACGGTTTCCGCAGGTGTTGTGCTGGAGTAAGCCAGGCAGAGCATGTAATCAGGTTCGGTTGGCGTTTTAATTACACAAAAGAAAACCACTAGTAGCACGAACTGAAAAACATGTACTGAATGAAATCAAATTGCGCTAATTAAAGAGCTACATACTAAAACGCGTTTAAAAACAGTAGCGACAAACATAAAAAAACACTCACCGGCATGAAACGTAACGTCAATCATTAAATCAATAACAAGCACCCGTGAACCTAACCAGGGACCTTGAATAGCCCACTGATTAACTAAACTATGCCTGGTGCTTAGCTAAACCTGAAACAGCTGTGCTCCTAACCAACACAATTCACAGTGCCCTTCCTTAACACCCTGTGACAACACAGCTCACCCATTCGTGATAAAAGCATAGACCCCTGAGTTGTATTTTCTGCACCCGCAGTTTATGTTTTAAATATCCTATAGAAAATTTTTAAAAAACGCTTAGCCCCCTTATCATTTTTAAAAGCCTCCTTAGTCATCTTGTCCTGGTGACGGACCTGCTTCAACATGTATTCTCCCAGATAGGTCCTCTTATCCACTTATTAGCAAAGACTACCCCTTTCATCAGTCTACCATATCACCTGGGCCAATCCTGTCACCGGAGTTGAGAAAGGATGGTACCAACTCTGTGTTAGCTACTTCAGAGGTAGTATTTGCAATCTCCTGCAGTTGCACTGCACTCTGACTACAGTTATTCAGAAAAGGGAGAATACTGCTCCAAAATATTGGTACTGACGGAGTGACATTTTGATAAAGAGAGTACTTGACACCCCCCCTTGGGTTGTACTTCAGCTGTTGGTGACGTGGCATCAGGGGGTCTGTCCAGATAGCTACATGCAGAGATTTACAGAGGTCATTTTACACACACACTGACTATAAATAGTGCAGTAGCACCTGAACACTCATTTGCTCCAAAGCAGCAACACATTTCATAGCCTGACGAAGAGTCTTCTAGGTCTGGAAACAAATGTTGTTTACTCGTTAAGACATTTTGACGAGTTCAAATCTATTTTGGTGAATGTGTGTAAAATGATCTCCCTATACAGTCACTTCATTATTACAAATCTTTGTAGCTTGTCCAGCGATGTGTGTGGAATAAATAGCACGCCATGCTATCTATAAATACTCTCTGACTTACAGACAGTCATGGACAGCTGCAGGAACTCCTACCAGTGTCGACCAGCTAGCTGCCCTCTTGCCCCAACTCCTCTCCCTCTCTCTCTCTGGACTGTGCTGTGGAAACAGGCAGTCCTTTCTTAATCTGTAGTGCTGTGGGGACATAGCAGGGATCGATCCCTCCCACAAAAACATACAACACCGGCAAGGACCTGCGAAGAACCTGACAGGAAAACAAGATGGCTGCCTTGTCGATAGACCCAGTGGAACAGCCCAGGATGTATCAGCAAACCCTGCTCCAGGACGGCCTCTGTGACTTGCTGGAGAACAAGAAGTTTGTAGACTGCGTCTTGAAGATCCAGGACAAGGAGTTTCCGTGTCACCGTCTGGTCCTCGCTGCTTCCAGTCCCTTCTTCAAGGTACTGAGGTCTTGTATTGTGATACAGAGCTGTGGTCCTGTTGTGTGATAGAGAGCTGTGGTCCTGTTGTGTGATACAGAGCTGTGGTCCTGTTGTGTGATACAGAGCTGTGGTCCTGTTGTGTGATAGAGAGCTGTGGTCCTGTTGTGTGATAGAGAGCTGTGGTCCTGTTGTGTGATAGTGTGCTGTGGTCCTGTTGTGTGATACAGAGCTGTGGTCCTGTTGTGTGAGAGAGCTGTGGTCCTGTTGTGTGATACAAAGCTGTGGTCCTGTTGTGTGATACAGAGCTGTGGTCCTGTTGTCTGACCGAGGCTATGTTGCGGTCCATGTTCAATTGGTTAAACATTTCTTCAAGGCTATGTTCCTTTCCAACCTGGAGGAGGGTGGCAAGAGAGAGATCGTCCTGAAGGACGTGGAGCCGGGCATTATGGGGATGATTCTGCGCTACATCTACACCTCAGACATCAACCTGACAGAGCAGAACGTCCAGGACATCTTCATGGTGGCCAACATGTACCAGATACCGTCCATCTTCTCTGTCTGCGTCACCTATCTACAGGTAGCGTCCGTCAGACGTGCACATGCGTCCGCGTTGTCACCTTCAGACCTCCTGTCGTTCGTCAAGTCAGATGGGTGTGCCACCGCAGGATGTGGCATGTCGTGATGTTACCGTATCACATGTCACTCACCTGACTTAATCAACGGGAGAAGGTGACACAATGTACGGGTCTGTCTCGGCTGATCTATTCTCCTGTCCAACTTCTCCCGCTTGTGTCTCATAGCTTCACGGCCATCGTCAGGAGATGGACCTTAATAATAATAATAATTCATTACATTTATATAGCGCTTTTCTTCCTGGGAACTCAAAGCGCTTTTACATGAAAGGGGGAATCTCCTCAACCACCACCAATGTGCAGCACCCACCTGGATGACGCGACGGCAGCCATATTGCGCCAGAACGCACATCACACACCAGCTTACTGGTGGAGAGGAGACGGTGATGATAGAGCCAATTAGTATATATATATATATGGGGATGATTAGGTGGCCATGATGGACAGAGGACAAGGGGCAGATTTTGGCCAGGATGCTACTCTTTATCGAAGGACATCCTGGGGTTTTTAATGACCACAGAGAGTCAAGGCCTCGGTTTAACGTCTCATCCGAAGGATGGCAAATTTAACAACCTTGCCTGAGTTCGAGAGCAATTCAGGTCATGTCACTGATTGAGTGTTTTGCTTGTAGGATAAGCTAGTGCTGGGGAACTGCCTGGCAATCTTCAGGCTGGGGATACTGTTGGACTGTCCTCGTCTGGCATTCACAGCCAGAGAGTTCATCTGCGAGCGCTACCAGCTCATCGTCAGGGACCAGGACTTTCACCAGGTAAACGGGTCAATGTGTTTCTATGGAAACCGCGTAACATCTCTGTGTCTCTTTGTCAAAATAAAGCATATCTATTCTTCCACTAGTTGGGTCCCAGCGAGCTGGCAGCCATCATTACTGCTGATGCTCTTAACGTGGATCGAGAGGAGGTTGTGTTTGAGTCCCTAATGGACTGGGTGGGCCACGACAGGGAGGAGAGGATGAAGGAGCTCGCCAGTCTCCTGCACTGTGTCCGTTTTCGCTTAATCCCAGTGGATTACTTCCAGACAAAGGTGGAAGGTCACGAGTGGATCCGGGCAAACACAGAGGTCAAGAAGGAGCTACAGCTAATCAAAGATGCCCACGAGGGAAAACTCCCAGAGGTCAAGAGGTCAGGGAAGAGGAAAACCAAGCTGAAGGGAGATGAAGAAGATGCTGACGAGGAAGGGTTGCTTCCAGGGATACTGAACAATAACCCGAGGTTTGGGATGTTTGAGACGGACCTGATGCTGTTGATTACTGATAGAGGGAGTGTTGCCTACGACCCTGTGGGAAACGAGTGCTTTGTAGTGTCGGAGTCCACAGAAATACCAAAGAACCACTGCAGCTTAGTGACCAAGGAGAACCAGGTCTTTGTGGCTGGAGGATTCCTTATCAACGAAGACAACAAGGAACAACCATTCAGCTCATATTTCCTACAGGTATGACTCTTTTATTATTAACTAGTGGTCAGTTATGACTCTCTGTTATTATTAGCCAGTGATCAGTTATGAATCTCTGTTATTATTAACCAGTGGTCAGTTATGAATCTCTGTTATTATTAACCAGTGGTCAGTTATGAATCTCTGTTATTATTAACCAGTGGTCAGTTATGAATCTCTGTTATTATTAACCAGTGGTCAGTTATGAATCTCTGTTATTATTAACCAGTGGTCAGTTATGAATCTCTGTTATTATTAACCAGTGGTCAGTTATGAATCTCTGTTATTATTAACCAGTGATCAGTTATGAATCTCTGTTATTATTAACCAGTGGTCAGTTATGAATCTCTGTTATTATTAACCAGTGGTCAGTTATGAATCTCTGTTATTATTAACCAGTGGTCAGTTATGAATCTCTGTTATTATTAACCAGTGGTCAGTTATGAACGACTCTCTGTTATTATTAACCAGTGATCAGTTATGACTCTCTGTTATTATTAACCAGTGGTCAGTTATGACTCAGTTATAGTTAAACATTGGTCAGTTATAAACGACTATAAATGTTTTGTTAAACATTGGTCAGCTATGGAAATGGCAGCAGATGATACTTTCCGCTGACTTAACCCACCCTCTAGAGGACCAAGCGATCATCTGCGGAGCAGCTGCTGTACCAGACAGTAATGCAGCATGAGAGGATACTCTCAATAGTGTGCCTGTAATAGTTATAATCATAGAGGGTAAATCGACTTAATCTGCTGTACCCTCCCACCTTTAGTTTGACCCAGTGAGTGGTGAGTGGTTGGGGATGCCCCCACTGCCTGGGCCTCGGTGCCTGTTTGGAATGACTGAAGCTGATAACTGCATCTATGTAGTGGGCGGCAAAGAGCTGAAGGAAGGTGAACGGGTTCTGGACACCGTCATGATCTACGACAGACCGTAAATACAGACGGCTTTCTCTCTCTCTCTCTCTCTCTCTCCATCTCTGTCCCTCTGTTCCTCTTTGTCCCTTTCCGTCTATCTCTCTCCCCCTCTGTCTCTCTCTGACCGCCTCTGTCCATCTCTGTCCCTCTATGTTCCTCTCTCCCCCTCTGTTCCTCTCCCTCTGATCCCCTGGGTCCCTCCCTGTCTCTCTCTCTCTCTCTCTGTCCCTCTATGTTCCTCTCTCTCTCCCTCTGTTCCTCTCTCTCTCTCTCTCTCTCTCTTTCCTTTCCTCTGGGTCCCTCTCCCTCTCTTTCTCTAACTCCTTTTCTCCCTGTCTCTCTCTCTCTCTCTCTCCTTTCCTCTGGGTCCCTCTCCCTCTCTCTCTCAAACTCCTTTTCTCCCCCCTCTCCCTCTGGGTCCCTCCCTCTCTCTCTCTCTCTCTCTCTCTCCTTTCCTTTGGGTCCTTCTCTCTCTCTAACTCATTTTCTCCCCCCTCTCCCTCTGACTCTCACTGGCTCTCAGCATTGATGTTACCGTAGGCTGTTGCTGAACCATGTCTAACGGTAATTCTGTGCTGTTTTCTCTCCTGCCCACCTCCAGGTCATTTAAATGGGGCGAGTCAGACCCTCTTCCCTACACAGTCTACGGTCACGGAACGGTTTCACATAATGGCCTTGTCTACGTGATAGGAGGCAGGGCAGAAAGCAAGTAAGTAGTACCTTCTGTGCTGAAGCCAATCTGCAGAGATTGTGTCACTGCCAGTCTTGCAGGACTAAATACCTAAGTAAATGAGAGTTTAATGAAAACAAAATAATGGATCTCAGTCAAGTAATTTAAAACAGCTGTACCTCTAGTGATGTGATACAGCTGTACCTCTAGTGAAGTATGTGATACAGCTGTACATCTAGTAATGTAATAGAGCTGTACCTCTAGTGTTGTAACACATCTAGTGATGTGATACAGCTGTACCTCTAGTGATGTGATACAGCTGTACCTCTAGTGATGTGATACAGCTGTACCTCTAGTGATGTGATACAGCTGTACCTCTAGTGATGTGATACAGCTGTACCTCTAGTGATGTGACACATCTAGTGATGTAATACAGCTGTACCTCTAGTGATGTAATACAGCCGTACCTGTAGTGGTGTATTACAGCTGTACCTCTAGTGATGTAATACAACTGTACCTCTAGTGAAGTATGTGATACAGCTGTACCGCTAGTAATGTAATACAGCTGTACCTCTAGTGTTGTGACACATCTAGTGATGTGATACAGCTGTACCTCTAGTGATGTGATACAGCTGTACCTCTAGTGATGTGATACAGCTGTACCTCTAGTGATGTAATACAGCTGTACCTCTAGTGATGTAATACAGCTGTACCTCTAGTGGTGTGATACAGCTGTACCTACAGTGGTGTGATACAGCTGTACCTCTAGTGATGTAATACAGCTGTACCTCTAGTGGTGTAATACAGCTGTACCTCTAGTGATGTAATACAGCTGTACCTCTAGTGATGTAATACAGCTGTACCTCTAGTGAAGTAATACAGCTGTACCTCTAGTGATGTGATACAGCTGTTCTCTAGTGATGTGATACAGCTGTACCTCTAGTGATGTGATACAGCTGTACCTCTAGTGAGGTGATACAGCTGTACCTCTAGTGATGAGATACAGCTGTACCTATAGTGATGTGATACAGCTGTACCTCTAGTGATGTGATACAGCTGTACCTATAGTGGTGTGATACAGCTGTACCTCTAGTGATGTAATACAGCTGTACCTCTAGTGGTGTAATACAGCTGTACCTCTAGTGATGTAATACAGCTGTACCTCTAGTGATGTAATACAGCTGTACCTCTAGTGATGTAATACAGCTGTACCTCTAGTGAAGTATGTGATACAGCTGTACATCTAGTAATGTAATAGAGCTGTACCTCTAGTGTTGTGACACATCTAGTGATGTAATACAGCTGTACCTCTAGTAATGTAATACAGCTGTACCTCTAGTGTTGTGACACATCTAGTGATGTGATACAACTGTACCTCTAGTGATGTAATACAGCTGTACCTCTAGTGATGTAATACAGCTGTACCTCTAGTGCTGTGACACATCTAGTGATCTTGCCAGGTATAAACTAACCCTTGTTAAGCAGTGTGGCTTAGTGATGAATGTCCCTATTGTCTCTTATCACACCGAGACAAAGTATCACCTACAGAACTGGATACCAAATATGTTTGTAAAGATTTGCGACAGTACTGTTTCATTTCCCTTTTGCAGGAAATGCCTACAGAGGATGTGTGTCTACAACCCAACAAAGTTTGAGTGGAAGGAACTAGCTCCCATGATGACGGCTCGTTCTCTATTCGCTGTCGCGGTCCACGAGGACCAGATCTATGTGGCCACAGGCGTCACAGACACAGGTCTCACCAACACTGTGGAGGTCTACGACATCGCCTCAAACAAGTGAGACCAGTGGTGTTTATATGTCCTGGCGTCATCCAAAGGTTACAGTGATGCTACTGGCTGGTGACTAAAAGACTACTTCACAGCAGTTTGGTCACTGACTAAATGCGTGTGTTCAATTTCACATATTGTTTTAATGTGTGTGTGTGTGTTTCAGGTGGTCAGATTTTGTGGAGTTCCCTCAGGAGCGCAGCTCCATGAACATGATCACCATGGGGGTGTCCCTCTACGCGGTCGGAGGTTTCGCCATGATGCCCAACGAGACAAGCAATGAATTACAGCCTACTGAGATGAATGACATCTGGAGGTCAGTTATGTAACCGATTTTTAAAATGCTTTATAGAGTGTTTATGCATACTCTTATTAGCACATTATTACTTCAGTAGAGTAGATAGTTTAACATAACCCACAAAATAATATCCTGGTGGTCAGTGACAACAGTAAGTTAAAATACAATTTTCTCATTAAGGAAAAAGTTCACTGTAAACTGACAGTGTCAAATGTAGTTTAACCAGTGGAGATCTGCTCATCAGTGAGAGGGTTAACTAATTAATACGTTACCACTAAATTATCCACAAAATGTAAATAAACGGGGTTGAATGAAAATGTAAAACAATTATGCACTTCTCTGGCCCACAGATTTGAGGACGACTGTTGGAATGGGATTTTGAGGGAGATCAGCTATGCTGCAGGAGCCACAATCCTCCCAGTGAAGCTCAACACACTTCGTCTCACTAAGATGTAATTGCTGTGTAAAAAAGGTTAAAACGATAAAGCAACAGACAAAATCCGGAGCTGTCTCTCTAATAAAGTATGAGGCGGACATGTTGACAAGGCCGTTGATATTTATTCATATTATTCATAACTTGTGAATACTTTGCCTTTATTAGGTGTATGTTCTACTTTGGCTGCAGAGAGAGACATTAACACTTAGTAATCTGCAGGAGTTGGCTATGCAGGTTTTGGCTCCAAGCTTGCAGCAACACACAATATGTAAATTACCTTTGTTTTTGTAACCATGTGTTTTCTCTATAATTTAATTTCTTCGTATTAAACTGAAATAAAGATTATGAATAAAGAGACAGACGTACATAGTCTATTTTTGTACGTTTTTGTACGTAGTCTATAATTTGTAGTTTAAGATCTTAGTTTCCATAGTAAAACACTAGAGGGCGCTAGCTCCGTTTACCGACAGCACCAGACAATAAATTTTTCTTTTTTTACTGTGCCACAGAAAGGCTTTCTAGCTGTGAATTATTATTTTTTCATTATAATTTGCGTTCTTTAGAAACAGATTTAAAGCAAGAACAATTCCATGTAATCCATGAGTGGAATTGAAGTCAGTGTTTAAATCATTCCTGCTGTCTGGAGTAAATATAGATCCAATAAAATTATGTGACATAAAACAACTTTTGATATTTACATGCATAAATTACGACATTAATCACATAATTACACATTAAAATGATGATTGGTATTGATATTTACATGCATAAATTACGACATTAATCACATAATTACACTTTAAAATGATGATTGGTATTGTTGATATCATTTATTTTTCTATTTACTTCAACACCAAGCTCTATTGTCAGTTGGACTAGAACCTCACTTTAACTTCGACCGTTTTGAGTTAACTGTAGGCTATAATTCTGTGTTTCTATCTATTTTACAAAAAACACCCATTGCAGGGTAATTATATAAATGATCAACAGACAGATTATTATTTAGTTAAATTTAAATAACTACAACTTACCAGGGCAAAACCCATAGTAAATCACAGGCATGGGATGCATATTGTAGATATAAACAGTATATAAACATAGCTAATGCAAATTTCCACCTTACAGAGAGGAATTTTTACAACATTACTTTATCCTGGATAATTTATCTATCTCACGAACCAGGCCTCTATCTGGCAGAACTTCTAAATGGTGCAGCTTTCTGAAGTCTCTGCAGTACAGCTGTGTGTAGGTCATAGCGGCCAGAAATTGAAATCCTTTTTGCGGTTTTGTCAAAAAGTGTTGAAGCTCAGGAAAGGCCAAATCTAGGTGTGATGGTGCGTCCAGACAGTCTTCAAAAATGCAGCCTTCATGAGCGAACTGGAATCCTATAAGGCAACACATTTATTTTTAGTTTGTACAATTTCACACAAAATAATAAATAGGCGATCCTAATTATATGACACATGCATTTGTCCTTTTGATTTTGTGACTTTGTTTAAAGTAACTTTGACAGATTACAATGAAATATTATACACAATGTACAGCTTTACAAAAACGTAAATATAGTGAAAACAGCTTCTCTATGTAAGAGAGGTGTAGTCCAGAGCAACAGAATAGTGTGGGAGAATATATTGGAAAGTAGAAAAGACTGCTGATTGACCAATCCAAACTGTTTTAGGAAAATTACGTGATCCACTGAGGTCAAAGTGTTTTCCTACTTTATTTCCCAATTTAAATTGTCAGATATGTCAATATCTACCACCGAAATATCAGAAATGTTTGTTACATATCTGCAATAACAGCTTGCTGAATAAATATTTAAATAGCGCTCGCTTAATGACCATTGCGGTCAAAGAGGACGCAAGAGGTTTCCCAAGCATGGACAATCTCAAGGCTTTAAGTCCATCTCCAGAGACATATATGTTTTCTAATTCCACTTTAGGTAATATTTTCCAGATGTTAAATCCCAATGCCACTGCAACAACATCTCTGACCGTGGCCACTTGAGAAAACTTGATGGAAAATTGCAGCGATGGTTTGGTGTGAATGATGCAGGCAGCACCTCGTTCAACAGACACACAGAATGAAGCTGACCTTCACACACAACAACATCAACATGCATCATCTGGCGAAAGCACACTGCTGAGACGGAATGCAGAATACTGAAAACGGGGTCTTTGGCAAAGGTCATGGAACCTCCGGCAGGAAAATGTCCCAAGCGCCCTTCAAAAAGCACCCAGGAATGGTTTGAGAACAAACGTTGGACTGAAGTGGCATGCAATGAGTCCAGATCTAAATCCCATTGAAAACCAGATCTAAAAACAGCAGTTGGGGCAACACTTTCTTCCAAAGTTGGAAGGACTTGAGAAGTTAATGCAAGATGAGATGTCAGAACTGCCAGTTCAGATGTGCACGAAGCCCATCTATGGAGACAGGAAGTGCTTTAATGGAGTTATTTTGGCTGAAAGCTGTGCTACCAAATTTTATAACCATTAATATTCTCTCCCAGGCTATAACATATAGTGTTATAGACATGCTTTCTACTTAGTCAACTATTTTGGATTAATGACAAAAAGGCAAGTGTTTTTTTACATTTTAGTGTGATGGGGGTCATATCGTCCCACAGAAAATGACAGCAAAATATGCGCAGTACTTTTACCCATTTTATTTGCAGGATCACTCAGCAGTACGCACTTAGTATTTATGGTCAAAGGGCTGGGGCTAATGGAAAGATAATTCTGATGTTATGTGGTTCCTCGTATTAAAGTTAAAATGAACTAAGAAGAAACCGAATTCAGCAGATCTTTCAGGAGATAGGGTGAACTAGAGCAGCCGGTTATTGCAACAACCACACACACACACACAGACACACACAGACAAACGCATGTGCACAATTTGTACTCGCCTTACACACAAATTCTACACGGATTCATGGAGATTTTCTTCACTGTGCTGCTGCACATCTGGCTGGTTACACACACTCACACACATACACACACATCTGGTTACACACACACATCTGGTTGCAAACACACATCTCTGGGGCATATAAGGTCTTTCTAAAACGTATAGGGTCCTGTCACCCAGGTTTGTGTCACCCAGGTGTTTCACGAGTTCGCACTTACATGCCAATTAAGGGATATAGGTTTAATGCGTATTTGGCGTGCTGTCCGGAGGGAGGGTTCCGGGCTCGGAATCCGGCCCGGGGCTCCGGGCTCGGAATTAGGCCCGAACCCAGAGTACCCCCCCCCCCGCATGTAAGTGGTTAGGACTAGAATTTTGAGCGGAGAAGGGGTGGTGGGGGGATGCTGCGAGCTGTCAGCGGAGCGAGGTAAGACTGCTGAGTCTATATGTACCCTCTAGCTGTTAATTGCTGAGGGCTTCCACCTGTAATTAATTAGCTGGAAGTCCTCCTCCCGAACCTTGTTAGTAAACCTCATTTCACGAGTTCGCACTTACATGCCAATTAAGGGATATAGGTTTAATGCGTATTTGGCGTGCTGTCCGGAGGGAGGGTTCCGGGCTCGGAATCCGGCCCGGGGCTCCGGGCTCGGAATTAGGCCCGAACCCAGAGTACCCCCCTAACGCTAAGGAGCCGAGGACAGCCGCTGGATTATAAACCCCCCAGAGAGCCGTGCTTGGCGGACTGGCATCGCGAGGAAGGGTCAGAATTGTTTTGTTTTTTTTTTTTTTTTTTTTTTTTTTAAATGTTATTTATTATTATTTTTTTTTTTTTTTTTTTTTAATTTTTGTTTATTAATCTATATTTTTTTTTTTTTTTTTTTTTTTTTTTTTTTTTTTTTGTATGCGCGCGGGCCTGTGAAGCCGTTCACGGCCTGGACTAGGCGGGCCCTGCTGGCCTGTGGACGTGGGGCGTTTGAACGTTTGTTGCGGGACTGAGGCCCGCTTGGTGTTCCTATTCCGACCGCTGGGAGACCAATGCTCGCTGGACGGAACGGGGAAACGTGGGAGCTTTGCTGTGGGACCAATGCCCGTTTGGTATAGATTTATTTCCGACCGCTGTGAGACCAATGCTCGCTGGACGGAAAGGAGGAACGTACAGGAAAGTGAGTGCTTGCCCGGGAGGTTCTCACGCGGCATCTGCTGGAGACCAATGCTCACTGGATGAAAGAGAGAACGATGGGCTCGACCGGGGAAGTTCTCACTCCGTCCGCTGTGAGACTAGTGCTCGCTGGACGGAAAGGGGAAACGCGAAGGGGGAAAATGAGTGCTTGCCCGGGAGATTTTCTCACGCGGCACCTGCTGGAGACCAATGCTCACTGGATGAAAAGAGAAAACGTTGGAGCTCGACCGGGGAAGTTCTCACTCCGTCCGCTGTGAGACTAGTGCTCGCTGGACGGAAAGGGGAAACGCGAAGGGGAAAATGAGTGCTTGCCCGGGAGATTTTCTCACGCGGCCTCTGCTGGAGACCAAATGCTCACTGGATGAAAAGAGAAAACGTACGAACTCAACCGGGGAGGTTCTCATTCCGTCCGCTGTGAGACTAGTGCCCGCTGGACGGAAGGAAACGGGAAATAGCGAAAGTGAGTGCCTGCCCGGGAGATTTTCTCACGCGGCATCTGCTGGAGACCGAATGCTCACTGGATGAAAGAGAAAACAGGAGCGCTCTACCGGGGGGGCTCTCACTCCGTCCGCTGTGAGGCCAATGCTCGCTGGACGGAAAGAGAGGACAGAAAAGGAACAAGGGGGGGTTCTATTAATTAGAACGGAGTTCTATTACTTAGTTGATTTAATTGTCCATTTATCTATTGGTTGATTCGTTTACGAGGGTTTGGTGAGCTATTTTGATATGGGACCGATTTGTCCTGATATAGCTTTGGAAAGCGTCGGAGGACCATCTCCCTAGGGCTTGGATCTGCTGTTGGGAGAGGCCTTTTTGGGCTGCTGAAGTTGCTGCCCCGATGCGGAATGAGTGGCCTGAAAAGTGTTCTGCTGGAATGCCTGACTGCTGGAGAACGGATTTGAGGTGCTTCTGGAACCAGAAACGTGACACGGGTTTCCGGGATTCGTCCATGAACAGGGGTTCCAGAGGAGATCTAGCCTGGGATCTTCTCCGTTGCAGGTAAACCCGAATTGACTGGTACGGTTGGATTTGCGAGGCTAGGTTAAAAATGTAGATAAAATGGCCTTTATTGTTCTGGTCGGTCTTGCTTCGTTTAATCAGAAATGAAATTGCCTCGTCGTCTATTACTGATAGGTCTGAGATGGTGGGGTGGATTTCGGGGTCGAATTTGGAAGTGGTGGTGAGTTCCGAGCACCTGAGGAAGCCGAAAAAGGCTAGGATAAACATGGCGTCAAGTGTGCGGGCGGCACCTAGGGGCTGGTAGCCTGTGCGGAGGGTGTAAATGCATTTGGTTAAGATATCAAGGGTTAAGGGGTGCCTGGCGTCGGTACGGGTGGGCTGGGATCTTTGAATCCCTTTAATCAGGAGGGAGGTTTGTGCGTTGCTTATTCCGGGGGAGGGGTACCCTCTAATGGACCCGGCTTGTAAGCCCTTTATGGTATAAAGATAGGAGGTGAAAGACGTTATGGAAAGAAGGGAAAAATCGGGAAGGGTAGGTTGTAAGAAGCGTGGAATGTTTTAAAACTTTTCCAGGCGGTAAGGTAGGATTGGAGGGTCCTGGGGCGACTGCGTGAAGGATGGTGTTGAGTGATGAGTCGAGCAGGGTTTTAGCGGGTGGTTTACGGGAATATCAACTCTGAATAGCGAGGTACCGGAGTAGGGATACGGTCCGCCTCCGGAGCCAGCGTCCTGAATTTCTGAAACAGAAAGCGAGACAGGGAGTCAGCAATTTGATTCTCCGACCCGGGGATATGCTTAGCGACGATAATGAATTGGTCGCAAGCTGCGATCCAGGTGAGGCGCCTTAAGAGTGGCATCAGAGCGGGTGAATGGGAACGGCCTCTGTTAATGCAGTGCACGGTCGCCTCATAGTCGCAATGCACTAGGATGCTTGTAGAGGACCATTCCTTCCCCCACGGGAAAGCTGCTACTACGAGAGGGTAGAGCTCGAATAGCGCCGAGGATTGCGGTAATTGCTGGAACTGGGGTGGCTACGGAGCCGCGAACCAACGACCTTGGTAGAATCCCCCGAACCCGATTGAGGGGGCGGCGTCTGTGAACCGTTGGATCTCGGTGGGGGACGCGACGAGGTTTTTGTGGAAAGACGATAGGCCGTTCCACTGTTTTAGAAATGTTACCCATAGCCTAAGTTCGTCGCGGCATGCTTGGGTTAAGGAAAATGGGGTCCTCTAGCGAGTGGACGGAGGACGCGAGTGAGAGGAGATGCGATATAAAGGGGCGACCCTGCGGGATGATGCGCGTCGCGAAGTTTAAATGGCCGAGCAGGGACAAGAGTTCACGTTCGAGAGAACCGATTTCTCGAGGAAAGTAGAGGAGACGAGAATTATTCGGTCGATTTTCTCCTTTGGCAGGGATGCTTGGAATTCCCTAGAATCCAAGTTAATCCCTAGGAACTCGATGGACGTCGCGGGGCCCATGGTTTTCTCCTCTGCGAGGGGGATTCCAAGCTCGGAGAAGACGTTTTGGACTGAGAGGAGGTGCGCGGCCGGGATGGCGTTGGGAGGCGAGATTATTAGAAAATCATCTAGC
Source organism: Dallia pectoralis (assembly GCA_029465975.1). Lineage (NCBI taxonomy): Eukaryota > Metazoa > Chordata > Actinopteri > Esociformes > Umbridae > Dallia > Dallia pectoralis. The sequence goes on along the minus strand of CM055732.1, from coordinate 8,399,608 downwards.
AGGTGAATGAGGTGGGGGATGGCGTAGTTTTTGACAAGATCCAGCAGACTGCTTCTGATAGCATGTCGAATATTTTTAGGGCTGCTTTTGCATCCGAACGTTAGACGTACGGCGAAATAGTATTTCTCGAGCCAGCGGACTCCAAAGAGATGCCATGAGTCGGGATGGATGGGCATGACTTTGAAAGCGGATGTAACGTCAACTTTGGCCAGCCAGGCACCCCGACCCGCGATTTTAATCAGGTAGATGCCTGGTCTATGCCGTGGAATTTAAGCGAAGATTCGTCGAGAGGGGACAGGCTGTTAATACTTGGGAACGGGGAATTGCGTGGGTCTGACAGGGTGATAAAAATGCGTTTTTATCTCGTCCGGGTGGATGGCCGTTCTAAATACATTGCCTGAAATTTTTAATTAATTTTATTATTATTTTTTTTTTTTTTTTTTTTTTTTTTTTTCTACGGGAGTCGTGGAATAATTTGGATGTTTTATTTGCGGGTTTAGGCTGGACGTACGCCGCCGCAGAGCTACAAATATGCATGGAACGGCTGCGTGCTCTATGGCATCCGCCCGCGTTGAAATTATCACCGATCTGCCTGCCTTCGATAAGAGCGGAGACCTGGGTTCAGTGGGTTGCGCTGGTGGTTGCTGTACGAGTTACGTAGCTGGTGGACAAATAGGGTTGCTCGAACCGGAGTGGGGAGGAGGGGAGGGGGAATGGCGGTTGGAAGGATGAAGAGTGAGCTTGCGCAGCTGTGGGGCTGCGGGCCTGCGGGCCACTGCCGGTGGGCGGGGTTGTGCCGCTGCCAGTGGGCGGGGTTGGCACCTGGAGGGTAGAGAGACTGGAGGCGAGGGTTAGCCTGTACTGCTGGCTGGGAAAGCTTCGCGCTAGTGCCCGGGGGCGGAGCTCGGGGCCGCTGGAAAGGGAGAGGGTTATTAGGGGTATAAGGCTGAGCTGTAAAAGGGGAGCAGCTGGGCTCGTCCGAATGCGGCGCTGCGGCGGCAGAGGCATTGGCGGAGCAAAGCGAGCCGTGTCCTGAGCGGGAGGACGACGGAGTTGCCTGGGGCGGTATATTTTGAGCCCTGCGGGTTTTGCCCTGCCTGCGGGCCGGTTTGGGAGACATATAGGTCGTACGGCTCCGCTTTGTGCGTCTTCCTTGAGACCTGTGGGTCCGACTTGCCCGGCGCTTGTCTTAGCCCGGCTACGGTCCAGTTCCCCACGGGAGGGATCGTCGGGATGGTCGAGCGGTAGGAGGAGGCCGGGAAGAAGGTGGTGGTTTTGCTGGGGGCGGCGAAGCCTGGTACCGGCGTCCGGGTGAACGCGCGGATGGTCGGGCCGGAGTGCGGCCGCGAGAAGCCCTGGGCTCCGGAGTGGCGTACGGCATGACCGAAATGGTCGGGAGACCCGCGACTTGCGGGGGGACATTCCTGGGATTGTTAGTGCCTTCCGCGGAGGAAGCGCTTTAGCGAGACGAGTAGTATCTGGGCGAGAGAAGCTGCTGCGAGCTGTCAGCGGAGCGAGGTAAGACTGCTGAGTCTATATGTACCCTCTAGCTGTTAATTGCTGAGGGCTTCCACCTGTAATTAATTAGCTGGAAGTCCTCCTCCCGAACCTTGTTAGTAAACCTCATATGTGTGTGTGTCACCCAGGTGTGTGTGTTTGTGTCACCCAGGTGTGTGGGTTTGTGTCACCCAGGTGTATGGGTTTGTGTCACCCAGGTGTGTGGGTTTGTGTCACCCAGGTGTGTGGGTTTGTGTCACCCAGGTGTATGGGTTTGTGTCACCCAGGTGTATGTGTGTGTGTCACCCAGGTGTGTGTGTTTGTGTCACCCAGGTGTGTGGGTTTGTGTCACCCAGGTGTATGTGTTTGTGTCACCCAGGTGTGTGGGTTTGTGTCACCCAGGTGTGTGGGTTTGTGTCACCCAGGTGTGTGGGTTTGTGTCACCCAGGTGTGTGGGTTTGTGTCACCCAGGTGTGTGGGTTTGTGTCACCCAGGTGTATGTGTGTGTGTCACCCAGGTGTATGTGTTTGTGTCACCCAGGTGTGTTGGTTTGTGTCACCCGGATGTATGTGTTTGTGTCACCCAGGTGTGTGTGTTTGTGTCACCCAGGTGTGTGTGTTTGTGTCACCCAGGTGTATGTGTTTGTGTCACCCAGGTGTGTGGGTTTGTGTCACCCAGGTGTATGTGTTTGTGTCACCCAGGTGTATGGGTTTGTGTCACCCAGGTGTGTGGGTTTGTGTCACCCAGGTGTGTGTGTTTGTGTCACCCAGGTGTATGTGTGTGTGTCACCCAGGTGTATGTGTTTGTGTCACCCAGGTGTGTGGGTTTGTGTCACCCAGGTGTATGTGTTTGTGTCACCCAGGTTTGTGTCACCCAGGTGTATGTGTTTGTGTCACCCAGGTGGATGTGTTTGTGTCACCCAGGTATATGTGTTTTTGTCACCCAGGTGTATGTGTTTGTGTCACCCAGGTGTGTTGGTTTGGAGCATTTTAACATCTGGAGAACCCCACCTGAACATGCCAGTGGATCAAAGACAAAACTGACCTACATACACTATACCCAATGCAATGGCAGCCTACATAACCTATTCAGTAAGATAAACTATGCATAGCACCTGCTTCTGTTAAATGTGAACTTTATGTGAAGTTTATTACCAAATGTACCAGTTTACAGTATAGCATGAAAGGGTATTTCATAAATCATGTTGATCTTTGACTGAAACAGATAGTATTTGCAGTGTGTTAAGTCAGCACTGTGATTTATGCCTAATCAATGGTGTTCCAGTAGATTCCCATGGTCTTTCTCTTCCTCGTTCCCACGGTAATCGACAAATTACGTTACATTGTGGTTCCTTATTGCAATTAAAGCTTCTTTGATTGGACGACGACAGACAAAAACATGAAGTACATTCACACAACTGATTCGACAATGCTGGTAGCGCGACATCATAATTATAGTTGTCTAGAAACCCCATAATTTACATTTGCAATTTCATAATGCACGTTTATTACAACCTTTTTAACTATTAATTTTAGGATGAACAGGGTAAATAAATATTATATTTTTCGTGTTGCCACCGTGTTACATCGTATAATCAGTAATAAGCCGGATCGTTTTATAGATTTGCCCGCCCACTACGGTTCAGACTGTGGTTTCATTGGTTGTCGTATCGGATAGTCGTAGTGGGGGGTGTCACTGGGTCCACTGGCTCCACCCACCCAGCCAGAGATGTCAGTAGACACACAACCGCGCACTACTCTGTTACTATAAGGTATATCAGTCTATCTATTCAGAGTAAGCGCATACTTTGTAATCAACATGTTCTTTTCCGCAGCCTACAGTATATTTTACTTGCTTGGATATTAAAAAACAACAGCTTCACTCATGTCCACGTTGGGAACTGTAAGTACAATATGACTTCCTTTTTATGATGTATTTTCTATATACTACCTATCTGAGCCGTGATGTGACATTTCATTTTGATTAAGGTTACTATTGTTGTATGTACATGGAATTTACGTCAAATTTGACCAGAGGTGTCAATGAAGAGTTGAATGAGAATTTTACATTTTTTAACTTGATGTTGAGTTCTCACCCTGAAATTAATATTTGGTACAAGAGAAACTTTATTTCATGCAGTTCTTTCTACATTATATATTTGAGGCACTGCTTGAAATAATGAAACTGTACAAACATGCTTTTTGATTAATTATGTAGAAAAATATTATTTTAAACATGAACTAAAAATAATTCCAGCAGATTATTTGTTCTTATTTTGTGCTGGAGTTCAGTAACAATCTTACATTTTGCCCCTTCAATATTTACAATGAAGGCATCATAAAATAATCACATTACACTATTTGTGGTGTTAGTTATGCCAATAAATGCAATGTTTACTAACCTTTATATATTCACATTAAAATAAAATACCCTTAAAATAATTTAGATTTGTATTTAATCTACATATTGTATGACTATATTAATTCAAAATAGCCTTTTGTCACCAAATCATCTGAATCACATTCATAACACCACCCAGAAAATGAAGACAAGGGATTGAATAGACTAACCATGCATTTATATTTCTGTGTGGTCCCCTGATCTATTGAGCGAGGCCGCTAGTAGGTTTTAGTTGCTACGGGACCAATGCTACAGCTGAGATCCTTTCATGCATTTGTGATTGAGCTGTTTGACAAATAGATTGTATTAGTTCAATTCTTCAAAGTTTGTCAGGCATGCTTTAAAGTAGAACGATCAATCCTTTTTACAGTCTATTGCACCCATCAAACCTACCTCCAGTGACTGTTAAGTCTACTCACATCCTGGTCTACTCATAATCAATGATTATTGATCAATGATTATTGATTATTGTTATTGTAATTCATTGCCACATTTTCTGCACTGAACTCGATTTATTGAGTAGCTCCGACCCTCTAATGTCCAGAATCTTGGTTTGCCTATTCTACATTTTCACGTGTATTAATGTGAATTCTCCCTGGTCTAGAGAAAGGGAATGTTGAGCACACAAAAGACTTGACTGAAATGGAATCCAATTTATTGAATAGATGTCTGTTCAGTAAATTAATACTAGTAACTAGCTGCCAATTTGCTTAATCGCTCAGCACTACTGTTAAAAGAAACCGAACCAAGGATGACAGTTAATGAACCACATTCACAATTATGACCACTGGGGGCACTTGGCCTGTCCACAGGGGGTACTTGGTCTGTCCACTGGGGAAAATTGGCCTCTTCACTGGAGAAACGTGGCCTCTCCACAGGGGGTACATGGCATCTCCACATGGAGTACTTGGCCTCTCCACAGGGTGTACTTGAAAACATTAATGACACCATTGGCTTACTAGTGAAATTAACATAAAGGTGTGCTTAAGGGTAATCAGAGCAGAATTGTGTTTATGGTACAGTACCTGACCTACATCATAGACTAGACATTTGCCAGCCTGTTTCTCATACACAATTCACCAGTATCCAAAATGTCCAAACCATACCGGAGCAACGTGATAACCTAGTATCTTCTAGCAGACATAAGCTGTTTAAGCCTCTAGCTCAGGTCTGAGGTTTGCCGCATCAACTTGTATTTGGCAGTCATTTTTTTCTTTATAGTTTTAAGCTTTTCCCGTAATATCGTTGCTTCTACTGCTGCTTACAGGAAATTAATCAAAATAGGCCATGGCAAAATTGAAAATTAATCCAGAGTGCCTTGAGGTTTGGAGGGCATGTTTTCAGAATAGCCTCAACAATAAACAAGACAGTTACAGTTTAGGGATGAGTAGGTAGGCACATTCGACAAGTGATCAGTCATGCACATTGTGGTTCCGTGCTATTAAAGGATCAGTATGCAGAATTTATTCTCACTGTGGAATGTAGGTATATAGCAGTAACAATCATTTGCATTTAAACCAACTTTCCTCAATCCAGTGATGTTAAGTACTCTACATGTCACATAATAAAAACTCTGCAGTTCTCTTTTCTGAAGCTGATAAACCAGGACTATAGACTACATATTTGGATGGGGACAGTTGACATTTTACAATATCAATATCAAAATTGTAATGTAAGAAACTGTGATGGTTTAAGGTAATAATGACAAGTGATAATGACAAATGACAAGGACAAGGGATAATGACATGTGATAATGACAAGTGATAATGACAAGTGACAATGACAAGTGATAATGACAAGTGACAATGACAAATGATAATGACAAGTGATAATGACAAGTGATAATGACAAATGACAATGACAAGTGATAATGACAAAGGTTAATGACAAGTGATAATGACAAGTGACAATGACAAATGACAATGACAAGTGATAATGACAAGTGATAATGACAAGTGATAATGGCAAAGGATAATGACAAGTGATAATGACAAGTGACAATGACAAATGACAATGACAAGTGATAATGACAAGTGATAATGACAAGTGATAATGACAAGTGATAATGACAAGTGATAATGACAAAGGATAATGACAAGTGATAATGACAAGTGACAATGACAAATGACAATGACAAGTGATAATGACAAGTGATAATGACAAGTGATAATGACAAAGGATAATGACAAGTGATAATGGCAAGTGACAATGACAAATGACAATGACAAGTGATAATGACAAGTGATAATAGTGATAATGACAAGTGATAATGACAAGTGATAATGACAATGACGATGATGATGGGAATGTTCATAACATGTATGTCTAGAGAGATCGCAGCCCATTTTGTCTATCCATTGAGAGAGGGTTTCAGTGAGAGTGTCTGCCATCGCAGCAGAGGTTCTCTTATCCCAGACACTCCAGACCCATTTTAACAACACTGAAATCCACACCCGTAGGTGTGCAGCATGCACATTTTAGTTGATGGACTGCGATAAAACCATAGAAGGAGAAGAAGACATAGCTACTGTTGCCAACTTACATTGGTTGGGCCACCGGTGCCTGGTGTTATTCGCCCGACGGTGTGGAACACTGCCACAAAACTTCTCATCTTAATGAAAAAAAGATGTTTTGCCAAGCTCTAGCCTGGTAGTAGAGGATAGATTTATGTCGTAGCCGAAGAGTCTCATCCAGCTAAGTAAAGGCAATAAATCAGTGCAACCTCTGGAGGACACTGGTGGGCTCTGTCTTAGCCGTTGGGTTTCTGAAACATATTATAATAGTGAAATCCACTGAAATATGCTGTTGTGGGGACTCACTAATGGATGTTGCAGTTAGATATATATATATATATATATATATATATATACAGCATCCTACAAAAGTGAGTAAACCCCTCACATTTTTGTAAATATTTGATTATGTTTTTCATGTGACAAAATTGAAGAAATGACACTTTGCTACGATGTAAAGTAGTGAGTGTACAGCTTGTATAACAGTATATATTTGCTGTCCCCTCATAAAAACCCAACACACAGTCATTAATGTCTGAACCGCTGGCAACAAAAGTGAGTACACCCCTAAGTGAACATTTCCAAATTGGGCGTAATTAGCCATTTTCCCTTAATCAATCAATCAATCAATTTAAAAAAAGCCGTTTTTACAACAAAGTTGTCACAAAGTGCTGTTACCAAACACCCAACCAGAAAGAATCCGACAGAGCTCAAATCAACAAGTTGATACAGACTGATACACGGCGGATAGGAAAAACTAGGTTTAACAGGACAGGTTCCACTCAGAACAGGCCTCGCCATGGTCGACCAAAAAAGTTGAGTGCACGTGCTTAGAGTCATATCCAGAGGTTGTCTTTGGGAAATAGACCAATGAGTGCTGAGTGCTGCAAGCATTGCTGCAGAGGTTGAAGGAGTGGGGGATCACCCTGTCAGTGCTCAGACCATACACCGCACACTGCATCAAATTGGTCTACATGGTTGTTGTCACAAAAGGAAGCCACTTCTAAAGATGATGCACAAGAAAGCCTGCAAACAGTTTGTTGAAGACAAGCAGACCAATGACATGGATTACTGGAACCATGTCCTGTGGTCTGATGGGACCAAGATAAAAGTATTTGGTTCAGATGGTGTCAAGTGTCTGTCGCGGCAACCAGGTGAGGAGTACAAAGACAAGTGTGTCTTGCCTACAGTCAAGCATGGTGGTGGGAGTGTCATGGTCTGGGGCTGCATGAATGCTGCCGGCACTGGAGAAGCTACAGTTCATTGAGGGAACCATGAATGCCAACAAGTACTGTGACATACCTTCGGTATTCCAACATGATGACGACCCCAAACACACCTCCAAGACGGCAAGTGCCTTGCAAAATAAGCTGAGGTAATGGTGATGGACTGGCCAAGCATGTCTCCAGACCTAAACCCTATTGAGCATCAGTGGGACATCCTCAAACGGGAAGCTGGGGGAGCGCAAGGTCTCTAACATCTACCAGCTCTGTGATGTCATCATGGAGGAGTGGAAGAAGACTCCAGTGGCAACCTGTGAAGCTCTGGTGAACTCCATGCCCAAGAGGGTTAAGGAAGTGCTGGAAAAAAGAATCACACAGAATATTGACACTATGGGCCCGATTTGGAGGTGGGGTGTAGTCACTTTTGTTGCCAGCGGTTCAGACATTAATGGCTGTGTGTTGAGTTATTTTGAGGGGACAGCAAATGTACACTATTATACAAGCTGTACACGTACTGCTTCACATTGTATCAGAGTGTAATTTCTTCAGTGCTGTCACCTGAAAAGATATTATGAAATATTTACAAAAATTGGGGTGTACTCACTTTTGTGAGATACTGTACATATATAGTATTGTGATAGACCTCTGGGGGAAACATGACATTATACTGGGCACTATTGACACATACTGTAGGGTCCACTGAAGCAAAATGTGGTCAGGGCCTTTTCAAATGTGTTGTGTTTGGGTTTATGCTTCTGAAAAATATTGTGGTGGGAATCTTCATTGCTACATATAAGGATATAAGTGGCAGTCTTCTGTTGGAGTATATTAATGTGAGTGTGCTAAAAGATATTCTGGTAGGATCCTGGCTGCTCACTCCGCTGGAACGTATTTTCTGAGGATAAAAGCAGACAGGAGCCAAGAGCAAAATTACCCCCAGCTGGAATCAGTCTGGAGAGTCCAAGGTGATGGCTGAGGATGACTGATGATCTCTGATATATGTTCCCCAGGGAATTTCCCAGAAAACACTGAAAATGTGAAAAATAAAAACGAGGAATATCTATTGTAAACTAATGATAATCAGTGCTACACACAAATGGTTGACCTTTTAGACTTATAATTTTGTCAGATTGATTTGAAGAAGGCTACTACATCCAATCATTCCAATGTCAGCAGATGAGATATGTTTTTCTTCTAGATTGTTAAGTAACTGCTCAGTGTTTCAGTTTTTCAGGAAATGTGACCTGTATTTACTTTCTCACATTTATTTTTACTACAGATTTGTTTTCTTAAACATGTTAAAAGTAACTCTTCTTTGTTCGAATGATGTGGGGTTACCCAAATAACAGAATAATGTGGGGTTACCCAAATAACAGAATAGTGTGGGGTTACCCAAATAACAGAATAATGTGGGGTTACCCAAATAACAGAATAGTGTGGGGTTACCCAAATAACAGAATAATGTGGGGTTACCCAAATAACAGAATAATGTGGGGTTACCCAAATAACAGAACAGTGTGGGGTTACCCAAATAACAGAATGATGTGGGGTTACCCAAATAACAGAATAGTGTGGGGTTACCCAAATAACAGAATGGTGGGGTTACCCAAATAACAGAATAATGTGGGGTTACCCAAATAACAGAATAATGTGGGGTTACCCAAATAACAGAATGGTGTTACCCAAATAACAGAATGGTTACCCAAATAACAGAATAATGTGGGGTTACCCAAATAACAGAATGGTGTGGGGTCTCCCAAATAACAGAATGGTGTGTGGATGTCTAATGTCACAAATCCCAGATAATTGCATGGAATATTTGCCTATAGGATCATCATGGTCTTGTTGATAATGAATCCCCATCAGAAAAAAACTGCATATACACTTCCAAATGTTGAAATGGCTCCGTGTTTAGTCAGTTGTTATGATGTACATTCAGAATCCAACGTTTTGGTCACGGCCTTATAGTGGCTGCTGGACCTACATCCAGGACTCCCATTGGTTGGTTTTGGTCAGGGCCTTATAGTGGCTGCAGAACCTCCATTTAGGACTCCCATTGGTTGGTTGTTCTCATGCTTCTAACACTGAATTCACTGGTAACTAGTTAGTTGAGTTAGATGTAATCCCGACTACTACCATGTTGTGTGGTTCATCCTGAGCTATCTTAAAGTGTCTGCAATAACTGTAAGTCAATCTGGACTCTGCAGAGGGTTTTTCGGGGGAAGGGGGGTACTTCGCCATTTTGCCGACGTGGTGAGGTGGCCGCCAGAACGAGGTCAGATGATTCCCTAAATATTTAATTATGACATGTTGTCTTTTGCAGATGGTGTTCGTGGAGATATGTGACATTATGGGGATAGTTGAGGAACAGAGAGAATCGTGTATGTCCAGAGCAGAAAACATGACATCTGGTAAGTTCAGTGGTTTGGCATGCATGTTTTGTTTATCCAAATCTCTATTAGCCGTTCTTATGCAGCAGCTATACTTCATGCGGTCCGCACAGCACATATAACACATTACACAGTACAGGAAGTTGACGTTTTGGGATGTTCCTCTCCAGACGTCCTTAGTGCTCTGTAAGTGCTTTACACACTGTTTAGAGCCTAAGAGAATGAACCATGTGACCCCATACATGCAATCCTACAAGTGGTACATCCAGAGTGGTTTATCCAGTACAATGACATGGCCGGGTGTATTCAACATACTGAAGCGTTTAGATTTTAAACAAATGCTGTGTGCCTCAAGTGTTCCACGTCATGTGTTCCACATCATGTGTTCCTCAAGTGTTCCACATCCACATCATGTGTTCCACATTATGTGGTCCTCAAGTGTTCCACATCATGTGTTCATCAAGTGTTCCACATCATGTGTTCCACATCATGTGTCCCACATCATGTGTTCCTCAAGTGTTCCACATCCACATCATGTGTTCCACATTATGTGTTCCTCAAGTGTTCCACATCAAGTGTTCCTCAAGTGTTCCACATCATGTGTTCCTCAAGTGTTCCACATCCACATCATGTGTTCCACATCATGTGTTCTTTAAGTGTTCCACATCATGTGTTCCTCAAGTGTTCCACATCAAGTGTTCCACATCCACATCATGTGTTCCACATCATGTGTTCCTCAAGTGGTCCACATCATGTGTTCCTCAAGTGTTCCACATCCACATCATGTCTTCCTCATCATGTGTTCCTCAAGTGTTCCACATCATGTGTTCCTCAAGTGTTCCACATCATGTGTTCCTCAAGTGTTCCACATCAAGTGTTCCACATCCACATCATGTGTTCCACATCATGTGTTCCTCAAGTGGTCCACATCATGTGTACCACATCAAGTGTTCCACATCCTCTGTTCCACATCAAGTGTTCCACATCAAGTGTTCCAAACCAAGTGTTCCACGTCAAGTGTTCCACATCAAGTGTTCCACCCACTTCTCGGGTGCCCTGAATAAGTTAGAATTTTCTCTACCGACAATTCTTTCTTTGTTCCTGTTATTGGGACAAAGTGTAGTTTAAACGTTTGAAAATGCTCTGATGTTCAGGCTGAACATGTTATTTAATTGCATTAGAGCACGCTTGACATTTAAAGACCATTTCATTGAGCGGTCTTACCCAAGTCTGTGGCGTTAACATGAGGCGACCTTTGTGAATGTGGGAACATTCTTCCTGATGAACGCGGTGCACCAGGGAGTTCAATTACACACAATTCACTGCTAACGCTAATCACCCACTCCGCTCGTACAATGCAACACCATTTTATTCAGAAATCATAACTTTCGATATTTAACCAGATTTGTGCTCCAGAGAGCTAATGTGTCCTGGCAGGTGATGACGCAATGTGTCAAAAAACGGTTCGCTTGGGAATTTAGAGATGTTGTAAATTACTCATTTTAAATACCAAGCGTCGCTAGGTTTGTTAACATGATGCCATGCCACGGGGTGAGGAAAAAACACTGTCTGAGTCCCAAATGCAAGTAGTGCACTAAGTAGAGAATAGTGTACAATAAGTATCCCACTGACCCAGAATCACATGAGCACATATTTTTTATTTAGACCGTGTTTTTTCTCTCCCTTTAACACGTTCTGTAAATGACGCAGATTATTCCATAAGGTAATGTTGCCAGGGCCCACTTAAATGGACATTTTAAATTGACAATTTAGAATTATAAAGAATAGCTGTGTGGGGATATCGCCCTCCTTTGATCAATTTGTATTGAATAAATGCAGATTTACAGCAGGACTTATTCCCATCAGCAGGGAAAATATTCCCATGCCACCTGAGACGGCCGTCGCGCGGCATGTCGGCTCAATCGGAAATGACAGTTGCATCACTTTTGTGAATTTGTAATGCCGGTTCTACATATTGAATACAGCCCCTGGTCATTATTGAGAAATCAGTCAAAAGAGAGTGAGATTACTGTCAACAGCAACAAGCTCTGAGCATGTTTTATGAAGGAGGGGCCAGAATGCAATGGGTTTTGAATGGGTTATGTCTATTGTGCTGAGACACGGTGGCCAATTACCTCCTATGATATAAATAACACAGGATGGATTGTGTTTAGTGATAGAGAACATGAATCGTTTATCACCGGTTTGCTGTTTGTTGCACAGTAGGAGTTGGTGTTTTCATCGATCATTCCTGGGTTTTCAATGGGTTGTTTATGAACACAAGGGGCTCTCCTGGGTTTGGTATCTGGTATTGTTGTCTTTACATGCCTTGACATGAACCTACACACTCCCCCTCTCTCTCTCCCTCTGTCCCACTCTCCTCCTCTCTCTCCCTCTCTCTCTCTGTCCATCTGTCCCTCTCCCCCTCTCTCTCCCCCTCTCTCTCTCTCTCCCTCTCTCCCCCTCTCTCTCCCCTCTCTCTCTCTCTCTCTCCCTCTCTCTCCCTCTCTCTCCCTCTTTCTCCCTCTCTCTCCCTCTCTCCCCCTCTCTCTCCCCCTCCCTCTCTCTCTCCCTCTCTCCCTCTTTCTCCCTCTCTCTCCCTCTCTCCCCCTCTCTCTCCCCCTCTCTCTCTCTCTCCCCCTCTCTCTCTCCCTCTCCCCCTCTCTCTCCCCCCTCTCTCTCTCTCCCTCTCTCCCCCTCTCTCTCTCCCTCTCTCCCTCTCTCTCTCTCTCCCTTTTTCTCCCTCTCTGTCCCTCTCTCTCTCCCTCTCTCCCACTCTCTCTCTCCCTCCCTCTCCCTCTCTGTCCATCTGTCCCTCTCTCTCTCCCTCTCTCTCCCTCTCTCCCCCCTCTCTCTCTCCCCCTGTGTCCCTCTCCCTCTCCCACTCTCTCCCTCTCTCTCTCCCACTCTCCCTCTGTCCCTCTCTCTCCTCCTCTCTTCCTCTCTCACTGTAACCCCATCCCCTGCAGGTTGCAATGCCACGTGGGATAAGGGGGTCTGCTGGCCAAGTGCCAGGATAGATGAAGTGGTGACTGTCCCCTGCCCTGACTACTACTCCAAATTATACAGCAACTACAACAACAACATAGGTATAACTTTGTTTGTGTGTACATGTGCGATTATGTTGTGTGTGTGTGTGTGTGTGTGTGTGTGTGTGTGTGTGTGTGTGTGTGTGTGTGTGTGTGTGTGTGTGTGTGTGTGTGTGTGTGTGTGCGTGCGTGCGTGCGTGTGTGTGCAAGTGTGCAAGTGTGCAACGCTATACACTGATGAGCCAAAACAGCATGACCATTCCCTAACTAGTTTGCTATTGGTCATCCGGGTGCCGGACTCTACAAGGCCCCCATAGTTAGACGTTAGCAGCAGATCCCTGAAGGTGTCCTGTGGTATCTGGCACCAAGATGTTAGCAGCAGATCCCTGAAGGTGTCCTGTTGTATCTGGCACCAAGACGTTAGCAGCAGATCCCTGAAGGTGTCCTGTGGTATCTGGCACCAAGACGGTAGCAGCAGATCCCTGAAAGTCTCCTGTGGTATCTTGCACCAAGACATTAGCAGCAGATCCCTGAAGGTTTCCTGTGGTATCTGGCACCAAGACTTTAGCAGCAGATCCCTGAAGGTTTCCTGTGGTATCTGGCACCAAGACGTTAGCAGCAGATCCCTGAAGGTTTCCTGTGGTATCTGGCACCAAGACGGTAGCAGCAGATCCCTGAAGGTGTCCTGTGGTACCAGGCACCAAGACGTTAGCAGCAGATCCCTGAAAGTGTCCTGTGGTATCAGGCAACAAGACATTAGCAGCAGATACTTGAAGGTGTCCTGTGGTATCAGGCACCGAGACATTAGCAGCAGATCCTTGAAGTTGTCGTGTAAGTCAGACTTCATGATCCAATACATCCCACAGATGCTTAATGCACAATTGAGATCTGGAGATTTAGAGTCCAGGGCAACACCTCAAACTATTCTCAAACAATGTGAGCAGTGTAGCAGGGCACATTAGAAAGAGGCCGGTGACATCTGAGGATATCATTAGTAGGTGGCCCATGTTAAACTGACTACATGAATGCCGGGACCCAGGGTTTCCCAGCAGATCTTTGCCAGAGCAATATATTTCTTTCACCAGCTTGTCGTCTTCCCACAGTGCGTCTTGGTGACATCACTTTCCCAGGAAAGTGGTGCACATGTACACAGCTGTCCACGTGATGTGAAAGAAAACGGGACGCATCAGACCTTGTGACCTTATTTCACCGCTCCAAGGTCCGGTTCTGAAGCTCGCCTGCCATGGTTAACATGGTCTGCGACTGTGTTGGGAGATGATCAATGTTATTCGCATCAATTGCTCGAATGTTTTGGCTCATCAGTGTTTACGTTTATGTTGTCTATTCTGGTACATAGTGAAAGTGCTACCGCATGCAAAACATACCGGGGTGGAATCACTTGAACTGCAACAGTCAATTGTTTCTGGGTAGAATTGGTCTTTGAACCGATATGGGAAGGACAGCCAGGAGAGCGCACAAGATTATTCACTTTACCCAAGTCAAGAATGTATGTGCCCACGGATCAATGTTCTAATAATACATTTCAACATTTTCACAACACCATGACAAACAAAACTCCCCAGAGACGTCAGGGAATCGTAAGGCAGGGCTCACTATGCGAAAACCTGGAATGTACAAAGAGATTATTTGGATGTTGAAGTTGTAATCATTAATTATTTGTAGAGAAAAAAATGCTGGCATATGGAATGCGGGTGTTGCTTAAACTCAACACACACACACACACACACACACACACACACACACACACACACACGGAATAATACACAGACTCATACACACTTTGCTATGCAAAGGGTACTTTCCTTCCCCTTGGCAGGATGGTCTTATCTCTGAACTCGTCATTAGTTATGTGGCAGCTGTTTCCCTGTGTGTACTTCTCCCCCTGTCTGGTTCTCCTCGTACAGCTCACTTGTTTATTCCTGCAGGCGATCGGCTTCTAGACCTGGAGTTTCCTGTCAATCAACGCGCATGTTAATATACAGATTATAATCGTGCGATGTGGTAACCACCTGATTTCAGAGGGTGACATTCATTTGTTTATCATGCCTTGTTTTGTCTATTCGTTAACAGTAACGATCGGGATCTCTATCTACATTTTATTTGTGTCCGCTTGATATGACCTAGAATGGCTATGTGTTTCCTGTCTCTAATATGACCTGTTATGGCTGTGTCTCCTGTCTCTATTATGACCTGTTATGGCTGTGTCTCCTGTCTCTAATATGACCTGTAATGGCTGTGTCTCCTGTCTCTAATATGACCTGTAATGGTTGTGTCTCCTGTCTCTAATATGACCTGTTATGGCTGTGTCTTCTGTCTCTAATATGACCTGTTATGGCTGTGTCTCCTGTCTCTAATATGACCTGTAATGGCTGTGTCTTCTGTCTCTAATATGACCTGTAATGGCTGTGTCTCCTGTCTCTAATATGACCTGTAATGGTTGTGTCTCCTGTCTCTAATATGACCTGTAATGGCTGTGTCTCCTGTCTCTAATATGACCTGTAATGGCTGTGTATTCTGTCTCTAATATGACCTGTTATGGCTGTGTCTTCTGTCTCTATTATGACCTGTTATGGCTGTGTCTCCTGTCTCTAATCTGACCTGTAATGGCGGGTTCGGAATAGGAGTCATCCTGTAACTGCATTCCGACGAATCCATACAAACCGTAAATCCCAGATCCTAACGAGGATTCTCACAACGTTGCTTTAAACAGCCTTCAGTATCAACAGGGTTTTATTTACCGTTTGATTTCGGGCGGTAATATACTGTGTTTTATAGTATGCTGGGGTTTTACCCAGCCTGTGTTAGCTCTCCAACGGTGTAAATGGGGACACGGCTCACACTATATATTAACCATTTATTGTCCTTTCTTACTTGGCCGTTATTTGTACAGGGAGCTGAGGCTTGTATAATCATATAATAAGTCATTTAATCAAGATTGTTCACGGGAACATTTTTGACATTTCATTTAGAGATGATGGGAAGATCGTCCCTTTGGATTCTGTTATTCCTGATATTCCTACTCATGCGATAGGGCACTGGACACTAACGTATAGTGGAAATACACCACTAACTATATATTTATTGGGTATAGATGTCAATATAAAATCAATCAGTGTTGACTTTGTAGACTCCTTTAGATTAGATTAGGCTTAATGATTAACAGTGCAAGATTTAACAGAGCACAAAACATTTACCATCGTTTTTAAATCTCCTAGCAACAATATACACTTAAAGGTGTTACATTACAGTTGTTGCCTAATTTAAAGCTCCAGGCTATAGCAAATCCAATTGCTTAGGAATGGAGACTTATCCAGAGAGGATGAGTGGTAATATGTTTTAAAATGGCAACACTTACACCTTTACCAATGCCTATTTTAGCTTTGCTTAACAGAGGTTGAAAGACACTTGTGATTGGGATATATAACTAAGTTCATCTTTCCGTTGAATTAGTATTGGATTACGCTAATACATTTTTTTACTCCTCAATGCATTTCAAGTCCGGACAAAATATCACTTTCTCTTTTAACTCTCCAAACTGGATGCAAATACAGTAAAGTATCTTGCTTAAGGGCAGAACTACTGGTTTCTTACCTTTCCAGCTTGGGGGTTATACGTAGCAACCTTGTGATTACTGGTTAGTTGTTCTAATTGCCTTTATTTCTACAAAACGTGTCTGTCACTATTAGGAATGTGAATTCTCCATTTGTTAACAAGCAACAGACAAATATCATGGCTTTAGCTTTTAACCTCCTTGGTTACATTTTATTTTCTATATCTTAATACTCACAATAAACTATTAACAAACAAACTAGTTCATAATATGGTTCAGGGTAAAAATAAAGGTCAGGTTAAAATGTTTTTATAGTCAGTATGCTAGACCATCTACATAAACACATGAACAGGTTTATCTCAAGTCATTTCAAATCTGTTTAAAGAAAATAAAATGTGTCAAAAGGCATTTTTAGATAACTTCAATATGTTTTTTTATCGTATTGCCAATTTCCTGAGTCATTGCCAATAATTAACCAATAACCTGAAAAGGTAAAGGGCCCCAGGGGACAAATAAAAAACATGGATAGATTGAGATACCTTTAAATGGAGAGAAAAATGGAGAGATAGAGGGCTGAGCTGAACAGTGGAGAGGCCCCACGGGGCCCACAAAGGAGAAACAGAGAAGGATTAGGTGGAATGTGGGGTTCAGAGAATTCAGATGCCAGCCCAGCACAGAGTCAACAGGCTAACTGTCTGTGTGGCACAGCCCCCAGTTCTCATCACAGCATATACGCTCATAAGCAGCATATTCTAATACGGAGCATACTGTAATAAGCAGCATACGCTCATAAGCAGCATATTCTAATACGGAGCATACTGTAATAAGCAGCATATTCTAATACGGAGCATACTGTAATAAGCAGCATATTCTAATACGGAGCATACTGTAATAAGCAGCATATTCTAATACGGAGCATACTGTAATAAGCAGCATACTCTAATACGGAGCATACTGTAATAAGCAGCATATACGCTCATAAGCAGCATATTCTAATACGGAGCATACTGTAATAAGCAGCATATACGCTCATAAGCAGCATACTCTAATACGGAGCATACTGTAATAAGCAGCATATACGCTCATAAGCAGCATATTCTAATACGGAGCATACTGTAATAAGCAGCATATACGCTCATAAGCAGCATATTCTAATACGGAGCATACTGTAATAAGCAGCATATACGCTCATAAGCAGCATATTCTAATACGGAGCATACTGTAATAAGCACCATATTCTAATACGGAGCATACTGTAATAAGCAGCATATTCTAATACGGAGCATACTGTAATAAGCAGCATATACGCTCATAAGCAGCATACTCTAATACGGAGCATACTGTAATAAGCAGCATATACGCTCATAAGCAGCATATTCTAATACGGAGCATACTGTAATAAGCAGCATATACGCTCATAAGCAGCATATTCTAATACGGAGCATACTGTAATAAGCAGCATATACGCTCATAAGCAGCATATTCTAATACGGAGCATACTGTAATAAGCAGCATATACGCTCATAAGCAGCATATTCTAATACGGAGCATACTGTAATAAGCAGCATACTCTAATACGGAGCATACTGTAATAAGCAGCATATACGCTCATAAGCAGCATACTCTAATACGGAGCATACTGTAATAAGCAGCATATACGCTCATAAGCAGCATATTCTAATACGGAGCATACTGTAATAAGCACCATATTCTAATACGGAGCATACTGTAATAAGCAGCATATACGCTCATAAGCAGCATATTCTAATACGGAGCATACTGTAATAAGCAGCATATACGCTCATAAGCAGCATACTCTAATACGGAGCATACTGTAATAAGCAGCATATACGCTCATAAGCAGCATATTCTAATACGGAGCATACTGTAATAAGCAGCATATACGCTCATAAGCACCATATTCTAATACGGAGCATACTGTAATAAGCAGCATATACGCTCATAAGCAGCATACTCTAATACGGAGCATACTGTAATAAGCAGCATATACGCTCATAAGCAGCATATTCTAATACGGAGCATACTGTAATAAGCAGCATATACGCTCATAAGCAGCATATTCTAATACGGAGCATACTGTAATAAGCAGCATATACGCTCATAAGCAGCATATTCTAATACGGAGCATACTGTAATAAGCAGCATATACGCTCATAAGCAGCATATTCTAATACGGAGCATACTGTAATAAGCAGCATACTCTAATACGGAGCATACTGTAATAAGCAGCATATACGCTCATAAGCAGCATACTCTAATACGGAGCATACTGTAATAAGCAGCATATACGCTCATAAGCAGCATATTCTAATACGGAGCATACTGTAATAAGCACCATATTCTAATACGGAGCATACTGTAATAAGCAGCATATACGCTCATAAGCAGCATATTCTAATACGGAGCATACTGTAATAAGCAGCATATACGCTCATAAGCAGCATACTCTAATACGGAGCATACTGTAATAAGCAGCATATACGCTCATAAGCAGCATATTCTAATACGGAGCATACTGTAATAAGCAGCATATACGCTCATAAGCACCATATTCTAATACGGAGCATACTGTAATAAGCAGCATATACGCTCATAAGCAGCATACTCTAATACGGAGCATACTGTAATAAGCAGCATATACGCTCATAAGCAGCATATTCTAATACGGAGCATACTGTAATAAGCAGCATATATGCTCATAAGCAGCATATTCTAATACGGAGCATACTGTAATAAGCAGCATATACGCTCATAAGCAGCATATTCTAATACGGAGCATACTGTAATAAGCAGCATATACGCTCATAAGCAGCATATTCTAATACGGAGCATACTGTAATAAGCAGCATACTCTAATACGGAGCATACTGTAATAAGCAGCATATACGCTCATAAGCAGCATACTCTAATACGGAGCATACTGTAATAAGCAGCATATACAGCTCATAAGCAGCATATTCTAATACGGAGCATACTGTAATAAGCACCATATTCTAATACGGAGCATACTGTAATAAGCAGCATATACGCTCATAAGCAGCATATTCTAATACGGAGCATACTGTAATAAGCAGCATATACGCTCATAAGCAGCATACTCTAATACGGAGCATACTGTAATAAGCAGCATATACGCTCATAAGCAGCATATTCTAATACGGAGCATACTGTAATAAGCAGCATATACGCTCATAAGCACCATATTCTAATACGGAGCATACTGTAATAAGCAGCATATACGCTCATAAGCAGCATACTCTAATACGGAGCATACTGTAATAAGCAGCATATACGCTCATAAGCAGCATATTCTAATACGGAGCATACTGTAATAAGCAGCATATACGCTCATAAGCAGCATATTCTAATACGGAGCATACTGTAATAAGCAGCATATACGCTCATAAGCAGCATATTCTAATACGGAGCATACTGTAATAAGCAGCATATACGCTCATAAGCAGCATATTCTAATACGGAGCATACTGTAATAAGCAGCATACTCTAATACGGAGCATACTGTAATAAGCAGCATATACGCTCATAAGCAGCATACTCTAATACGGAGCATACTGTAATAAGCAGCATATACGCTCAATAAGCAGCATATTCTAATACGGAGCATACTGTAATAAGCACATATTCTAATATTCTAATACGGAGCATACTGTAATAAGCAGCATATACGCTCATAAGCAGCATATTCTAATACGGAGCATACTGTAATAAGCAGCATATACGCTCATAAGCAGCATACTCTAATACGGAGCATACTGTAATAAGCAGCATATACGCTCATAAGCATATTCTAATACGGAGCATACTGTAATAAGCAGCATATACGCTCATAAGCACCATATTCTAATACGGAGCATACTGTAATAAGCAGCATATACGCTCATAAGCAGCATATTCTAATACGGAGCATACTGTAATAAGCAGCATATACGCTCATAAGCAGCATATTCTAATACGGAGCATACTGTAATAAGCAGCATATACGCTCATAAGCAGCATATTCTAATACGGAGCATACTGTAATAAGCAGCATATACGCTCATAAGCAGCATATTCTAATACGGAGCATACTGTAATAAGCAGCATATACGCTCATAAGCAGCATATTCTAATACGGAGCATACTGTAATAAGCAGCATATACGCTCATAAGCAACATATTAATACGGAGCATACTGTAATAAGCAGCATATACGCTCATAAGCATACTGTAAATAAGCAGCATATACGCTCATAAGCACCATACTCTAATACGGAGCATACTGTAATAAGCAGCATACGCTCATAAGCAGCATACTAATACGGAGCATACTGTAATAAGCAGCATATACGCTCATAAGCAGCATACTCTAATACGGAGCATACTGTAATAAGCAGCATATTCTAATACGGAGCATACTGTAATAAGCAGCATATTCTAATACGGAGCATACTGTAATAAGCAGCATATTCTAATACGGAGCATACTGTAATAAGCAGCATACTCTAATACGGAGCATACTGTAATAAGCAGCATATACGCTCATAAGCAGCATACTCTAATACGGAGCATACTGTAATAAGCAGCATATACGCTCATAAGCAGCATATTCTAATACGGAGCATACTGTAATGAGCAGCATATTCTAATACGGAGCATACTGTAATAAGCAGCATATACGCTCATAAGCAGCATATTCTAATACGGAGCATACTGTAATAAGCAGCATATACGCTCATAAGCAGCATACTCTAATACGGAGCATACTGTAATAAGCAGCATATACGCTCATAAGCACCATATTCTAATACGGAGCATACTGTAATAAGCAGCATACTCTAATACGGAGCATACTGTAATAAGCAGCATACTCTAATACGGAGCATACTGTAATAAGCAGCATACTCTAATACGGAGCATACTGTAATAAGCAGCATATACGCTCATAAGCAGCATATTCTAATACGGAGCATACTGTAATAAGCAGCATATACGCTCATAAGCAGCATACTCTAATACGGAGCATACTGTAATAAGCAGCATATACGCTCATAAGCACCATATTCTAATACGGAGCATACTGTAATAAGCAGCATACTCTAATACGGAGCATACTGTAATAAGCAGCATACTCTAATACGGAGCATACTGTAATAAGCAGCATACTCTAATACGGAGCATACTGTAATAAGCAGCATATACGCTCATAAGCACCATACTCTAATACGGAGCATACTGTAATAAGCAGCATACTCTAATACGGAGCATACTGTAATAAGCAGCATATACGCTCATAAGCAGCATATTCTAATACGGAGCATACTGTAATAAGCAGCATATACGCTCATAAGCAGCATACTGTAATAAGCAGCATATACGCTCATAAGCAGCATACTCTAATACGGAGCATACTGTAATAAGCAGCATACGCTCATAAGCAGCATATTCTAATACGGAGCATACTGTAATAAGCAGCATATACGCTCATAAGCAGCATATTCTAATACGGAGCATACTGTAATAAGCAGCATATACGCTCATAAGCAGCATACTGTAATAAGCAGCATATACGCTCATAAGCAGCATACTGTAATAAGCAGCATATACGCTCATATCAGCATACTGTAATAAGCAGCATATACGCTCATAAGCAGCATACTGTAATAAGCAGCATATACGCTCATAAGCAGCATACTGTAATAAGCAGCATATACGCTCATAAGCAGCATACTGTAATAAGCAGCATACTGTAATAAGCAGCATATACGCTCATAAGCAGCATACTGTAATAAGCAGCATATACGCTCATAAGCAGCATACTCAATGAGATGTGAAAGTGGACCATGGCAATAACATGGACTGTATTTCACTTACCTGTCAGACCAGTATAGGTCTGTATATATACAGTCTAACACACCAATAAATATACATTCTGTATAGTTCAGTCCAAAGAATAACGTTCAGTAAACTCTTGACCACCGGGACATCTGCTCTCCGGATTCAAAGTATATGCAAATCAGATGCTTCCTCAGAAGCTTGGAATTATCATTATGCATTAGATCGTATTCCACAGAATCAAGATCATAGAACACAAAGGTTGCGCTTTTTGTCAATTGCTGTATTGATATCTAGTGGGAGAGATGCAAATTATAGATAAGAGATCCAAATAAGAGACGCAAATTGCCAGGCATTGCCCATAAAAGGTGGAGGCGTGGTTGTGAGGATTTGCCTGGTGTCATCATGTTCTAGCATCGCACTAACACATCTCGGGTTCCTGCAAAGATACCTGAGGTGGTCAGGTGTATTAGCATGACATCCCACACATAATGTATAGCGGGCGGTTGTTACAGCAAATACAGGCTGATTTAAGACCCATCTGTCTGTAACTATTTTTCCACCCCCACAGCGTGAAAAAAAGCGGACCTTTTTACTAACGTAATGACGCAATGACGTGCACTTGCTAGCCTCTGAAGGAAATGACTTGGAAGGAACAGTCCTACCAAGGAAGCATCCTTGACAATGAGAAACAGCTATTATGTCCGCCTGGAAAATAAAAGGTTGGCAAAACAGAATAGCTTGGTACGGATGCCTATGAGGAAATCGTGCTGTGATTAACCTTCTCAAATCTGGAGTTTTTTGTGATGAGTCACTGCCCTAGATAACGGGCCCTAAGCACTTGAAAGACATACAGGTCATCTATTTAACTTTCCTGAAATAAATCGAGTAAGATTGATATGATTATGAATGTACCTTAAGTGTTATTGTTCATAAAAACCCATAACAAGTGGAAAAAAAACACGGTTTGTTTAAATATTTTCTGCTTTACCTGTTTTGTATCTAAAAGATGGAGGAAAAAGTATTACTTATTAAATTCAATTGTTTGGGAAAACCTTTTTTTATGACCAATGTCCAATTTCCCACAGCGTAATGTGTTGACCTTACCATTGTAGATCAGCCTGTCCTAGAACAAAACCAAAACCAAGACTTTACTGGATATAGAACATATTATTATACTTTTTTGCGCCAACTGGGAATTTTGGGGTTATCATTAATAGCATGGCCTGTAGGCATCTTACAGCAACATATACACGTAGGCCAGAGACCCACATGGTTTATATAGAATTGGTTATATACAGTGGATATGAAACGTCTACACACCCCCAGGTTTTGGTGATGTGAAAAAAAATTCAGAAAGATAAATCATGTCAGAACTTTTTTCACCTTTAATTTTACCTATAACGCGAGCAATTCAATTGAAAAACAAACTGCCATCTTTGAGGGGGGAAAATACAAAATAAAAACCTGGTTGCATAGGTGTGCACACCCTTTTATAACTGGGGATGTGGCTTTGTTTAGAATTAACCACATTCAAACTCATTTTAAATAGAAGTCATTACACACCTGCCATCATTTAAAGTGAATCTGATTAATCCAAATAAAGGACAGCGGTTCCAGTAAGATTTTCCTGCTATTTTCTTATTTGCGCCTCAGAGCAAAAGCCATGGTCTGCAGAGAGCTTCCAAAGCATCAGAGGGATCTCATTGTGGAAAGATATTAGTCAGGAGAAGGGAACTAAATAATTCCAAAGCATTAGATATACCATGGAACACAGTGAAGACAGTCATCATGAAGTGGAGAAAATACGTCATCACAACGGAGACATTACCAAAAACTAGACGTCCCTCCAAAATAGATGAAAAGACAAGAAGAAAACTGGTCAGGGAGGCTTCCAAGAGGCCTACAGCAACATTAAAGGAGCTGCAAGAATTTCTGTCAAGTACTGGCTGTGTGCTACATGTGACAACAATCTCCAGTATTCTTTATATGTTTCGGCTATGTGGTAGGGTGGCAAGACGAAAGCCTTTTCTTACGAAGAAAAACATCCAAGCCCGGCTGAAGTTTGCAAAAACAAATCTCCCAAATGCATGTGGGAAATGTGTTATGGTCTGATGAAACCATTGTTGAACTTTTTGGCCATAACTCCAAAAGGTATGTCTGACGCAAAAACAACACTGCACATCATCCAAAGAACGCCATACTCAGAGTAAAGCATGGTGGTGGCAGCATCATGCTTTGGGGCTGTTTTTCTTCAGCTGGAACCGGGGCCATCCAAATCAACAGAAGCATGGCTTCACTAGAAGAAGATTAACTTTTTGGAATGGCGCAGTCAAAGCCAAGACCTGAATACCATTGAACATCTGTGGGGTGATCTGAAGAGGGCTGTGTACAGGTGATGTCCTCGCAATCTGACAGATTTGGAGAGCTTTTGCAAAGAAGAGTGGGAAAATATTGCCAAGTTGAGATGTGCCATGCTAATAGACTTCTACCTGAAAAGACTGAGTGCTGTAATAAAATCAACAGGTGCTTCAACAAAAATATTAGTTTAAGTGTCTGCAAACTTATGAAACCAAGTTATTGTAAGGTTTTTATTTTTAATTATTCCCCATCAAATATTTCAGTTTTTTTTTTGTTCACCTTATATGTCATATTAAAAGTGGAAAAAGTTCTGACATGATCTATCTTTTTCTCATTATTTCACATCACAAAAACCTGGTATTTTAACATGGGTGTTTTTATATCCACTTTAGGTCAAACCGTTTGGTAATGGCTCTTGTCTATGTGGCAAGACAACCGCCACGTAGGACTCTGGATGGATTCAGCTCTGAATCTAAGGCTTTGCGTGTCTTAGCGGAAAACAGCGATAACCAGCACGTTCCCCTGGCTATCATCTTTCTATTAATACGTTCCCGACAGCCAGGTAGCTTTGTAATGTACATTTCAGGTTGATTTCAGGATTTGTTTTGACACAAGCAAAAGATGGCGTGTTTTTTAACAACTTGAGTTTGCATTGGTTGATACGCGGCTTGTAAATGATTTGACCCTATTAGCACAGCACTCCAAATAGATTGCCACTACGTTGATAACCCCTTCTCCTTTCAATCCACATCCATCCTACCTTTACATTAATTACCCTTGAAACGGACGTCTGGGTGGTGAAACCAGGATATACAATGACAGAAGTCATTCCGGCTATAAGCTCATGCACGGAGAGCAAAACAAGCATTACGAAACCTGGCGCCAGAGAGATTCAGGGACAAAGTCGTATATTTCGTTTGTTGGATTGGAAGGGCGGAGTTAGGACCCGGCCCACACTTTACAGAAACACATCAAACACATGAGAGTTTTACCTCAGTTTATGACGCGCACAGCCATCCATCACCCTAAACGTTACCTGCCTGTCCGTATCCTGATTTCCACACTTGC
Source organism: Dallia pectoralis (assembly GCA_029465975.1). Taxonomy (NCBI): domain Eukaryota; kingdom Metazoa; phylum Chordata; class Actinopteri; order Esociformes; family Umbridae; genus Dallia; species Dallia pectoralis. Next base: position 8,373,703 of record CM055732.1, on the reverse strand, counting down.
TACCCTAACTGACCAAGTTGAATGCTTTCACTGTGTTGACTTTGACACTAACATTGAGTCGTTTGGGGAGAGTGGATAGTAATGTTCAGGTGCTCTGATGACCCCAAACCGTGACGTACATTTATGTGACTGTCCATCTGTCTCAGAACTTCATATTGAGTAAGGGTCACATAGTCTTCTCTCTCTCTCTCTCTCTCTATTTCTATCGCACCACTCACTCTCTTTCTCTCTCTTTCTCTCTCTCTCTCTCTCACTCCACTCTCTATCTTTCTCTTCTATGATTTCTTGTTATAATACCCTAAGAAGATCTTCATCATAGAATCTCCAGTGAGTCTTCTTCATAGAAATATCTGATCACTCACCACACACACACACACACACACACACACATACACACTCTACTATTATTCAGCCGGGTGTATCACACACACACACACACGCTACCATTATTCAGCCGGGTGTATCACACACACACGCTACCATTATTCAGCCGGGTGTATCACACACACGCTACCATTATTCAGCCGGGTGTATCACACACACACACGCTACCATTATGCAGCCGGGTGTATCACACACACACACACGCTACCATTATTCAGCCGGGTGTATCACACGCTACCATTATTCAGCCGGGTGCATCACACACACACACGCTACCATTATTCACCCGGGTGTATCACACACGCTACCATTATTCATCCGGGTGTATCACACACACACGCTACCATTATTCAGCCGGGTGTATCACACACACACACGCTACCATTATTCAGCCGGGTGTATCACACACACACGCTACCATTATTCAGCCGGGTGTATCACACGCTACCATTATTCAGCCGGGTGCATCACACACACACACGCTACCATTATTCACCCGGGTGTATCACACACGCTACCATTATTCATCCGGGTGTATCACACACACACGCTACCATTATTCAGCCGGGTGTATCACACACACACACGCTACCATTATTCAGCCGGGTGTATCACACACACACACGCTACCATTATTCAGCCGGGTGTATCACACACACACACACACTACCATTATTCAGCCGGGTGTATCACACACACACACGCTACCATTATTCAGCCGGGTGTATCACACGCTACCATTATTCAGCCGGGTGCATCACACACACACACGCTACCATTATTCAGCCGGGTGTATCACACGCTACCATTATTCATCCGGGTGTATCACACACACACGCTACCATTATTCAGCCGGGTGTATCACACACACACGCTACCATTATTCAGCCGGGTGTATCACACACACACACACACTACCATTATTCAGCCGGGTGTATCACACACACACACGCTACCATTATTCAGCCGGGTGTATAACACACACACGCTACCGTTATTTAGCCAGGTGTATCACACACACACACGCTACCATTATTCATCCGGCTGTATTGAGTGAGAGATCTAAAAACAGGCCAGACTTGTGCAGGGATGATTAACTTGTTTGGATGATTAACTTGTTTGAGCCCCTCCCGTCGTCATGGATGACATCCAAAATCCCCACTCTCTTGTCTGAGGGCCAGATGAAAGCATTCTTCTGGCATGTCCTCAGTAGGAGAGGATTCAAAAGTCGTATAGGCTAAAACACCACCAGCTTATTGCACGCTCTCTCTCTCACTCTCTCTCGGCTGTCCTTGTTTTCTCTTTCGCTTCCTGTTATCCTCTCTTTATCTCTCTCTCTCTCCCTGCTGAGCGTAAAAAGAGGTGGTGAGAAGAATGTCCATTGAAATGTGTATGAAATGTGATGAAATGTCAGGTTGAATATTGTTTTGTGAAACCAGTAGGATACTGAACGACCCTAGAAGACACTCATCTGCGACCCTCATAATAAAGTGACATATAGAGTCTGTTACCGGGTTACGGAGAGACTCTCTGACTCGTTTGAGATACCTGGGCTGTTATCTTGCATACACATTTCCAGTGTTTGTTATCTCTAACGCCCAAAAACAACACCTTCAATGATTTATAAACAAAACTTATTTGGTATATTCATATCCTGCCTTCAAAGCAGGGATTTGTGTTGAGTAGAGAAACTGTAAAGGGTAAGAGAACAGAAATCCTGGGATTGGCACATTTAAAGTTCAGGCTGATTTATATGACTTTGATTGTTTGATTGGCCCTGATTGGAGACAGTATCAGACAGCATGCTGTGTATTTATTGTGTAAATGTATGTTGTCTTGCACATGTTCTCTTTATCTTGACCAGGTCGTCGTTGCGAATGAGAATTTGTACTCAATCGGCTCACCTGGTTAAATAAAGGTTGACTAAAAATCAGGAGACCTACATTTACAGTGAAGTGAAACAAAATGAGAAACAAAAGAGGAACAGAAAAAGAAAGGTGGTGTGCGTGAGACAACCTTTAAGAGACCTCATTCTGACCTTGCTAGTTTCTCTCTTGCTTCTTAGCAAATGTGCGACATACACAGCCCCTTCAGATATATTATCAGCTGTTATACATCCAGGAAAGAGTTCACAGACCACAGAGTTGTGGTGCTTGTGACAACCTGTTAGAGGCTTCTATCTGACCTTGCTAGTTGCTCTCTTGCCTCCTAGCATATGTGCAACAAGACAAACACCCTTCAGATATGTTATTATCTGTTATACTTCCAGGAAAGAGTTCACAGAGCACAGAATTGTGGTCTTTAATATATTTGCTTTTACTCCTTGTTTTTAATTGTTTTATTTCTTGTTAATTGTTTCCAGTCGTTTTGTAATGTTTTTATTTATTCTTAACATCTTTTGTTTTACGTTGCTATTTCAAAGAGCCAACAGACCTGTGCACAGTTGTCATTTTCAATTGATGCTATTTGTGTTTCTCTGAAACAAATGATTAGTTTAACCGCGCATTCTTACCTCTCTGTTATCTTTCCTCTGTCGTCTTAGTAACATGTTACCCCTGTCCACCGTCGTCTTGGTAACCTGTTACCCCTGTCCTCTTGGGAACCTGTTACCCCTGTCCTCGGTCCTCTTGGTAACCTGTTACCCCTGTCCTCTGTCGTTTTGGTAACCTGTTACCCCTGTCCTCTGTCGTTTTGGTAACCTGTTACCCCTGTCCTCTGTCGTTTTGGTAACCTGTTACCCCTGTCCTCTGTTGTTGTGGTAACCTGTTACCCCTGTCCTCTGTCGTTTTGGTAACCTTTTACCCCTGTCCTCTGTCGTCTAGGCAACTTATCACAGACCTGTACAACTGATGGCTGGCCAGAGATGAGATCAGACTACTTTGCAATGAATTGTGAATCCAACACAAACGACACAGGAGGTGAAAGCTCGGTAGGTAGAGAATAGTCTGTTATGGGTGCTTCTCAAACAGCGTAACATCTCCCTAATGTAGAGTATAGGCTATTGTGGGTGCTTCTCAAACAGCGCAACATCTCCCTAATGTAGAGAATAGGCTGCTATAAGAGCCTCTCCAACAGCACATTATCTCCCTAATGTAGAGAACAGGCTGCTATGGGTTTTACTAGATAGTATCCTGTATTTTAAGCAATGTCGAGAAATTTTTATTCCACAGACATGAAAAACAATTATTCGGTGTGCATTTCTTCAATTTTTTGCATCATTTGTTCGCCTCTCTCAGGATAATTTCTTCCGGGCGGTGAAAGCAGGATACACCATCGGACACAGCGTCTCTATCATCTCCCTCAGCATGGCCATCATCATCCTGTGCACTTTCAGGTAGGGAAACATCCTTGCTGTACCTTCATCTGATGTTATTTTAATCGTGAACAGCGTTGGGATACTTGGGTTTAGAATATACTTTATGGGGATCCTTCATATACATTTCACATGAACACAATTAGTCTTTTTCAGGATATTTAGTCTTTATCTGGAGTTCCCTAAAGCTGAAGTGTGGATTATGCCCCTATTGTCTGTCTGCTGTGGCCTACAGATGTGGACTAAAGATCACGTAATGACTGCTGCTTAGTTCATAGGCTACGCAGAAACTAGTATAATAGCAATGATGTTAATGTAAGCACCACTGCATTCAATCACTGCAAACATTTGAATTATTCTTCGTTTTACCAGTTTAACATTGTAGTCGGTATTCGGCAACTGAAATACTGGATCTCAATCAGTTTCATTTCAGAGGTTTTTCTTGAGTTAGTTGTTGTTTCCAAGTAGCTTGCGCCCTCCGCAATTGTAGCATAGCCTACCTGTGTATCCTGCTCACTGATATGCACATTTTAATTGTTTAGGTGTTGTCATTGTATACATTTTTATTTGTTTGTCTTTTACATGTTCAAAGAATGTGATTCCTCATCAGTAGATCCATAATGAATATAAAAACACTTTAATATCAAACGTGGAACATTTGTTCCAGGTGCTGTGGCGTGTGTGTGTGTGTGTGTTTACAACACACACTAATATTTATCTTTGTTATCTTATTTCTACAGGAAGTTGCACTGCACCAGAAACTACATCCACATCAATTTTTTCGTGGCCTTTATTCTTAAAGCCATTGCAGTGTTCATCAAGGATGTGGTTTTGGATGAGGTCGACGAGTCAAAATGTCACCCTGAAACTGTGAGTTTTGCGTTGTTATGTTGCTTCGCTACTGCGGAGGCCTAGATGTACATAGAAATATTTCCAAGTACTTGACCAGGCGTAACGCAAACACTTGAAAGGTCAATGGTTAAGATATTGTTGAACTAGTTTTGTACTGATTGCTGTGTGCTGTGTGCCGTGTCTTACTTCTTAAACCCAGATAACAGCCTTTGTTGCATATTTTCACCCACCTTAATCAATACAATGAATAGTCCTTTGGAGGAAGGATTGTTGACACAGTGTTTAGAATTGAAAGCAAGTTGTGTCGACCGGTACAGAATCCTGGTACTATAAATAGTCTCGGTATAGATAAAACGCGCTCTGTTGACAATAACCCATACATATTTAAGAAAGCTATAGCTAATTATTATTAAATACATGTACAACCATCCAACCATTGAATAAATACATGTAAACACAGCACTTCATGATTCTAATATGAATATCTTTTATTATTTGCATCTGACACTTTACAAAAAAATCACACGTAGCATCTCATTAAACCTTTAGATGGCTTTTGTCTAATTGTGTAATGGGACCTGGCTGTCAGCGATACAAAATAGTTCACAGGTATAGTACTGTGCTTGTCTTCATAGGCAATGTATGAATACTAGGTCCTGTTTAAGGGACTAATGGTGTGCAATTAATGTCATAAAACATTGTGTACTATTGACAGACCAATTGAGCTCGATACAGTAAAAGTCTTGTTATCAGGAAGGCCATAATCTACATGTGCCCTGTTCAGAGATCAGTGTGGAAGCATGTCTCTTGATTTTATTAACCAATATCATATATAAATTGTCTATTGTCAGCTAATAAGCGCTCTTCACACACAATAATGGCGTAACAATAACCATATAACGTACCTACGTATTCCAACCCCTTTACTTTTCACGGATTTGTTGTGTTATAGACACATTGCCAGGTCGCCGTTGTAAATGAGAATTTGTTCTCAATCGGCCTACCTGGTAAAATAAAGGTTAAAAATATAAAAATAATGTATAATTCATTAAATACTTTTTTTGCCATCTATCTTTGCTTATGTTGAGATTCCATAAACAAGGTCATTTCTAAAAGACTTCAAACTATTGAACGTTAGTGTATGTCTAAAGAGACAGTAGGTCAATAGCATACGAGATGTACAGTGAATTATGTTATCTATACCAATAACTAATAATAAACCTGCAGGATTATAAAATGTTTTTAACACTCTGTATTTTAGCGCTTAGCATCTGAGTCATCACTCAATACGGCTAGGGTTTACTTTTCAAACAAAAACAAGGTGTGTCATATTTTGTTGCAAAGCGTTGTCAAGGAATACAACAGGATCCTAGAGAGAGTTCCTGTTTGCTAAACACCCAGAGTTGGTAGTGATGTGGTGTGAGCAGCTTGACTGAAAGACAGGGAAGGAAGGTCGGCTTTGAGACCAATTACATTGCACTGATTAACTCAAAGCTCCTCTAGGCAGTGTTTTTTCATTGGATATAACATGTTTTGTAAACATGGTGTGTAAGGTAATTGAGAGAGAGAGAGAGATATTAGCACCACCTGGAATCCCGCAGTGAAAAATGTTCCTCAGGCTGTAACAATGCAGCCACTCCTGCTCCAGCAAATCTTTAGCCAATTGCCTTGGGCGGGCGGGCCTTTGCTCCGTTTGTGAAAAGCATTTTGCCTGGAGGTAGCATACAATAGTAGTCTACAATAAGAAGTGAAGAAAACATTTTTTCTGACTGAGGCTACACTAGCAGCTAGAGGTGACAACTAGAAGCTAAATATTAAAATTGTCCACAGCAGCATCCACAAGGGAAACTGTGAAGCAAAAAAAACATTTAGAGGCTAGCACAATTTGTAAAGAAATTCCAGGGTGAAATTCATAGACTGTATAAAGATATGGACATAGTGTCCATGACGTCACCCGTAGGGTTCTGAAGACGAAGTTTTTGAAGCCTAAAGTGGGCGTAGCCGACCGTTGACGTTTTTTCTGCTGTAAAGTTGTTCATTTTAACATGGGGGAGATACAGATTTGACTCACTTCTGCAGCCAGCCTCAAGCGGCCAGTCAATGAATTGCAGTTTAACTCACTTCCTTGTTGGTTTCAAGAAAGAGACGGGGAGGTGGCCCCTTGGTGAAATTCCAGGGTGGAAAACACTTATGGCAGTAAAAGGGGTGTAGTTTGACTCTAATTTAACACTTTTTTCTGGACAGGTAAATTGATTAATTCACATTGTTATACAAATTGGTTAGCTTTGTATTTTTAATAGCTAACTACAGCTCCCAGTGCTGCTAAGCTAATTCTAATGATAAGTTTGACATGATAAGTTTGACATAGACAAGTTAGTGCTTACATACTGAAGAGGCAAAATGTTTTTGTGCATTATTACACAGGCTTGATATTGCGTTAAACTAGCCAACCGTATATAGCTTCTGATAGGCTAGCTATCTAACTAGTAACACATGTGTATAATGTGATTTGCAGTTATGAGAAAGACCTTTCAAAGTCTATAGCAATGAAGCACTGTTTGCCAGCCCTTCTGTCTAGGATTGGTGTGGAGTCACATTCTGACCCAATTTAGATTTAACATCCATTAGCATCCAGCATTTAGCTGGTTCTATGTTAATCAATGTTCGGTTCACTGTGTCAAAAATTGCATCAGATCGCCTGTGTACGCATTCATGTGATTTGGAAAAAGAGCCTCACCTGTGAATCAACCTTGGGCTGGAGGGAGAGAGGGACTAGATGGAGGAATTGGGGGCGCTGTTTTTCACATTTAAATATTTTCAAAATCCGTCCTAGTGAAGCTTTAATGTTTATCCCAGAAGCACATCTGGGGCCCGTTTCAGGAAGGAGGTTTAACAAACTCTAAATCTAACCCTAAACTCTGAGTGGATTTACCCTGAGATGGGAAACTCTGAGTTTTCAGTTTCAGAACAGCTGATTTGAGTTGGTTCAATCAACTCAGAGTAGGTTCACTCATGCAAGCCTACAGCCTGGACGAACTGTCATTCACAAAAAGAGCAACACAGCTGCTGCAGCAAAAAGTAGGGAAATGGCGTGGGAGAAAATTGCTGCTCGGGTCAACGCAAAGTTCCAATATAGTGTTTTCATTTGATTTTTAATTTACACAATAACTTACATTTATACTTTTTATTAATTCCCGGTTGGGAAATTACATTTTTTACAATCTGTTTGTTATTACAAACTACACACAGGCCTGAAATACACACCCATGCTCATATTTAATCACAAGTATAATATTACTGGTAATAACTAGAGGAATGGTATTGAGGCTATAATGTATTTCATTTATGTGCAATCCTGCGAGTGAAAAACACATTTGTGTGCCATCAATGCAGCCAATCGCATTGGGAAATCCTAAAATAAATTCAAATAATTTATACCCTTCTGATCTTGAAGCACCATGTCATTAACTGAATTATAATTAATAACTATTCATTGTAAAGTGTTTTGCATTATTCACCTGCAATCCTGCAGACCTCATCTTTAATGTCTCTCACTGGTTTGTGTCCGGATAAAACGTTTGTGCAAAAAACGTAAAGCGACACAAATAATCTGCTCCGTTATAAGAGCATGTCCACGATGGGTTACATTAGTGATGTGAGAATGGATAAGGTTATGTACAATGTACATATCTGATAGACTGTGGAGAAAAATTCTGAGAAAAAACGCTCAGATAGGTAGTTATCTGGAAATTAAAATACATCTAGTCGGGTTTCCTCAATATCAGATAGGTAGTTATCTGGAAATTAAAATACATCTAGTCGGGTTTCCTCAATATCAGATAGGTAGTTATCTGGAAATTAAAATACATGTAGTCCGATTACCTCAATATCATCTCCCTACATATGTTTAACTCCCTGCAAAGTAATACAGCTTCTACATCTACAGGATCGTGTAACAAAAGGACATGCCATATTCGAGAAAAAACCTTTAGTCTATAACGTTACCTGACTGAGTTAATAAAACAATCCTATTTTATTCATGCAGATGACAACACTGTGCTAAAATGCACCTGATACAGACTGAATTAATGAGGAAATGAAAGAGCGCTATGTCAGAGGGAGGAGACTGAGAGAAACTCGTTACTATAGTAACTGACTCTGAGGTTAAGTTACCTCCTTTTCTGAAACGGGCTGGAGTTACCCCTGTCTCTCAGGTTTGATTAACCTCTCTTTCTGAAACAGAAAATTCAGAGTTTCCCTCATCTCAGGGTTAACAAACTCAGAGTTTTCACTAAACCTCCTTTCTGAAACGGTTCCCTGATTTCTCAGTTGCTCTGAGTTGTTTGTTCTTAGTGCATTTCTTTGTACCTGTATCTGTGGCTACGCAACGCTAATCTGGGTGTGCTGTAATGTAACCGAACATATTCAGCACTCCAGCAACGCAAAGTTGTTGATAAAATAGGAGACTGTTAAATGGGTTTCTCACTCCCTCCATTCCATTCATTTTTGGTTAAACTTAAACTGTGTTGTGTCATAAGTTAAGAGGAAATGGGAGCTTTCCCCGCTCTAGGCACAGTATTCACACTCTAGCGCTGCTGGTTGGTTTCAGAGATGCATTTCCATTGGCTGTGGAGTATGTCACTAGCTGGGCCAGTAAACTGTTGCTGATGTGCTGAGGTGTTGCTGATTATAATACCCAAATATCAGTCACAAAGTGCTTTTACAGATACCCAGACAAAAACTCTGCTGTTCTCTCACGCACTAAGACTGTTACTGTTACCCTATTTGCTCCCGGGTTGTTAGTGATGGGGATCGAGACCCGGTTCAAATTAAGGAGCCAAATGTCTCAAAACACGAAGATCAATAAGTCAGTCTAGTGGGCTTTAACAGTTACGTCTGAAGAGACAACAGACATGACATTGAAACACAAACATACGTCAATTGTCTAGTAAAGTTATTGAATTTAATTATTATAACTGCCAAACGACTTTAAACTTAATGAAGAAGATTATTCTCAGCATTTGTCATTTGGCTGAACGTGCTAAAATACGGAATTGTCCGGTATTGATTCGTTTGTTTATTTACCGAGTTGTCTTCAATGCAGCATCCCATGCAAATTATCCCACCCGCATTCTGTAAAGACTCGTCTTATTCGGCCCCTGATTGGGGAATACTCGCTTTCATCGTTGATTTGATTGGTTTGTTTCAGGTTCACGGCCAATCAGAGTCACAAGAGGGCGGTTCTCTTGGCGGCCCCTCCCCCTGCCAACTTTAACTGTTCTTTTTTCGGATATTCAAATGGAAGTCCGGGTTCTTCAAATGTAGAATAACAATAAACGGCTATCTACCGGTAAAATGGTTATCCATAATTATGTTTTAAGTATAATGTAATATAACAAGCATCCTCCACCACCTGACGTATGCATGTTCCGCGCACCCTACCTTGACAATAATAAGCCATTGCCGGGCGTTACGGTGCAGGGCTCTGTTGCACCCTTCTGAACCACTTTTAAAAAGAGGTTTCGATTATTTTATTCTTGAACTATCTGAAATCAATCAGTCACAGACTCACAGTTTTTGCAATAAAATCCAAAACAGTTCTGTTAAGTATCAACATCTTTCCACCTAGATCGTAAAGGTCTCTAAAATGGTATCCACACCAATAAAAAGACGGATATCCATCCCTAGTGTTTGCTTACATACCAGGTGTAACACTGGTGTGGGTGTGTCTGGTAGTAGGGGTTAGGCGACGATTTGTGACACAGAATGCTGTGTCACAAATGTCTGAAATGTTTGTTAAGTTAGCCGTGAGTGGGGTTTCTGTTAGCGTCAAGTGTGATGGATGGTTTGATGACCTACAGCTGGCCGGGCTGCTGTTACTCCTGGACAGTCTAGCTGAGTGTCTCCTCTGGTGGAGAGCTAGAACATGAGTACACAGCTGGCAGCTCTTAGAGATGGCTGGGACAGGTACCGTCTCTCACAGGAGACATGTTTAAATAGGGCCCTGGTAGATACCCACCTCATCCAGTTTATCCCATTTCTGGTTCTGGGGACCCAAAATCTGCGTTTACTCGGAGCGTAAAATTCTGATGTTGGTTTCTCTCATTTGTATTTTGTCAAACTTCATCGGCTCTAAATAAGAACTGTGTGATAAGATCTCATATGATTGGTCAAATAAACAGAGGGGACGGAAAATACGACTGTTGATTGGTATGTTAGTTTAATCATGTTAGTCCGTTGTATGCTTTGTTTGACCAGTTTACCCATTTGGGTCCTAACTTACTAAACTGTACATATTGTTCATGTTTTTCTCTGTAGATGGGGTGTAAAGCAGTGGTTATCTTTTTCCAGTTTGGCAGCACGGCCAGTTACTTCTGGCTACTGGTTGAGGGTCTCTACCTCCATTCCCTACTGGCTTTCTCCTTCTTCTCTGAGAGGAAGTATTTCTGGTGGTACATTCTGATTGGCTGGGGTAGGTGTCACTGTAAAATCCTTTATCTTCAAATGTGTTGCTAATCTCTAATTCTTTTTGGCTGTCATTTTTTGTTTCTCCATTTGCTGGCGTCTCATTTGTAATGACGTTCTTTGCTCAATACGCCACCTCTCTGCGGGCTTGGGAGAGTCGAGAACGCCACCTCTATAGCACGTCCCACCAAGCTGTTCTGCTTTTTAGCCTCCAGCTCAATAAAGAAGCCATAAAAATGTGCACATTAGCTTTAAGCAATAAAGTGCTCATATCAGGAATTAGATGAGCCAAAGGCTAAAAAAAGGACTACTGCTCAGCTGTCAAAAAATGAGTCAATTGGGTAATAAATAACAAACCAAAAGGCTCCATTAGATGCAGTGGACCTCAGACTGCTGAATGGACTAAACAAGTTCTAATTCAGATTTGACAGAGAACCTCGGGTCTACACCACCAGCTGTACATACACAACATTCTGTCAACCTGTCAACCTACTGACGTTTGCACATGAAACCTCTCAGGTCCGTCTCATCACTTTGTGGCCCACTAGTCCAGGTCGAGGCTAACCGGATATGGACCGGTGCCTTCCACCGTAGAGACCCCCCACTTCTCCTCCGTGAGGCTGAAAACTAGGCATTTAGTCTGGCTGATTCAAACTCTTAGGGACCCATAGTCTCCTACAATACTGGTTGAGAGAACAACCAAACAACCCTTCCCAGTCATTCCTGATTTTTTTATTCAAACCATTGAGTCCTTCAGCATTTGATTTTTGATGTGTGTCTGCGTCTTGCAAACCTCGTATGATCGTAAGAAGGGGACAGCAGTCATCCATGTCTTCCACACAGGTCCTACATGGCCGCAGGGCGAGGAAGCGTACATTTTTAGCACTACACTACACAGAACTTTCCCTGCATCCAGATGTAGTACACTGGAACTGTAAATGTGTACATCAGCTGTAAATCCATTTCAATTGTATGCGTACTGTTCATATCCTATATATATATATAAAATTTACATATATATATATATATATATATACTATATTCTCAATGTATGTCATTGTATATTATGTCAATTTTCTTTCTGATTTGTGTATTCTGTCCATGTATTCCATCAGTAACGACATTGTTACACCAAGTACAAATCGGAAACATTGACAATCAAATATTATTTTGACAATTGAATAGAGAACATTGTGTCTGAACATTGTATTTCAATGAATAAAGAAAATTGTTCTCTTGATTTTCACAGGGTTACCAACCATTTTCATCACAGTATGGGTTATTACAAAGGCTTATTTAAAACACTCTGGGTAAGTTCACTTTGTTTGTTTGGTTTTGTCTCATAATCTCCTCCCACTGTGTCAACACATACTTTAAATATCCTTTGATGCTGTGTTTTACGTCATGTTCCCAAACAATTCCGGTGGATTCGGTGGAACACTGTGTCAAACCTTTGCCGTTGGCTAATAACAATGTTGGGATAAATCCCTGGTGTGTTGGGCTTTAGTTTAAACAACTCCTAGAATGCCCTTCGCCCCGTGACCTTTATACCCCCGGGCAACAATTGTTAGGATTTGGCGTTGTTGTGGGAAAGTTGAGTGTGCCGCACAACTGAGCTGTATCAATGCTACTCTGTCTCTTATGGAGCCGCGAGGAGAAATGCTCAAACCCAACGTCTTGACTGTAGTGGCCGTCAGTAGTGAAGCTGACCAGAGAGGTGTCATCTCTAAACTTCAGTAGGTTGTCTGATGTCCTGTTGCAGTAGAGTCACATTTGTTCTCCAGGCCTCACGGGTACCCAGCTTTAATCAACTCATTTTAAACTCTTTTCAGTATTTTCACCCCGATTGTGGAACCAGATTCTCCTTAAAGCTAGAACATCTGAGTACCTGCTCGTTTTTTTAAAATATTGAAATCCAACTATGCTAGGAGTAACTACAAATAACTCCTAAAGGCAGGTTGGTTTCACTTCTGTAATATGAAGTGGCTAGCTCAGGATATGATGTAACGGACAAGCAATTGTTCAAATGATGAAATGTCAGAAATACCTTTCCATTTAGAGCCATTAAGATTAGCTTAAATCAATATATGAGTCATACTTTATTCAGTAGCAACACCTCCATAGAAATGGTCACTCCAACTGAGGCCAACAGATTTTACCTGGTGAGTGTTTGCTGTGCACATGAAGAATGGGTATTAGGTCACTGTGTTCTGCATTGCTGTATAAAATTCACCTCTACAGTTATTGGACGTATTGTTGTAATGCATTTTTTATTAATGTTAAATGTTGCACTAAACGTCACACATGCCTTCCATGTTTTCATAAGTTGAGAGATATTTAGAGGGCTATTCATGTCCGCCTTAATTTTATGTTGCAATACTAAAGATAAAGATGGTTGGACCAATGCCTAGACTTTATGGACCCAATATCTGATAGTATGATCACTCCTCTCACTTTGCTCCTCTCACTGTGCTCCTCTCACTGTGCTTTTCACTGTGCTCATTTAACTGTGCTCCTCTCACTGTGTTCCTCTCACTGTGCTTTTCACTGTGCTCATTTAACTGTGCTCCTCTAACTGTGCTTTTCACTGTGCTCGTTTAACTGTGCTCCTCTTACTGTGTTCCTCTCACTGTGCTTTTCACTGTGCGCATTTAACTGTGCTCCTCTCACTGTGTTCCTCACCCTGTGCTCCTCTCACTGTGTGCTCCTCTCACTGTGATCCTCTAAATGTGCTTCTCTATCTGTGCTCCTCTATCTGTGCTCCTCTAACTGTGCTCCTCTAACTGTACTCCTCTCACTGTGATCCTCTCACTGTGATCCTCTAACTGTACTCCTCTCACTGTGATCCTCTCACTGTGATCCTCTCACTGTGATCCTCTCACTGTGATCCTCTAACTGTACTCCTCTCACTGTGCTCCTCTAACAGTACTCCTCTCACTGTGATCCTCTCACTGTGATCCTCTCACTGTGATCCTCTCACTGTGCTCCACAGGTGCTGGGAGCTGATTAATGACCCTCCCTGGTGGATCATAAGAGGGCCGATATTAGTGACCATACTGGTAAGTTAAACACATTCACACACCTAGCCAGTAATTCAAATGTCATACACAGCACTGCAGAAATACATCATTTCATATAACTTGTGTTTTATTCCCTCCCCAGGTTAACTTCATCCTGTTCATCTGTATAATACGGTTCCTGCATCAGAAAATTAATTGCAGAAATATAGGGAGAAAGGAAAAGCATCAGTACTCGTAGGTTTCTGTTATTCAGCTGCTTGTTATTCAGCTGCCTGCTATCTTGGTCGCCTGCTTATCACCTGTCTCTTCAACAGCTGTGTCGTGGAACTGGATTTATTAGGATGTGCTAATATCAGGTTGTGTAACACTTGACCCTATCGTTGTAATGTTGTTCTTCAGCAAAGACACCCAGCAAAGACATCCAGCTCTGAGATATTGCTATGAAATACCCTTCACCTACAGAAGATGGTTAGCTTTACGTTTGTCCTGACTTTTGGTAGATTTTGGAAGTATGAAATGTTCTCTTTCCAGGTCCACCGTAATTACGATTAGGAACGTTTTTTGTGTATATTTCACAATGTAATATTTCCATCTGATGATCTTACGAAAAGACATTTTGAAAGACATACTGTTGATAATTAACCCATATTATGTTGATTTAATCAACAGGAGGCTGGCTAAATCCACACTGCTGTTGATCCCTCTGTTTGGAATCAACTACATAATCTTTGCCTTCATCCCCGAAGAGTACAACACTCAAGTCAGGATGGTCTTCGACCTGATTCTGGGCTCCTTTCAGGTAATAAACACGACATGCGATATGACGACATGCCTTTTTAGTTTTTTTTAAATAACAGCAACAGCACAGGCCATTAGAATAACACCGCCCCAACCGCACCAACGTGAAATACCTTCTATGGTCTCTGTGCTAAAAAAACAGATGACCGTTGTCACGGGCTGTCTGGTATGTTCTCTTTTTCGGGACACTGTATAAAGAATTTGTTAAGTCTGCATTCTCTGCATTCTCCCGGTGTCTGAAATAACGGGATGTTTCAGAGTGTGTAATAATGACCACGAGGATCTTCCCTATCACAATCTGACCCTGCAGTGATTTACAAGCTGTTCAGTGAGTAGAAGTGGGCCGTTTGAGGTAAAAAGACTGAGATTATTAATACCACAGAACTACACTCACCGTAACTGTCACCGCAACTGTCCCTAGAAGTTAGAGAACGTTTAACGCACACCGAACCCGTATCTAAACTGAATCTGCAACTAAAACATGGAATCACATAATTAACATTAGTAATACAGATTTATAAAATACATAGGAACTTTGACGTCCAACATAGGAACCCAAGATAAAGTATGTAAACACTCTAGTCTCAAACCCCCAAGGAGCTCTCCCACAAGTCATCCTGACAGGATCTGACCTCATATAAATACTTGGGTCATTTATGAAAGCAATGATCTGATTATTACGACAGCGGTCCTCATTTATATCCTATTTGTCCTATTTTCCTCTGGGAAAAACCTCTGGTGTGGTGATTTCTGCGGAGAACGGCCCAGAGATGATGAAGCTACGTTGTTCTTGTCATGACTGCTGGGATCCGTGGGAGTCTTACAGCTGCGCTAGCTCAGTTTCTCTGAGGCAACACAACACTCACCATTCAAAATCCTAATCATCTATTTTTGTCATCTCTCTCTCTCTCTCTCTCTTAGGGTTTTGGTGTTGCGGTCCTCTATTGTTTTCTGAATGGAGAGGTAATAGGCAGTACTCCCCGACGGACACACAACTGTTATTCAAATGCATTGACAGCAGCACTACATATTAGTACATATTAGTGCATTCATTATTAACACAGCACCTTTCACTGTATGTTATTTTCCTCATACCGTATGCTCGTCATACTGTCGTGTGCACATCTTACCTGGCCTCTTCTGTCTGTGTCCTCTCATCTCACGTGTGTGTTCTTCTCTTCTTCCTCGATCCCTACCAGGTCCAGGGAGAGGTGATGCGCAAGTGGGGGCGGTGGCACATGCAAAGGTTTCTGGGTAGAGAAGACACCAAGTACCAGCAGCCCCATTCTCTGGCGAGCAACGGCAACAATTTTAGCACCCAGATCTCCATGATGGCCAAGTGCAGCCCCAGCACACACAGAGCATCAGACAGCCAGGAACACTTCTCGGCTATCTGAGACGGGCTCGGGGTCAGAGGTCAATAGGGCGCCATACTGAAGCCCTGTTCGTACAGACAGGCAGGGACACATTAGCTATGCACAACGGCAACAAAGATCACTTAAAAACATCACTTCAAGGTTATTACTTTTTTTAAAATTGTATTTAACGTAATAATCACACCTGAGTATAGGTGTGCTCTGTACACATACATGTAAAAAATATGTTTTGAATACAGTAAAATACAATAAAAGGTGTCTGATAGAGTGATGTCTGCTGCTGCAGGTCAAAGGGCAGTGAAGTACATCCTCCAATGGTTTAAATGTAGAACCAACTGTGTACATTTGTACTACATTCTGTAATCTGAAAGACTAAAAACACGGTCGCCGACACGGCAATATATTTTCTCCTGTTCTGTCATGAACTTCCAACACAATATGCCAGATTATCCCTGTCTGTGGAAATCTGCCTTAGATCTGCCTTTGACTAAGCTCTGACAGCACAAAGCAAGCGTCATTTCCAAACCAAAGACGCACAGCTTCGTAAGTGAAACGGAGTTATCGGCCTCATCAAAGCCATAGATGGGTCCATAAACAACGAAACAAAGTGCAGTTTTTTCATCAAAGCACGAACAATGGAATTTACAGCCAGTGAGGTTGCATTAGCTCTCCTGGATAGTTTTTATTGGCTGCGGACAAGCCTGCAACGTAGTGGACGTTTTCGGGCCCACAACATGTCAACATGGGAAAAGCAGTGGTCGATATACTTGGTAAAACACATTTGCATGTATTTCATTATGACGTCACTATGCAGTGCTATTAATGTTTTTCCATTCATTGCTTCTTGATGGATACTTATGCTCGGTGAATATTGTGGAACCATATGTGTAGCGAATGGAGAGGGAGGCTTTAAAGGTACAGTTTCACAGTGCTATGTTATATGTACAGCCTGTACACTGTTAACTAGAAACCCATCATAAGCTGCAAAATACACCACAAGTCTGGCTGACCACACAAATGAGTGCTAATCAACCTTTAGAGTTAAACAGGATTTCTATCTATTTGTTTTCGACTAGACGCCACTGGTGAATGTAGCGAGTGTGGGAAAACGAAGTGTGTGTTTAAATATACAGTAGCTGGATAGAATTCAAAACGAAGAGCTTGATTAAGACCCAGAGTGCATAGTTTGTCGTGCATTAACTCGGTCAGTTTTTAAGTATTTCTCGTAAATCCCCCTAAAAAAAATGTATATATTATATATTAAATAAAGCGCAGATCTTAAATAATTTTTGTTTCAATGGTAACGTCAATAAGTTAACAAGAATTTGCATATTAACGAGTGATCAAGGTTTGAGATAGTCAAAGATGCCTTTTAGTTTACAGTTTACATGACCTGATGTTATCTGTACAGATGGTTTCCTCAACTGTGTTTCTGTGACCTTTTGGCCGGGGAGCTGTTAATCTTGTTAAATTTCAGTGTACATACACAATGTTATGTTATGGACTCGTTCTAGCTATGGTACAGTAAAGTCTTATGTTATATTTTATTGTACTTATATACTGTTCTCAGGTGTTGACTGGATTTTAATGTTTACATTGTCTTCTGTAAGTTATATTTATGTAATTACTTCAAAGTTAGTATGTGTCTTTTGTTTGCCAGTTGTATTATTTTAAGGCTAATTGAAACCAGCGGTTCCTAAGCAGGGGTGCTTGAGGTCTATTCGCATGGGGAACAACTAGAGACCATACTTCAGGGTGGTGGTCTGCCAGGGGTACAACAACCAATAAAGGTTGGGAAACGCTGATTAAATGGAATGTTCCGTACGTTCTTACAACCACCATACACAGAAGAGTTTGATTTTGTTTATTGTAACGTAATCAAGAGTTTTGTATATATTATGTAATTCTGCATTTTCGTTCAGTATAAGTTAAGTTAAGTTTATTTTCTAGTAAAAACTGAAGCAATGAAACTATTTGTGATCATCCTGTTTGAAACATCTGCATTCTTCAGTCCAAACATTATATACAACCAGGAAAAATGTTTGACCAAATAAATTGATTCATGATCTTAGTTTGTCCTGTTTTCAGAAGGTCACCAATCTGTTCCTGGAAACATATCGTAGTCCATATCATTTACTCAGATTTCATTTACTCAGATTTCGAAGCACTCTTTTTTGTGTACTTTCAACATTAGCCCATTACCTGTAAAAAACAAAAACAAATCCCGCCTGGAATCAAGACCGAAACTTTTAAAAATTGTGTACAGATTCTTAACATAATACATACACTGAATGTACACAAAACATTTCCACTTGCCTAACATTCTGTTGGTCCTCTACGTGCTGCCAAAACAGCACTGACCTGCCAACCCACTGACTCTACAACACCCCTGAAGGTGTCCTGTGGTCTCTGGTATCCAAGACATTAGCAGCAGATCCTTCAAGTCCTGTAGGTTGTGAGGTAGAGCCACCGTGGATAAAACATGTTGTTTCAGCACGTCCCACAGATGATCAATTGGATTCAGATATGGGGAGTTTGTAGGCCAGGGAAACACCTTGAACTCTTCCCCATGTTCCTCAAACCATCCCATACAATGTGAGCAGTGTGGCAGGGCACATTATCCTGCTGAAAGAGAAGGGAATACTATAACCACTCCAAGTTCCATCCATTTCAGTTATGTTGTGCAAAGTCATGAAAATCTGTCTTTGAAATGTTTTGTAATTTGTCTACTCCAGATTGTGTGTGTGTGTGTGTGTGTGTGTGTGTGTGTGTGTGTGTGTGTGTGTGTGTGTGTGTGTGTGCGTGCGTGCGTGCGTGCGTGCGTGCGTGCGTGCGTGCGTGTGTGTGCGTGCGTTTTTACAACAAATTGTCGAGCGTCCCGTACATTGTGTAGAGGAATGCCACTCGTTCGGGATCTTTCCTTGCTGCACTGGATCTTTCAGTATGTGGATAGTAAGGTCCTAATGGAAAACAACAGTGATATGATCATGCGTCAACGTAAAAACAAATCAGTGACGGCCCCACCACCAAACAACCTGCTGCACATCGGACGCCGGTGGCTACCGATTGGCTGAGTACGGTGGTGTGGTGCCAACTGGCGGTAGAAGTCCCAGGCTTTTTACAATTTCCTGTTAGCTGTCGTACAAAGACAAAACACTAACTGATTAATTTTGTTTATGTGATGTCAAAGGATCAATATGTGGAAGTGGATAATTGCGTTACAGACCGGAGAAACGCAAGTCACTGAAAAAGGAGCACTAAAGCTCAACAGGCTTTTGACAAAGACATCATTGATTAATTGCCAATTTCCATTAACCTTGGATGCAACTAAATAATGCCTTTCACTTTTACTCAGGGTATGACATACAGTGGCGAGCCAAAACGTTATGCTCACTCACAGGTAAAAGCACTAATCTAATCAGCGTGTTGGATGCAGGAGGCATGATGAGCAGAAGTCCGGAGCCACTTTGACAAATTGCTAAGGCCAGACAACTGGGTCAGAGCATCTTCAAAAGAGCCAGTCTTGTGGGTGCTCCCGGGCAGCAGTGGTGAGTACTGAAAGTGGTACCCACAACCACAAGCAGAGTGTTTGGCGCCGGTGGCTCATCAACGTGTGAGAGCAACAAGGATTCTCCCGTCTGGTCCGAACCAACAGAAGGTCCACTGTGGCAAAAGGCACAGAATGTCCACCATCAAAAGCACCGACAATGGGCAAGTGGGCTACAGAACTGAACCTGGGAGCAGTGGAAGAAGGTTGTCTGGTCTGATCCTGTTTTTACATAGCCCTGTACGTGTGCACCATTTACCTGGGCAAGTGATGGCACCCGGATGCACTGTGGGAAGACAACAGGTCAGTGGAAGAATTGTGTTGGTCTGGACAATATTCTACTGGGAAACCCTAAGTCTGGGCATTCATGTGGACGCCATTTTGACACACGTGCCATCTTTCTACCTAAAACTTGTTGCAGACCAGATACACCCCTTCATGTCAATGGTGTACTCATTCAGCAGGATAATGTACCAAGCCACACTGCACACATTGTTCAGGAATAGTTAATTGTTTGAGGAAGATGATGAAGAGTTTACAGTGTTTCCCTGGCCTCCAAATTCCCCAGATCTCAATCCAATTGAGCATCTGTGAGACTTGCTGGAACAACAAGTCAGATCCACTACAGCTCCACCTCCCAACTCAGAGGACTTGGGGGATCTGCTGCTAATGTCTTGACACCAGACACCACAGGACAGTTTCAGGGGTCCAGTAGAGTCGTTGTTTGGGTGGCACACGAAGTACCAACAGCATATTAGACCTATAATGTTTATACACAATCAAATCAGTTGAAAGTTGGAGTTATGCCTTTTTACTAACTTGTTTGTGATAAAAAGAATGTGTGGGGAATTAGCTGAGGTTTAACATCCATTACTACAAGCCAATTTATTTTCACTCATTTTTTTCTGGTAGATCCAAAAGCCTTTTTCTCTATATTGATGAAATACAAGCACATAAAAGGTTAAAATTAGGTAAAACGAGTCAACTTTCCTTAATAAAAAAAGTATTATATTTAAGGATAAAGATGAAAGCTTTGATTTAAAGTCAAGTCAAATGTATTTGTATAGCATATATTTATACACAAGGCCACTTTAAGTTCTGTGCATGAGACCTAAAAGTCAAAACTATGACAATTGCCAACTGTCTGCAAAATGTAAGTAAACTCAGTTTGTAACAGTTGAATTCAATTAGACAGAATTTAACTGAAAGACATTGAAATTCTTAAAACAGTCAACGAGGTCGGATTAAAGGCCAGATAACATGATGTCGCCATATCCACTCTAAAATTGTAATACAAACAAGCTTCCGATTCAGCTGCACCTTTTAAACACGTTCATCAAAACAAGATGTCGAAAATAGTGATTTGTAAAAACGAAGGAATGTGTTATTATTTTTTAACTAAACACCAAAAGGCACAAAATCTATACTCCACTTTAATGTTTGTAAAGATCTAGGATCATTCTTACTTCTGAAATGAATTAGAAATTGCCATGTTTGGCAGTTTGCTGCTTCAGTAACCACCACCCATGTTTTCCCAGGGTGTCTTCCCTAATGTTTTTCTCTGTCCTTCCATCTACCCACTATGTTCTTTTCACACGGTCCTTTTAACAGAATGTTTTCGGAGAGAGCTTTCTCCTCATAAACGCTTTAACACAAATACAATGCTTTTAAATAATTGGTGGTGTGATGCTTTGTACGGAGGACCAGATATTTCACTGGTGATGTTTTTCAGTATTTATGCATTTCAGACTGTGACGATGATGATGGTGAGTGCTATTTTAGAGCCTTCATCTCCATGTCACCCTTGTGCTGGATATTGCCTCATTACTATTCAGGAGCGTTACATTCCCTAGAGCCAACTAGTCCTGTTTTCATCAAGTCATGCAAGTATCTATAACAAGTCCTTACAGGAAATGTAACAACACGTTGCTGGTAGCAAAGCTATAGATATTAATGTGAAATGTCAATGAATAGGTTATATAACATGAAGATAATGGGGAAAAAACATATCAAGTATTTGGGGAAATCTAAAGGAAACATCCTCTGGCACAGTCAACCTGTCTTGTTGCGGTGATAGCAACTCCTTGACCACCCACCCTTATCAGATTGATAGAAATTACAGTAATCTTTGCACCAGTTTATTATCTAGACATTATCCTGACATTAGCAGTTGTGCGTTCAATTACAGGCTCCAATGGCCTGAAACAAAGAGTTTCTTCTGAAACATGTCAGTTTATTTTTGTTCTGAGAAATGAAGGCTATTCCATACCGAGAAATTGCCAAGAAACTGAGGATATGTACGACGTCGTGTACTACTCACATCACAAAACAGTTCAGACTGGCTCTAACCGGAATAAAAAGAGGAGTGGGAGGCCCTGTTGACAAACTAAGTAAGAGAACGAACACATGTGAGTGTCTCGACTGAGAAACAGATGCCTCACAGGTCTTCATGGCAGATTTTCAAATCGTACCAGCAAAACACCAGTTTTTAACGTCACAACTCCTGAGATGCTGGCCTCCTTAGTTGAGTTCTTCCTCTGTCCAGTCTTCTTTTGCTCATCTTATTCTTTTCTTTTCATTGGCCCATCTAAGATAGAGATTTTTCATGCAACTTTAGAAACGAATCTATTCTACCGAAGGCCATTTTGATTGCTTGTTTAATCAGGACAATGATTTTCAGCTGTGCTAACATAATCACATAAGGCGTCTCTAATAATCAATTGCCCTTTTTTCTTCCTGGATTGGCAAACACAAAGTTCTCGTCTGGATTCCAGCCATTACATAAACTGTTTTCCATTAGGGTGGTTTGCCTTTTGATGTCCACTTCAAGTAACCAGGCTAATAACTGTTTACAAACAATGTTATTGCTGACATGATGTTGTCTATATTGCTACGCCCAAGTGGTATTCCAGTGTTATCCTGGAAATGCCTAGATCAATCTTAAACGAAAGTCTCAAACCAATGAAGATGAATTACACCGCAGCAATAATACTTCGACACCTTATTATTACATTAATACATGTTAAAAAGTGTGTAGTCAATAAACACAAATCAGATATAGATAAAACAACTGTTATACAGTTGTGCAAGATATTCTGTTTGTATAATGTCAACTGGAGGCGCTGTTCACCTTTAAATAATAATGTTTTTAGATGGAACTGTCAAAACAAACTCTGTGAAGTTCCTGTAATCACAGCCATAGGGCATGATAACAAGGTCAATCGAGGGCAATGTGATGATAATATAATAAAATGACAATAGGGTTTTGTTTTTTGTTAAAACAACAGACTGTAATGGCTCAATGTTCTGGTTTGTCCAACACAGGGTGTTACACAGATACATATTAAACCCCAAGGTGGAGATTAACCTAGTTTTGTTGGGATTTTGTGCTTCAGGCATTGTCAGTTGGAAGTAAGAAGGTGACATTGACATCTATTTATTTTTGTTTATTGAGAACATCAACTTTCATTTAGAGCAACCTGCGACTAAGTTAAAAGGGAGCGAATAGATGAATAAGCCAATTGGAAGCTAAGGATGAAATTTGTGACCATGAGTCAACACACTGGGGTCAACATATATACTCTTATGATTAGTGACGTGGGATATTTAGTGTCCACAGACAGTTCCAGCCACTCTTTTGACATCCCACCTGAAATACAGCAGGGAGAGGCATCCTTCCTTGCCTTGATGATATTTTTATCCGAAAGAATTTAACTTATGAAAACGGATTGAATTTTATTGAAATAACCATATTTTATCATGAGTAAAACGACTGGTTCAGTCGCAGTGAATGTATTTATATGTTATATTGTTTCTAGAATTTCAGAATACATTTTTGAAATTGCACAGAATGAAGTTCCAGGCAATATGTGTGTGGGCCTTAAAGGTCTTGTTGTGTGACTCACACATTATATTTTGACCTATATAATTAAATAAATAATCAATTAATCAATCAAATTTATTTATACAGCCCTTTTTACAACAAAGTTGTCACAAAGTGCTTTTACAATCACCCAGCTTTAATTCGAAAGAGCACACATCGACAAGTTGAACTCGAATAACAAGTTGAACAAGTTGATACACGGCGGCTAGGAAGAACTCCCTGAAGGTCAAATTTAGGAAGAATCGAGAGGAACCATGTTCTGAGGGGTAACCAGTCCTCTTCTGGCTGTGCAGGGTGAGTTTATGACAGTTAATATTATACAGTGCAAGCAAGCAATGTGCGAGCATCTTAAAATCGAAATAGTCCAGGACGACCGGGAGGGTTGATGGGTATGATAGATTGGAAGACGAAACCCTGGCAGCATCAGCTGATTTCGTCAGCCGCACAATCAGGGGCCCCAGGATGGATCCAGCACATGTTTCCAAGGCTGATTGGTCCCACAGCGTGGCCAGCAGGCACGGGTCCCCCTTAACGGAAGCAAGCAAGTTTATTTATATAGCACAATTCATACATTAGAAGCAATTCAATCTGCTTTACAGAGGAAAATTATAATAAAATAATAAAATACATCAGAATAACAACAAGTAAAAACATCAAATGGTCAATTCAAAGAGGAAAAGAAAATTTAAATTGAAAATACATGCAATTTATAACAACCTGTAATGCTGAAGTGACAGCATATGTAACCTAGGGCTCCCCTGTGGCATAACGCTGGCCAGAGCCATCTACAAAAAAAAACAGTTGAACCATTCCAGGTCTCTCATCAGTAGGTCTCTAGAACCTTTTCAGGTCTCGGAAGTGGACACAAACACAGGGAAAGGTTGGACACTAGTTCCCGGCACAACAGTATAGCAGCATAAGTCTTGAAAGGAGACAGGGGGGGGGTTAGTGAAACTATGGCCAAACAAATGTTAGTGGAGACAAGACACAAGGAGAGGTTAGACACCCTGGTTCTCTACGTCCCCGGCACCATATACATTAAATAGGCATAACACTGAATCAGCAACATGTTTCTCTCTCCGCACTATGACCTCAATGCTATGGGAAAAGAAAACAGAAACTCCCACACACTGTATCTGTGCCAAAGCTTCACCTTTACTGAACAATATAGCGCTTAATTAAACTGAAGAATTCAATGACTGTCTGTCTCTGTGCAAAACAGTTCACCTTAACAGTTTCCCATAGGAATGCACGTGTGCTAATCGTACTTACCTGGTAGAATAACAGATTTTTTTTTCTCAAACCGGTGAAACACAGCTTTCTTTTAAATAATAAGAACACATGTTTTAGCTCCTGATGTTTAGATAATTGAAAAAATATCCTATTAACATACTCTAAATAGCTCCTGGATGATCTTAGGCATCATTATTTAAAAATATCAAATGTGTAATTATGCATGAGAAAACCATAACTCTCATTTTACATGTACATTTCAGTCATTCACATGAGTGTTATATTTTATGTTTCATTTAATTAGAAGAATGGACAGATCGGTTGCTTTAACAGGGATGAACATAAGCATGTGCGGAATCAGTTCCTCCCAGTAACCTTTATCCGACCAGCCATATAGTCAATAGATGTTTTAGCACAACCTATGGCTATAGTGCCACCTAGTGGACAAATATGACATGACATCTGAAACAATTGGTGGGCGGGACCATGTCTATGGGCGGGACGACCGCAATATACCTCTTGGCCATTGGCCTATAAAGTGTAACGTCATCAACATGCGAAAAAAAGGAAAGTGAAACGTCTATATTCTACTGTGGGTTTACTGGGTCCTTTTAGTCTCTGCTGCTTTCGGGTTTCGAGTTGTTATTCGTTAGAACAATTTGACTGCTTGTATTTGAATAGCAAGGTGAGTACACTACTATGACGACTCGTTCAAATTGAAAATTAGGAGACGTCTGTTTCAGTCGAGGTCATGATTTACAGTCGAAACGTCATTACAATCCTGCCCTCTACCGCTCAGGTACTGAAAGGGGTTTGCTAAAAGTAAAGGTGTTTTTTGTGTTTTTCGTCTTACATTTCACCTGTTTGGTTCAGACGGGAAGTCCTGTTCAAGTTATTTATGTTCATAAACACAGTGGATAAGGCAGTTTTTAAATTGACGTACATAGTATAACTAACCCTAATATTATTATTTTGGTTCTGTGATTTAACATGCCGCCCCAGCCCAACTGAGCTAATTGTCTGTCCACATTTAATACAACTGGTCCTCCAGCTAAATTACATTTATGTGGCTTCTCCAAGCCAGGCTCCTTCCAACATCCTCATCAAAGAAGTTACTTGAAGTTAGAGTTCACCAAACGATTCCGTGTTTAACCTGCCTCTATCCATCACCACTTAAAATAAACAAGCTCTGACACATACCTCTCCGCCAGTAAGGCTAAATGGCATGCTATATATAAATCACCTGCTATTTAAATCACCTGCTATATAAATCACCATCTGATTAACGTCTTAATGTTATTGTTGAAAACAGAATGAGTGACCTTCCCATCTTCAACCCGTTGGTTCTGATTGGTGTGGGATCCAGCTTTGCTTTCTCTGGCCTGTTCTATCAGTTATACAAAGATAAGAAAGAAGAGATTATACAGCTGAAGGTAACATATTCACACACACACACACTGTGTCATTTAAAGGCTATTGTCTTCGAATCTCTCCTGAAAACCAACAAAATGTTAATGAATGCTTTCAAATTCTTTTTAGGAAATACCCAAATTCAGGCCTGATCAACACTTGGTAAAAGTTCTAAAGGCATCTCCCCACAGAAAGCTGCAGTATGTAGCTGTAGAAGGTGATAAGAGTAACCACACTAGTGTTACTAGTGCTAATGCATGGTTTAATTTAAATATTGTTCATGGAAAATATATTTTGTTGTTTTAGGTTTGGTCCAGGCCGATGGTGAGCCACTCGCCAGTCAATATATCCCAAGATGCTTTGGGGTTATACAGAAAATAGCTGTAACGGAACACTCGAAAATTTGGAACGGCATTACGAGGACCTGGTTTGTACACAGACTAGTTCTGCGGAGGTTGTATACATTAAACACATTACACATTTCTCAACATACTTGCAGTATGTCGAGTACAACAAAGTACGAGGTAGAAACAAAAAACTGAGACGTTTTGGTCGACCAGGACTGGAATTGAACAAAGTATTACTTTAACAAACAAGTAACTGCATTTATTACAGTTCAAGCCGCAACAATTGAAACTTTTAATGGCAATTGCGCTCTTTTTTTACTCAGGAACTCCAGAACGAGCAACAGAAAGGAGACTAATAACGCTGTCCCGTTCAGCCTGGTCGAACCGGGCGCCTACCTCACTGATATAACTGTCAAAGTCCAATCCCCTCTGGATGCTTCTGGCTGCTTCTTGGAGAGGGTTCATCAGCGAGTCAGACATGCTCAGGAGGGCCTGGTGAACGTGGTGTTGGAGGGCCTCGGGGGCGAGCGGCCTGTGGCGCAGCAGGAGACCGAGCAACTGCTCCGTGTGGGGACCACTATGACAGGGTTTGGGGAGGTGGTTTTGGAGGGAGGGACGGGGACCACAATGAGGCTCCAGGCACCACAAGATGGCCGCCTCTACATTCTGGTCCCCACCGACTACAAAAGCTTTATGGAGAAACATGAGGGCACAGCCAATATGTGGAAGGTGATGACGGCTATCTGTGGGATTAGTGGAGTATCGCTGCTGGTTGGGGCTGTATATTCTTCTGTTGGGAGGCAGGACGGCAGGAGAGGCTAGAGTTCATTTTACGATTTCTAGTCATTCTGTACCAAGATTGAGACCAAACCAAATATGTGTTGAATGAGGTATGATGAGGTGTGCGTGCAATGGGCTTTAGTGAATTGCATTATTAAACAAAAAAATGATTTGCAACATTATTGAGCAATGGTTCCAGAGCTCAGTCCCCAAACAGCCCCTGGACAAACACAACTCATTAACTTGGTCAACAAATCATCAGGCTCTCATTGACTTGGATTTGGTTGTCCAGGGCTACAACAGCATGTGCCGTTTGGGGTACTGGTGGACCAGTGACAGTGACTACCGAAAAGAACCAGTTTGAAGTGAATACGTGAGTGTTCATATTGACAATTTCCCGTAGTTAATTGTCAATCATGGTGCAGGCTCAGTTACCAATGGACTAATGAAATGTTAACTTTTGTCGGATGGATACAAAGCCGTTCTTCTGTCATACCTCGAACTGCTACACAAAATGATGAAATGTAACTGCAGCCTGTTAAAAAGACCATTTGTATAGAGATACAACCACACTTTCAGAAATAGTGTTTGTCAATCTATCAACAAGTAAGCACTTACACTGGATGTACTTTCTCTAATATTACTTCATCTATTACCAAAGTATTTTCTTTAATAATAAAATGCCTGGAATAATTTGTTGCCTGAGGAACAATGGTGTTATATACAGTAACAATCGATGCATTCACAGAACTGTAATGGTGGACTTAATGATTGTAATATTTTGACCAATAGAAATGCGACTTTTGTAGACTGCATATATGTTACGGATAATTCTTGATATTACAAGTATTCTACACGATCTCATCTAATAATGCCCCTTTAATGATTTTGATCAAATGTTATATGTTGATATTGACCACACCTAGAATCAGGATAGTGATGGAGCTAAAGTCAAAGCCTCCCAGTACATCGGTGTAGTATATCGTCAGCGTCTTGGACTCAGAGGGTGTTTTCAAATGGCAAAAACCGCCCTGCGTAGCTTGGATGGAGACTGGGCCCTACCTAGCGAATCCCAGTGGTCAGACAACTGCAAACAGGTCTAATTATGCATTGCAAAACAACAGAAGGTATATACAGAGCTATACAACAGTGATTTATATGTGTTAATATTATAGTCTCAAATAAAGAACGTCAGCAACAGTTGAATTACATTCTGTGGATTAATAACTGATAAAGCAACAGTATTCTGTGGATTAATAACGGATAAAGCAACAGTAGATTGCTCAAGGGTATTATAATTTATTAAATGTGTCAATATTCTGACCACATAGCCATTTTGGTGACATTGAAGGAACATGTCAGTTTGCCCTGTACAGAATAAGCAGATCTGGTACCCCATCTCCCACATGATCGCCTGTTCAGGAAAAACAGAGGCCTCTCTACACATTCCCACGTTGAGTAGATATGAACATCATTGAGAAGCTAAGCGAAGCTTCCAGTGTCTAACAGACAGACATGATGGTATTCTAGTTGCAGAGATGGACTCAGTCCCAAAACATCCACAGTATGATATTTCATTGACAGCAGTCTCAGGTCTTCAGAGTGTTAATATGCCTCATCGTCTAATCTCAGTCTCTCCTCTTCACTCGCCCTCTTCAGAAGATTCATCCTCGGCTTCTTTCAGCCACTGGATGAATTTCTGGAGCTGTGGAAAAGAGAAATGCACAAGACTTTCATAGAACTATTCCAGAAGATGGAAACTCAACAGTAGACACATATGGTTGGATTACTCTATCACCTGTCAACCATATGAAGTACTCACATTAACTATTTATTAATCTCAAATCATTGATTCGGCTCACAGCAACCTCATTACACTCACATCCTGAAACCTTCCCATGTGGATTTGCATTTATGTGGTTCCCACTTCCTGGTTTTACTGACTATAGACTTTTCATTGGTTATTTGCATAAATGTGGTTCCCTGGTTTTACTGACTATTGACTGTTCATTGGTTATTTGCATAAATGTGGTTCCCTGCTTTTACTGACTATAGACTGTTCATTGGTTATTTGCATTACAGTGGTACCCACCCCTTGGTTTTTGCGTAGCTGTCTGCTTTTGTCTGTAGTGGCTCCAGTAGAGAACCATTTTAAGATGGCGTCCTCCTCCAGGATCTCCAGTTGGTACATGTTCATTAACACCTAAAGGGACAGGACAAAATCAACTTAACAACAAGTCATCACTAACACTCATTCTCTCAGCAATGTCATCTCCCCGTTGTAAACAGTACGTTTTCCACATTTCTTCCTGCAGTTACACCATTTCAAAGGAAACCACATGATTACTAGAAACACACCCACCTTGACCATAGCAGTCTGGTGCGTCTCCTTTTCCAAGAACAGTTCCTCCACAGCAGACAGGCAGTCCAGGTGGTCCTGGGCTCTCTTAATGTAGTTCTTAAACACTGGTGACCACTTCTTCAACAGCTGCCCACCAAGCGGAGGAAGAGGAACAGTATAGGTGAGTTTATCACTACATGATTAAATCAAGGAGGTGAACTACAGGGACTTACAGAAAGCAGTAGGACAGTGTACTGTGTGGAGGTGAACTACAGGGACTTACAGGAAGCAGTAGGACAGTGTACTGTGTGGAGGTGAACTACAGGGACTTACAGGAAGCAGTAGGACAGTGTACTGTGTGGAGGTGAACTACAGGGACTTACAGGAAGCAGTAGGACAGTGTACTGTGTGGAGGTGAACTACAGGGACTTACAGGAAGCAGTAGGACAGTGTACTGTGTGGAGATGAACTACAGGGACTTACAGGAAGCAGTAGGACAGTGTACTGTGTGGAGGTGAACTACAGGGACTTACAGGAAGCAGTAGGACAGTGTACTGTGTGGAGGTGAACTACACGGACTTACAGGAAGCAGTAGGACAGTGTACTGTGCGGAGGTGAACTACAGGGACTTACAGGAAGCAGTAGGACAGTGTACTGTGTGGATGTGAGCTGCGTCTCTTGTTGCTGGAATGGGTACTCAAGAACGACTTTGGTCAAAATCTGCATCACCTCCTTCAGAGTAATGTTGTAGGCATACCTGGAGGCAGAATACAAATAAATACCAGCTAGATGTACACATTGAATATGGTAGAGTGAATGAATATTGAACAGCTAACAACTGCATTTCAACAGTGACTAATGCACTTAATTTGAATAGCAGTCTCAAGGAAGAGCAAAATACAACTTACTTGAGAGAGTTAATTTCCAGTACTAGGTTGTCACAACCAATATTCTCCTCCTGACCTCTCTGTAGTGTCCCCAGCACCTCCAACTGGAACACTACACACACACACAAACACACACACACACACACACACACAGAGAGATACGGAGGAATATTATTTTGCGTTGTTATAATTCGATATTCAGCTGATACATTAACATAAAAACGAATTAGCCATTACCTTTTACATCGTCCATCTCAGGTGAGACACTGCGACTACGCACATCCTGTGAGCCCTCACTAGCCTCACTCTCACTGTCACTGACGGGGTCAGGGTTCAACACCAGGCCTGAGAACAGAAACAACATCCATTACAAACCACCAAACACATGCTGTAAATGATACCCATGTTGGATAGTTAGACTCGTAGAACCACCCTTACCCCATATACACTGGGCCAGCTCCTCGTCCTCTGTGTCATCTAGACTGGCCTTCCAGATGTAACCTTTGCCCTCTGACCCCACCTCCGCTGGGTTAAAGGCTATGCAGGTCAAACAGGAGGTTAGGGTTCACTGGTGCACTGGAGTCAACAGTTATTTATAACTAATAACAACTGAATGACCTTATAAGTTATAATTGGATCAACATTCCATGTCAACATACTGTGAATATAACACTTATTGCCCACAAATCCACTGTATTCTATTTAACACCAGTGTAGATTTGGCTGTGTGTTGTTGGTCATTCTCCTGGTGAAAATGAATTTCTCTCCCAGTGACTGGTGTAAATCATACCAAAGCAGGTAACATAAGCTAGATTGTTTGCGTCGCTACATACATAGACTTCTTGTCCTGGTAGCTTTACGCGCTAGCCAAAACTATGTAGCCCACTTGCATAAAA
Source organism: Dallia pectoralis (assembly GCA_029465975.1). Taxonomy (NCBI): domain Eukaryota; kingdom Metazoa; phylum Chordata; class Actinopteri; order Esociformes; family Umbridae; genus Dallia; species Dallia pectoralis. The sequence goes on along the minus strand of CM055732.1, from coordinate 8,342,171 downwards.
GACAATTCAACAGGAATATGTATCACTGGTAGAGTATGCTAATACACACCTTTCTGCTTGGTCTTGTCTTTGCTGTTTTCAACCACCTGGTCGTCACTGAGGAATTCATCATCATCATCATCTTCTTCCTCTTCATCGGGATGATGCATGGACACCACAGTGCCTTCTGGGAGGGACATGTTCGGCCCAACCACCACCTTTGAAACACACAAAACAGAAAATAAACCATATATTCTAAGGCACTACAAAACGACTCGAACAAGCACATCGTAGATCATTTTGAATTAAAAATCAGAAATGGTAGATAGCTGTCTAGACAAAACAGAAATATGAAGTATTTTCAGAAATTAACAGCACCACGGAAACATCCTCCACTGTCTATATTCAGGAGGGTACCACATATCTATATTTTTGTAATTCTAGAGAGGTTGTCTTACGTTGTAAGCCAGGACACATTGTTTGTTCAGCACTACAGCCTCTTTGACCAGCACCCCATCACACACTACAGACTGTTGGATCTTTACTCTGTTGGATATATGTACATTGTTCCAGATGTAGGCTCGGTCCAATACAACGTTGTCCCCTAGGGAAAGAGATTACAGAGGGGGTTCAAAGCTGTGGCTGCGTGAGGCGGTTCTGTTCTTGTATTTAACAGATCTGGAAGTCCAGTTAAAATTGGACAATAACTCAACCTATCGATTACTATACTGAACGGCTCAGCTTGATGAGGACAACATTCTGCACTCCCTGGGAGTCTCCAGAAACTGGGTTTACCACCCCGGATTTAAACACTTGGTTTAATTCTCCAGAACCCCAGGAAATAACAGAAGTGTCTGGAGTCTAAACAATTAAATAGACTAAACGATTACTATATTCTTTGTGTGGAATTGCATTCTCCTTTACTGTGTTGATTTAAACAGTTTCTGCTAAGAAGCAGAAGTGAATAAACACAGCCCAGATGTAAACTCAGGAGTTCCAACATCTTCAGTACCTATGGTGCAGCTGTTGCCAATAATGCAGTTCGATATATGACAGTTGGCTCCGATGCTGGTGTTTTGACCAATCAGAACGTTCTCCACCATCTGACTCCCGTGACCCAGACTGACCCCTGCACCCCGGTAGACGTTGTGGCGAGAGTGGGTACACTCCAGCCCCCGCTGATTTGTGAAGTTGGCCTCGGGGGTCAGAGGGTAAACCCAGCGGCGCATCAGGTCCAAGGAGACCGAGTCGTACATCTGTAGATTGGACACCCGGACGCCATAGCCATCATTCGTCACGTGCAGATGGATCTGGTTACCCAGAATCTAGAAACCAAAGAGACGTGGAACTTGTTGGCTCGGTAAAGACATGTGAAACCTATTGTTCAATGACTGTAATATACAACATAATCCGTGAACAAGTCATCTCATACCTCTTCATTGACTAGAAGCCCTCTGACAAAGTCATTCCTGGTCTGGTAGTCAAAGTTGTCAGTGAAGAGCTCGGCTACCTAAGGAGACAGTGTACACTGTAGTCTGTAAACCTGTGTTAAGGTGGATGGCTCAGTCAGTCCAGCCTCGTAGGAGGAAGCGGATTACCTGAGGGGAACAGATACTGATGTTGCAGTCCAGAAGATCGTATCGGACCTCAAACTCATCACTTCCCTGCTGAAAGATGTTCTGCAAAAATATATGAAGAGACAATAAAAGCTCAGTTCATGCACGCTGCCAGAGGCTGAGAGATTAGTGCACTTTATTAATTGTAATTTCAAAAGAATTCAACGAATGCCAATTAAAATTCAATTAGTTTAGTAACTAACTGTAATTTATATTAACTGCTGATATTACACACTGCTCAACAAAACATGTTAAGACCTGAAAGACCCAAAGACCTTTTGAATAAAATGTACACAGTAATACTGAGAGGTAAGCTTTTAAATGTACAAGATGCCAGTAAACCGGTTGCTATGAATATAAAATGGATGTATTTTATTATTTATTATTTTTTCCTTTTTAAATCACATTGAATTGCTTCTATGAATTGTGCTATATTAATAAACTTGTTTGCTAGATTGCAGATATATCTAAGAACTGAAAAAATATACTTATAAAAGGAACAGTGATGCCTTTTAAGATGATTACATTATATTATAGAGCAAGTAACAATGGCGAACTGTATTTGTCACTATGGAAAACGGTATTTGTTACTACGGAGAACCGGATAAGTTACTTTGGAGAACTGGCTGGAGAAGTTACTTTGGAGAACTGGCTGGAGAAGTTACTTTGGAGAACTGTTTAGTAGTAGTATGGATAACTGTAAACGTTACTATGAAGAACTAGAACATTACCATTGGAAACTGTAACTTCTTCAGGCCCTGGGTCTTCTGGTAGTGAAGGACCCGCTTGCTCTTGCTGTCCATGGCAACAATGACATCATCCTCCTCGCAGCGAGACTTGTGACCAGGCGCAGACTCTTTAAAGACCATAGTCATCACGGAAATGTTCTTTTCCGTCTTACGCCGGTGCCTTTGCACAACATAGAGAACCTGGTCAATGCACTGACATCAAAATGAAAATGCCTCCTAGCACACTGATAAATATGTATAAGCATTAAATTATACAAATATTTTTTATCAGAACTTTCATTTGCTAAATTAGGAGTTATTGAAAGAACTACTATGACAAGTGCAGGTTCTCTCTCTAGCCCTGCAATAACACACTAGTTCAAGGGTCAGGAGTAAACCTAATCCTATAGGGTCTGGAACTAGCAGGGCTGGAGCAAAAACATGCACATACAGTCGCTCTCCATGGGAATGTCTGAGCACCAAATACTGGTGGAAATTGCTTTTGCTCCTTCAGCATCTTATTCAGTGAATTAAATAACTATTTAACACCTGATAGGTGCATACAACAGACAGGATACAACAACCAGACTAGGATGAGAGACAGAGTTGGCTGACCTGTGCTCTTGCAGAGCCTGGCTGACATCTATGTTGGACACTACGTCTCCATAGACCAGGATGAAGTCGTTCCTCACCAGCGTCTTGGCGTCTACATCCCGCAGCACGTCGCCAAGGGAACGGTAAAGGTCTGAGGTGATTATGTGGACCAAGTTTGGAGAGGTGTGATGACACCACTTAGACTTCCTGTTGGGGGGTGAGAGGTTGCATGGAGGTCTTTACGGACATGTACGAATTCCCTGATACCAGATCTGATCCAGTATTCTGATACAACATTATGTAGTTGGCCACAGTGGATCTCAAAGTCGACATAATGACACGATCACATAGTCCATTACTATGGTCCAGAGGTCAAGGGAACAAGGATCAAGAAAAAACTCAACAGTGTTATAGTGTATGTGTGTGTACATATGTTCTTACAGCAGATGGTCTTTGATCTTATTAGACATCCAACAGCAGAAGACAAACGTCTCCTGAACCCCAGTAGATGTTAGGAATTCTAGGGTGTAGTCTATCATGGCAACATTGGCCAACGGTAGCAGAGCCTGGAGGAGACACAGCCAAGAGATGTGATTAATGCTACAATGGACATCAGATCATACAGTTGGAATATTAAAGCCTGTAGTCTTAATGGAGAATATAAACAGTGCCGTCAGAGAACTATTTCCCTCATATCATCAAAAATATTACATGGCCAGTGAGTGTACAGTTGAAATATTACTTCGGAGCATGATTAATGTTATTGATATTCATGTTATTTCCATGAGTTCCTTGTTGTCGTGATTAAGGCAAAGGTTCTTCATGGGTCTATTGGTACATTGTATTTACCCAAAACAAAAAAACACTATCATAATTAAGAGATGTAAAAAATGATAGTTCTAATTGTCAATACACATAGTTCTAAGTGTCAATATACATAGTTCTAAGTGTCAATATACATAGTTCTAAGTGTAAATATAAATAGTATTGAATGTGAGACACTGAAATGATACAGGCATCTGGAACTGAATTGCTAGCCATTAACTGTAGCTACTAGGTATAGCAGCTGGCTAGTTTACAACCAGCTTGGCATGAGGCTCTCTCAAAGGAAAATCTCACAGGAATTATTAGCAAATAGACAAAAAGTAGTATTCTGAATTGTTAGCTGATGTAGCTAGGTCAATTTTCGTCAATAAGCCGCGGTTAGAGAGTTAAATGCTAGCAGCAATAGCGTCGCCATCCACAGAGACAGCATGTGTACACATCACATACCCTAGGCTGGTCTTTGGAAATGGGGAAAAACCTCCGGTTAAAGCTGTCGGCAATTAGCACAGCTTGTAACGGCTGGTCCTCTTCCTCCTGGTCATTGGTAACGTTACCCTTCTTCTGTTTTGTTCCTCTACTAGACATCTTTTGTATTTGACAGCTAGCTATCTAGCTAACTACTAACCAACCGCTCACACAACCTTACGTCAGTTAAAGTACGGCGTCCGCATTAGGACAGTTGAAGTCGTTTACGGTAATAGTGAAACGCAAAACTCGCAGGTGCAACCACATATTTGTATTTAACCAAAATAGTTGGCTGGACTGACACACTACACATGTATGCACATAAATGTATTATCACCCGAAATGCAACGTAATTATAAATACACGTTTGCTTCTCTTAATGGCTGTTAAACGTTCCTTTACCGGTAAATGTAGCCCGCATTTACGGTAAGGCGATTGAATGGCAGTTGTTATTTAACATGTCTACGGTGCGTGTTGCTCACATTACACACCAGTTTAGATTTGCCAAAACATTACGACTTTTAACACGAGGATAAGTGGCTATTGGCCTAACTCATATCAAGAATGCTGAATCAGTCAAAAGTTTGGACAGTTAAGTTGAGATAATGAAATTGGTTAAATCTTTAACCAATCTACTGTAATATGACACAGTCTTAACCCCGATGATCAAGCAAATATTTGTTTATTTTGACACTGGAAAATACAGGTATGGATAGATTAATGTAATTGCAGTGTACATTACAGAAATGTGTACTTCAGTTACAGTCACATGCTTGGCCCACATAACAATGCCTTATGTGGCATGAAATGTCTGCTAACTGGATGTTTAGTTGGTTGTATTACATATTTAATAGCCATGCGACCCTCATTTAATTAATTTACAGTACCCCCAGAATGCAGAAGCAGGCTCTGAAGGTTAAAAACTATTTTTATAAACTCTACTTGGTCCCACCTGTGTTTTTGTTTGAGTTAATGTCAGGGTTTCCGCGGGTCATTAAAAAGCATGAAAAGTCATTAAATAGATTTTGTGAAAATTCAGGCATTAATTGGCATGAAAAAGCATGAACTTCGATGTTCAAAGGCATTAAAAATTATGTAAACTTGATGGAATAAAAACATTGTTTTTCATGATTTATTTTGACTATATAAACATCTAAATCTAATTTTGATCGGAAGTATAGCGTAATGGTTGAAAGGCGGAACCTTTTAATTGGGTGTTTTGTACGGCTGGTGCACGAAGTCGCGACACCTGATGCTAGTAATGGAAGGTGCTGTGAGAGTGAGTCTGCTGTCTATCGAGTGAGTGAGTGAGTGAGTGTGTGCTGTGGTGAAAGAATGGAGGAAATATCTAATGATGGAAAAATGGGAAAATTCAAGTTTCAGCAGAAGTGGTTGGAGAATGAACTATTCAGAACCTGGTAAATCCCAGGGCTTGAATTTCGGTGCGGGATTGCGGGGATTGCGCATAATTTAAACCATTCCCGCAAGGTTAGTTTTTATAGTGCGAGAAATCCCCGCACAAATATATTTGCTTCATCTCAGACCGAGGTAAAGTTGGTTGGATATTGGATATTCAACAGATATTCGGAGCCCGAGATCAGGTCCGGTTTTCCCACAAGCAGCCACACTACACCCGGTGATATAGTCGGATAGAAACCTCCGTATGCTTATAGTTAGGGACCGTCTATAAAGTACGTCTTAAAGTTATGAATTCAATAGCTGTTTAACCATTTGGCCTTGAAACTTCAAACCAAGGTCAGATTGTTTTATAGAGTACACCTACATTTTGCACAGTTTTGTTTTTATTAAGGAAATGGTGTAAGAGACATTTAATAAACATTTAAAAACGGTAAAAATCTTTTTTTTGTGAAATCACCTCGAAACTTCAATTCACTTAAGGTCTTTCACATGTTGAATTTGGTTTTTCAAAATAAAACATTTAAAACATACATTTTAAAAAAATACATTGAAATACTGGAAATCTTAATAGTTTTTTTAGCAGTAACCTATTAACCTCAAACCACTTTCAGATAGTCTGCAGGGGCCACCCACATGTTGCACAACTGGAAATGCACAATTCATGCATACAAATGTGTAGATATTAATAAATGAAGATGATTAAATTAGACAGATGCATCAGAAGTTATTCTCTCCCAATAATCTTTAGATCCCCCCATGTGACCCACATAACGAAATTCAGGCCCTGGCGTCGATGGTAAACCCGGAGAGGCATTTTGCAGCGAGTGTGTGGGAATGGGATGGTGGGGAGGACAGGGGGTTGACATGATTTTGTCGAATTTGCCTACTGCCGTTCATTACTTTCAATTATCAGTGCATGTTGTTTTGAGATCCGCGGGGCAGAGACACGAGCTGCTCAGTGAACAGTGTTTTAAATATTTGTATTTCTGTTGTGTTATTCTTTTGTGAAGCACTTTGTGTTGCGTTAAATGACTGTAAACCTTCTTGTGAGCCATCTGACAGTTAAAAAATAGCATTGTCAAATGCTCACAATTTGTGTGTGAAAGTATCTGCAGTTGGACATGGGCATGAAATTAGTTTAAAGTGGCATGAAAAAGGGCATGAAAAAGCATTAAATGAGATTGGCTGATACCTGCAGAAACCCTGAATGTAGAGATAGAGGATATGCATAATGCATCCATCTATGTATTGACATGTGTTAACATTTCTTACACCCAAGTGCTCCTACATTACCATTATTCAATTCTCAGTTTGAATTAAAGCAACTACCATCATATAACAGCTTTACACAGAATAGATGCACACAGCGCCTTCTGCAGGTTATTAGATCTACAACATAACTCTATATAACCATGGTTGTATTGTGGACATAACCAATAAGGTTCTCCGTGGCTAACTCATGTGTGTACATCCACACTAGTAATGCAAAAAGTCACATACATGCGAACATTTGAAAACTGGTTTTATTTTTCATTTAAAACAATAGAGACATGTTTTCTCCCCTAGTTGGGTGTTTATCATCCTTTCAGACTCCATTTCTATCCTCCCAATGTCTTTAGTTGTTTCTCAATATTATGTTAATTCTGTGTCAAATAAACTTATATATTATCCCCATTGCCTCTATGGAAAATACAATTATTTGAAATGTCTTCCTGAATCGATAGTATTGACTGTAGATTGGTTGTAAACGTTTAATCCCACTGGCGGTCCTGCTCCTTCACTCTATTTCGTTTTTCCACAAGGCTTTTGCATCCTGTACTTCCTTCTTGGAACTTGGCTCTTTCTAGGGTTCTCAGGATCTTTTGACATTTCTGGTCCTAACTTTAGCTTGAAACCTCCATACATTCTCCAGTTTTTCTTGCTCTGGGTTTCTAGGTTTCTGCTTCTCAATTTCCTTCTCCTTCCTTGGCAGCTTGATCTGAGATAGGAAGATATAGTGCTGTAAGTTACCCAAGCCTTGTTTTGGGAATGACCCATCATCAACACATTTAATAAGGCAGTAATTCTGTCTTTACCATTATGAGCCTCTGTGCTGCAGAGGCAATAAGGCCTTTTCTCTTCCCCACTGGACTTGCAAGTTGTATGGGTCAGACAACTGTACCCAGTTCTGTTCAGGAGATGCAGTGCTTACATAAAAGCATCATACCCTGTCAAACACCGTACAGTTTTTCACACACTCTGGAAATTATGATAAATTAAATCAAACCTTTTCAGTCTGTATTTACACGTTATAATAACCCTCATCAATAAAGTGAAAATAATATTCCAAGACATACTGAACAATTATTAAAGTATACGTAGTAACACACCTGGTTTAGATTAGTGATCAGCCCCTTATAGTAACTATTAAACGTCCTTAGGTACAACCAGTCACTTCCCAGATCACACACCATGCTTATTGCCCTCCACCTCTTCTGCACACACAAACACGCACGCACGCACACACACAAAAGGACCATCACTCACCCAGTTGTATGAGAAACATTATTTTTGTTTTTATTCGTGAGGTGACTCTTTCGATCATTGGAATGAATGAGAATCAGTAGGTTATTTACATGTTTCCAGACAGTCCCAAATTAGTCTTGCAGAAAAGCAGAGTTGGTAGAAGAAGCAATCTTGTTGTGTAGAAAAAGCGGTTCTGTCGAAGGCGAGGATGAAGGAGTTGTTGTTAAGGGGCGCAAGCCACATGTAAACGCCCCCTGCTGGGTGAAATATATAAAAGTCTAATCGGGCCTAGTCTGGACGGTTCAGTTCTCATATCTACTATGGGACTGGCGCCACCACCTTCTAGAAAACCAGAAAAAACACAGGAGAACAGCCAGTACATTCCTCAAGTGAATTCCTCATCGCGTTGTTTTGACATTTGGCAGGTGTGAAAAAACAAATGTCATTAATGCCATCTTCTAGTCACCTGCAGTTTTATGGGTAACATGGGTTTTTTTCTGAATGTTGGTGGCTTAAGGCAGATAACTAATCTATAACCATTGCCAAAGGAGAAGTCAACCAACTGGCAGCCATAGTGGCCTTGGGAGAAAACTCCTTGCTCGGATTTTACCAGTAGCTTCCATGACCTTGGTAGAATGCGCACAAGGATCTGCTCAACTGAACTGTAATCATCTGTATGGACAATACAAAACTCAGAGATTTGCCTATAGCCCCAACTTCTCCCTACAACTCAAACTTGAAGTTGCACATTGTTATTAATTTTACAGGTAACACAAACCCACAAATGAGGCATTTGTTTTTTAGGCGGGGAAAAGAGCACACCTACACATTGTTGTTCATAGCCACAGTAAGGGAGCACTGGATAATTAAAGTTTTTCTGATGTGGACTTTAATCATCTCTTAAAAAAGAAAATTAAGGACAAAAGAGGTGGTGAAAAAAGTAAACAAAAAATATATTCATATTTAGACATCTTTTATACTTTTGTAGTTATATATTTTAACAATGCAAAGAAAATAATTTCCATAGTAGTAGTGCTTAAGCAAAATTCAATATAGACTTTTATTATAACAAAATAGGCAGTTTACTGAGGGTTAAATATCTGTTAAAATCTCATTGTACAATAAAGTTGTTCCATTTTTGCATCTGCATTTATTTTGTTGACAAACCTATGGGCTCCTAAAATGGCAGTTCCTTACTTTCCTATCTGAAAAAGGACTTAAAAACATAATTGAAACGATCAAAGACAGTCATTTAAACAGTAAGACACTGATAACAGCCTATAAACTCTCCATCATTCTGACACTAATTTCAAACTCAAGTTCTAGAGGGCAGTATGTGTTTTTGTAAGAGCAATATCTAAATATGGCTCCTTAAAAAGTCCATATTAGTCCAGAAATCATACACTACGATAAAAAAAGACAGTTGAATTTTCACAGTACAGTATGTTTCTGTTGCAAAGATGTAGTTTGGAGTCGAGGATAGGATAGACTGAAACCCTTTGAACACACAGAGACATACACATAGAGACAGACATACACACAGAGAGACAAACATACACAGAGAGACAAACATACACACAGAGAGACAAACATACACACAGAGAGACAAACATACACACAGAGAGACAAACATACACACAGAGAGACAAACATACACACAGAGAGACAAACATACACACAGAGAGACAAACATACACACACAGAGACAAACATACACACACAAACATACACACACAGAGACAAACATACACACACAGAGACAAACATACAAACACAGAGACAGACAGACGCACAGACATACACACACACACACAGAGACAGACAGACGCACAGACACACACACTACCCTCCAGGACTTGAGTCCATGTATTTCCTCACAGGAAACATATGTGTGATGCTCAGACCAAAAACCCAATGGCTTTTTAACATGGATTAGCGTAGTAACGAGTGGACGAGCAGGGGATGAGTACAAATGAAATATTATGATTAATATGCTGAAGGAGGATGAGGAAAGAAATAATAAAAGAACGTGAAACAAAATAGAAATGTACTAAAGATACATGCTGTTAAAGCTGTCGTGCAAAGTCTCGCTTTGTGTTTCCGCTGACGCCTGAGCCGGGAATCCCATCTTCATTGAACATTTTTATTGATTTAAATGAGACTAAATCCACAACCCGCACTGTTGTACTTTCCTTTTTCTTCATAGAAAGTCACCTCCCTTAAACATTAAGGAACCGTACCGTTGGAACAACATCTGCCCCTCTGTGCTTTGCTCTGGCTTATCGTCGTCCCCGGATGTCACTGGCTGTTCCGAACTGTCCGTCTGACAGGGACCAGAGACCTCGTTCCAAGTTGGACAAACCTAGCGTTGTCGAATGTCAGCCATGGTGAGGAGAGAAGCCTGGCAGAGGAAGGGGGGGTGGGGGGTGGAGGAAGAGGATTGTTGTAAGATTCAGGCTGCTTAGGGGGTAGTAAGGGAGTGTCGCCAGACAGGGTCAGTAAAAAAAAAAGAAATAAAAAGGAAAAGAGGGCGACAAGGGTGTAGAAAGTGTTGTGAGCGCTTCATAGTTTCTCCTTGGACTGTACCCATATGAACGGGCCTGACTGTTCCTCTATGATCTGCTTGACCTGCTCGTAAATCTCCTCCAAGGTGTCTCCTTGGACGATAGCTGTAAAAGACACATAGCTTAGTGACCTGCTTTAACCGATTGCTCTTTATGCATCCGTTTTTTATGCTGCATGTACTACTGCCTTCATTGTCAAGCCTGTGCAGCTTGTTGAGATTTCCATGAGGGGACTAAACAGATTAAAATAAAGTAAATGAACCAACACTATCCACAATGGAAATAACATTGACATGATGTCACAGCAAAACGTTGTTCACCTGTGAAATGCTCTGTGAACTCGTGCTCCAGCTTGGTGGCCCTGTCAAAGGTTTTCCTGCCCTGCTCTTCAGTCAGCCTTTTGTTCATCTCCCTGATTAAAAGACAGAAAGGGAAAAACCACACCAGTAAACCCCTGTACACAACAGTGGTTTTGGTTTCAGGAACTGGTTCTAGCAGTAACAACAGTGGGTTTGATTCCAGGAACTGGTTCTAGCAGTAACAGTGGTTTTGGTTCTAGGAACTGGTTCTAGCAGAAACAACAGTGGGTTTGGTAACGGGAATTAGTTCTTGCAGGACAACTACCTATCCAAAGCAAATGCAAAGACACTATTGACCAACAAAAAATGTACATCTATACTGTTTTTGGGTCAGAGGGGATTTGACAACAGCGGGTTGCAAACTTCCCAAAGTTATTGCTGTCATGGTATTAGAAGGAACGTGTGAAAAATCAAAAGTGAAAGTGTTTTATTTGGACATTATAGTAATCTGTCCCTAAATTGTTGGTGCCCTAAAACACATGTTTGTCCTCTCTAAAATGTGAAATGAATATATACACAAATACGCATAAAAGATGAGAATCTATAACATAATCTCACATTCACTGTTTGATTTCAAATCCAAACCTTTGGATTATAAACTAGTAAGAATGCTTGCCATTTCCAATAAAGAAATGTATTTTTTCCATTTCAATATGTCATGGGGAGACATTATACACAACAGGAATGGCATAGTATACAAATACCTGAGACCGGTTCTGGTTAATGAGCACCACTCCTAAATAGTGGTGGCTGGAGTTGTACAGAAGTGAAACCAATAGTGATAAGTCAGTTACAATCGGGTCCGCCCAGTAAGACCAAAGGAACTTGTTCCCACTCACATGATGTTCTCCACAGATTTGGGCTTGATAAACACAGCAATGGGGTGGAGTAGGGCCAGCTGCAGTCGCTTGATGGCATTGCCAGACACGTCCAGGATGCAGTGTTTGCCCTGACAAGGAGAAACAGACAGGTGGCAGGTATACAGTGTTACAGTGACAATACAAACTAAAGTACATGACCTGCTTGACATTCATTATCGTTTATTTTATGCTCAGGTTTAAGTGAATCAGAATCAGAAAAGTGTTTAATTGCCATTGAATGTGTGAACATACAAGGAATTTACTTTGGCAGGAAGGTGCTTACATACAACATATGAATATAACAATATAAATTATACTAAAGGGCTGAGGGGGTAGAGGGATAGTAATGTACAAAAATGTTAAAAACAAGATACCGAAAAACAACAATAGAGCAATAGAGCAAATATTGTAGTGGAAATCAGGCAATTTGCAAAAAGAATGGGTCAGAGTTCAAGGCTTATGTGCAATGGGTCATAGTTCAAGGCTTATGTGCAATGGGTCATAGAATGAGTAAGCGTGTTCTGACTCGTACTGTACCTTCTCTGCCACTTCACGCACTGACTGAACGCTAGTCCCGTATAGGTGGTTGTTGTACTGCCCCGCCTCGATGAACTTGTGGTCCTGGATGTCCTTCTCCATCTGCTCCCTGGACACCACAAAGTGGTAGTCTCTGGTATCCACCTCGTAGTCCCGCTTAGGTCTGGTCGTGTCTGACAAATGTTAGGTTAGACGTTAGAGGGAAATCAACCTGACAATTGTTGAATAAGTGCAAAAGTCCACGCGACGAATCTAGTGGATTACATTTGAAAAGGCCACAATATATTGTGATTAAACTCTTTCTCCCTTTAGCCACAACCTGTATGTCTGAGGTACAAATTACACTCACGAGGTACGCAGGAGCCAAATTTGTCCGGGAACTCCGATATAAGATCGTCGTTTACGCGATCCTTCATGGGACCGAGGATAATCACTGGACGCGTGTAGTTTACTGAGAAGAGAACAAAAACAATCCTGCAACATGAACTAAAAACAAAGCACCTCGAGATCAAATGTTTTTGCACACCTATGACTCACAAAGTTCTAAACATAAAAACAAATCTGTGATTTTCATCGGGAGTTAAAAATTATTTAAAAAAAACAATACAAAACAATGTAAAGGGCCTGGGTGGTTTGTATTATGATATGCAACTGAAATTAGATTTCTTCTGTTTTGAGTCCAATGAACGTGACAGAGTAAAAGTGACTCACCTTCCTGTTGACTGACTGGCTCATAGGACAACACATACTCCTCTTGACCACCTGAGAACAACCACAGAAGAAATCGGTTTAGAGACAGAGTGTACAGAGAATAATTGGATGAATAAAAGATGAATCACTGATAATCAACGCTGTGTCCTAGAAAACCTGTAGCCCCAGGCCGGTAACACGTGGCCCCAGGCCGGTGACACGTGGCCCCAGGCCGCTAACACGTGGCCCCAGGCCGCTAAGACGTGGCACCAGGCCGCTAAGACGTGGCACCAGGCCGCTAACACGTGGCCCCAGGCCGCTAACACGTGGCCCCAGGCCGCTAACACGTGGCCCCAGGCCGCTAACACGTGGCCCCAGGCCGCTAACACGTGGCCCCAGGCCGCTAACACGTGGCCCCAGGCCGCTAACACGTGATCCCAATGAGCTTTGAAACAATAGAAACGACAAAGGATTGAACAGAGGCTGATTGGCTGTACATAGGCAGTTGGTTGAAGATCACATTGAATGATCTACAGTAAGCTGGTATAGAGAATGATCTCTTACACCGAATCTTACCCAAATATCCCTACACAGTGCCAAACATGTGCCCATATATAAGAAACAGGGTGCCCATATATAAGAAACAGGGTGCCCAGATATGGGAAACAGGGTGCCCAGATATGGGAAACAAGGTGCCCAGATATGGGAAACAAGGTGCCCAGATATGGGAAACAGGGTGTCATTCTAGAAGATGATGTGATGCATTTCATGACTTCTCATTGGAACACAATTTATAACGCCTAAAAACTTTATGACGAGTCATAACAATAACCGCTGACGGAACCCATTTTAGCCGCCATACCTGAGAGAACCTAATTAATCTATTCCCCAACCATGTAAAATAGCATAAACATTTAGTGTGCTGCTAGGGAATGGCATGTCTTGTGTGGTTTATTTGTTGGGGATTATGATATATATATGTAGTCATTCTAATGTCTCAAGACACTGTTCTGACGACACTATGGAAGGTTATGACACATCAAGTCAGCTGTTATTGTTAAGACCTGGTTATGACCATGGTATTGCTTGAAGACATCATATAAAGCCTAGTTCCTTATTCAAATTATTAAAAAGAGAGAGGGACTACCAGCAGGTTCAGAGTGAAAACAATGCAAGAGAAATGTAAACTTGTAGACATGTCTCTCTTACAGTGTTATGAGTCAGACCAATGATGATTATTATTTTAGTTAACAAGATAAACATGCAGATCAGACACAACATTTGAAACCACACACACACACACACACACACACACACACACACACACACACACACACACACACACAGACACACACACACACACACACACACACACAGACACACACACAGACACACACACAGACACAGACACAGACACAGACACAGACACAGACACAGACACAGACACAGACACAGACACAGACACAGACACAGACACAGACACAGACACACACACAGACACAGACACAGACACAGACACAGACACAGACACAGACACAGACACAGACACAGACACACACACAGACACACACACACACACACACACACACACACACACACACACACACACACGCACACACACACGCACACACACACGCACACACACACGCTGTACATGCAGCATTGAAAAGCATTAGCCATCACCATAAGTTGTATCAGAAATAGTGAAAAGTGTGAGTTAATAACTAACAAGAACAAGAGAACAATTACATATTTTAGAGACAGTCGTAGATAGTCCTGTAGTACAGTAGCTAACATAGCAGTAACTAAAGTAGTATAACAGCTCGTACAGTTTTACAGTAAGTACAGTAGCCAGTATAGTTGGTCTCCAGTAGCATGTATGTCCAGCCTTGAATTCCAGTAGGTACACCAGTAGTATTGTATGAATAGCTAGTAGCCAGATGAATAGTAAAATAGTGCTGGTGTTGGTATCTGAAAATCTACATATCCAAGCAAAACTCCCCAATTCAATATTTTCTCTTTACTTTTAGAAACAACTTTTGGAACAAAAATAAAAAAATACAAAGCATTAAGGTGTTAGGATAGTGTGTTATGTAGAAAAGTACGCACAATGCTTTGTTAGCCCCAGTGCTTTCATTAGCACTGCCATAACTCTCTGCAGTGACCCAATTTGAACAAGCAGGCATCAGTAAATTGGGCAGTGAAAAACAGTACTTGTTGACTTACGGTAACTACTTTCACTATCGCTGGCATTGGAAGTGAGGTGCTCTGGAATTACAACAAAGCAGGAAGGCAAGGCAATTAGGCTAAGAGAATATCATAGGAGAGTAAACACAATGGCAATGATACGCATGTTCAAATGATTTGTTTTTAGGTACAATATTCGTATGGGTCACAAGCAATAATACAGAAGCTAGAGAAACAGAAGGGACCGTAGTGTAAACAGAGCCAGCTTGTGTTACAGTGATTCATCAACACTGCATAGCTACAATAGAAGATGATCCCACATCTGAATTATATTCATTTTTAAAGTTACACACCAGCGGAAGAAAATGACTAATCTGTAAATACAAAAATATGTCTCTATATTCAGGAACATGTGCCTGTGCAAGCGCGCACACACACGCGCGCAGACACAAAGACAAACATATATATCCTCAAACATATTCTATTTCAAACATACATTTGCATGATTTCACAAGTAGACCGAACACATCCCAGAGTTCCTGAACCTCATTCGTGAGTCAACCCAACCAAGCCTGTTCTCCCCCCAGATGAATAGTGCATCAGCTTGGTTTACATATCAGCCTTGTACTACTTCTATCAATGAACATAAATATAGATGGAAAAATTATGATTTATGCCGGTAACAGTTTGCTAACCCTCTAGCATTGTTTATATTTCTGCATACATGTACCTCGAATGTGATTAGATCTTCATCCAAGTACTGTAAAAATGGCGTCAAATTTCTCTCGCCAATGTGGAAGATGAAAGGCTCTGGATGGACGGGCTTTTGGGATGTACTTACCTTACCTTACCTTACTTGTTTCTTAAAAAGATAATTCACTTTTTTTGGGCTTATTTAGAAAACGATCAAATTACAACACTTTATGAATAACTCTTGAAAGGTTCGGCTAACTTCACTCTGCCTAGGATGTTGTAATTTCATCATCCTTTAAGTAAGCTCAGAAAACCGTGACATGACAGCCGTGAGCCCTGGGTCAGCTCAGTCAAAAGACTGACTTGGTTCTGGGTGTGTAATGAAAGTTCAAATGGGTTGTGTATGTGTGTGTATGTCGTGTGAGACCATTGCTTACTTATCAATCACAGGTCTAGTGAAGTCAGGATAAATAATGTGAATGAAGAGATGGAGCGCTGACCAGAGAACAATATGAGAGTCAAAGTGTGTGTGTGTGTGTATGGGTGGTGGTGGTGGGGTTCAGCTATCCTAGTTTCGTGGAAGCTTTATGGGGGATGAGGAGGACTTACTCTGGCTTTTGGATAGCATGTCGTCAGGGTTGTCCTGTGGAGCAGTCAGCAGAGAGCAAGCCAAACAAAGAGAGAACAACCACAAGAGGACAGAACGTTACTGGAGTCACAGAGAGAGAGACAAGTGTGGTGGCGGTGGAGGCTGGGCGGACTACCGTGGGAAACGGCTGTGGCATTGCAACAGAGCGGCCATCTTGGTTCAATGGGAGAGAATTGCCTGAAGCGTGGAATCCATGTGGCCCCGTGATAGGCTAAATTGTAGCTCTGTCCAACACCACGTTGGGAACAGTGACTATAAACGGCCATTTTGAAAGAGGCTGCTGGACTGGTATTGTATCCAAAGTTGAAGAGTGAATTAGACGCTTCCCTGATAGGCGGCTGGGGTAATGGTTCGGCCTGCTGTGTCCGCTGACCCCTCACTAGTCTCTCCTCTTATACCTGACCTCTGACCTCTACCGTTGATGAACGGCAAGCCCAGGTCTGAGACGTCCCCCTGATCTTGCTGTACTTACGGTCAACATCGCTTGTTTCCTGCTCGCTCGCGTCCTTGTTCTTGTTGTAGAAGGAGAATTTTCGGGAAAAGAGGTTCTTTTTACGCTTGTCATTGAGTGACTGCTGAGGAAGAGAGGGAAAGGGGGAGGGGCAAAAGAAAAATAAGGGGGATGGAGAAGGGGGGGTCTACTGTGGATATGGAGAGAATAGAGAAGCCCCTCACCACCTAAGCAAGGTTAGTATGAAACAAGTGCTGGATTCTCTGACTAGCCAACCAGAGGTCAACATTAGAGCTTAATGCCCAAATTAGGTGATTGGTTGCCTCAATGGTGGAAGCAGAACAAACAATTAAAAGACTGACGCTTGAATGCTCTGGGAGGACGTTTGACCACAGGGGATACTGATATCTGCTATGCAGAGTAATTCCAACATATGCCCATCCTAACCCTCACCTTCACTTTAACAGGGTGGCGTCAGGTTCATTGAACGCCAGTGTGTGCAGGCAAAAGGGTATTTTGATATCATCTGAACACGGCGCCTCATCGAGTCAACCAATTAATTCATTTCTGTCAGATTAACATTCATGACAGGGCGTCAAGGTGGCCTAGTGGTTAGGGACTAGGGCTTGGGTCTGGAAGGTCCCCGGTCTTAATCCCCCCACCACCAAGGTGAAAACCGCGTCGTTCTGTCCTTGAGCAAGACAGTTAACTCTAAAATGCTCCCCGGGCGCCGTGACGTGGAAGTCAAATCAGGTAACTGTCTTGCTCAACACCTCGGGGTTGGGTAAAATGCAGAGAACACATTTCAGTTGAAGGCATTCAGTTGTACAACTGACAATATTGGTCTATTCTACATTCTATTCTACATTCTATTCTACATTCTACATGACAGAAGAAGCTAACCTGCATCAGTCAAGCTTATTATTGACAAATGCTAGCTAATCAAGTTGAATTTATGAGCCATCTTAGGAAATGTATTGAATAGCAATACACACTCAATTAAGCGAAATACATATCCACATATTAATACATATATATATATATATATATATTAACACACACACACACACACACACACACACACACACACACACACACACCCATCTGTGTATAAATTGTTGTCAGCCGGAAAAAAAGCATTATAAATCACTAAAACACAATGGGGAAATCAGGTATAGCTCAACGTGCAAGATTATCATGCTCTGTTAATTACCATTCAATGCTTAAATAAGAGAGCAAAAATCTCAAATTCGCTGCCTACTGATGACTAAAAATGGGCTGCCCAGTGAAGACTGGGTTTCAATCCCAGAGCAAACCCTCCTAATGCCTCTCCCAACTGTCTAATATAAATAAAATATAGATTAAATATCCTCTAACACTAGAAAAAACTACACACTAAATGAAAGTGGAGTGACAATCAGAGGTAACATGCCTTGGGTTAGTTCTGAGCATCCAGACCCATTCTGGAATGGGTCTGCTGCTCTTAGCTAGGACAGTTAAAGCTGCTAAAATGACCAGAATGAGAAAGAAGGGCAGTTTGTGAGCGAGAAAGAGGGAGTGTTGGGTAGTGGCAGAGGAAACAGACAGTCGGACGTCAATGGCAAGCGTATCTCTCTTTAATTTTCCACTCATGCACGTTTTTTTCTCTCCGTTCGTCTTGTTAGGAGGAAGGTAGTGGCACGACTCAGTTGGTGTGTTAGGAGACTTTCAGGTTTTTGGATGGTCAGATGTCTAGTCTATGGGTTCGGCAGGTTTGTCAACCCAGTTGTATTAAAAGTAGTGACAATTCTGTGGAAGTGATCGCTCGACTCAGCGGACCATCAGTTAAAAGGTTGTTGACGCGCATGCTGTTAACTAGCTAGCTCGCGTTTCACAACGCTTGACACAAAATTAATTAGGCATATTAGTATGTGTAATTCAAGTTGAAGCATAAAATTGGACATTGGACAAAAATATTTAAAAAATTCAGTGAATACAATTGATTAACAGCAAGTTACATTTTCCAATGTAAAATACATGACCAAGTCACAAATTGGCAACCTTAACAACGTCTGAAGAATCATCTGTTTCGAGGGGCCTTCCCCTGGCCATGCCCAAATCACATTTATTACATTTTGTCACTGTTCTTGGTTTGTTTCTGAACCTCATTTTGTACACCCCAGTGATAAAGTAAGCCATAGGCCACAATACAGTTCCATAAAACAAACATGTTAATGCAGATTTAATTTGGTTAGACTTCACTGATTATTTTTGCTGTCAATTACATTTTTTAAATTATTAATTCGAAATTGTGTATTCATTAATTGTTCATATTTACGTCACACAGAAATTATAATAGCATAAATGTGTTTCTGTTTTCTGTGCTCATCTGCAGGGCAACTAATTAAAAGAATACATTTAAACCCATACTGATTAACAGTCCAATGTTTTTAATTAGACCAAAAAGTTAAATTATACTTATTATGGAAAACAGTTACTCACCCCTTTGTCTCGCGACTTTGGGTTAAACTTGACCGTCTTTAGCCGTGCCCTTTCTTTCTTCTCCACCCTGATGAGGTGAAAGGCCATTTGAAAACATTTACCTTGTATGTCAGCAACACGCTTGAGACAACAACATCATAGTCGGAGTGTCCTCTGTCAAGAGGAATCCCAGTTGTCCATGTTCAAAATGCTTTATGTTTTATAGATATATGTTTTATAGATGGTCACCAGTCTATGATTATGAGAATATTAGAGTGCATATCATCATCCTTGGAGCCAATACAAACAGTACATGTGGACCAGGTTAGAGCAATACAAATGACCAGAAACCATGGTTTATATTCACAGCCTGACAAATGGAAACCAACATATTTATAGGGTTAGGTATTCTTAAATGTGCTGGAATGATCAAAACAATTTCTGTTTTTGGGACACCAACATTTCAAAAGCAAAGGCTGTGTTTTGCTGTCTCAGAGATGTGTATAGCTTTGTACTATAGCAAGGAAAGGCCACTTGCCATGGAGGGACAAAACAATGTGTTTTTATTTTCTCAGACAAATCATCAACTGAATTAGACATGTGTCATCAAACACAGCACAACAGGTTAAATGAGTAGAGCAGTAGGTGGGTTTACCGTCTCTTGCTGGGGATCACGCCCACCTCCTCCGCCTCACCCTCCAGGGTCACCTGCCGGGCCTGCCACCACTCATCGTCTGAGGCATTCACCACGTGCAGGATGTCCCCAAATTTGAAGTTGAGCCCCTGAGAGGGGAGCCCAGAGTCCTTTGTCTTGTCATAGTCAAACAGGGCCCTGGAAAGAAAAGATAAGTTAATAAGCTCGATAAGTGACTTTGCTCATTAAGATGCATAATCTTTTATTGGCCAGCTATAACCATAACAAAACAAACATGACAAAACTTTCTCAGTGGTTTGTTTGCCAGCAGTTTCAAGACAACATTATCAATGCAATAGCAACACAAGTCAACATCTAAAGCAATTAGTTGTGATAGTTCAGCTCATTTGACACATAGCACAAAGATAGCACTGAGCCTTTTTTAAATCCTACAAAATGCATCTTCTCCATCCATTTAAAACTGCCCAAAAACTGCATAACATAGAAAACTAATGGCTGAGACATGACATTAATTCATTAGGAAACTATAGATTTCCAAAAACATGACAAACGGCGATAAGCCGTCTTCAATTAGACTGGTGCATTCTCTTTAATCTAATAGCAGTTATAATGTCACTGGAGAGTCTGGAAGTGACATCAGTCTCACCTAACGTAGAGAGACCTCTTCTGGCTGGTCCGCAGGGAGCCGGACCCAGAACTGATACTGCTGTTCATCATCTGTTCTCGCAGGTCATGGATTTTGGCTTCAAAACGACTGTACTCTACAAAGTGCAAGACAGACACAATACAGGCTCAGTTTATTTTGAAATGTAAAAAGAAATACAATTTATTTTAAATAAACAAAATGGCCACGTCGCAATAATCTCAACATCTTTCTGAAGTGCGCACTTTTTCCATTTCACTGATTTGATGAAAATAAAAACGGGTATATTACTTAATATAAGACTCCCTCTAGCTAAGTGCTTCCTAAACATTTTCACTAATGACAGCATTTCATTATTTGGACTATTCCATATAGAGAAAGTGAACCAGTGCACACTATTCCATATAGAGAAAGTGAACCAGTGCACACTATTCCATATAGAGAAAGTGAACCAGTGCACACTATTCCATATAGAGAAAGTGAACCAGTGCACACTATTCCATATAGAGAAAGTGAACCAGTGCACACTATTCCATATAGAGAAAGTGAACCAGTGCACACTATTCCATATAGAGAAAGTGAACCAGTGCACACTATTCCATATAGAGAAAGTGAACCAGTGCACACTATTCCATATAGAGAAAGTGAACCAGTGCACACTATTCCATATAGAGAAAGTGAACCAGTGCACACTATTCCATATAGAGAAAGTGAACCAGTGCACACTATTCCATATAGAGAAAGTGAACCAGTGCACACTATTCCATATAGAGAAAGTGAACCAGTGCACATTATTCCATGCAGAGAAAGTTCCATACAGAGAAAGTGAACCAGTGCACACTTTCCATACAGAGAAAGTTAACCAGTGCACATTATTCCATGCAGAGAAAGTGAACCAGTGCACACTATTCCATACAGAGAAAGTGAACCAGTGCACACTATTCCATACAGAGAATGTGAACCAGTGCACACTATTCCATACAGAGAATGTGAACCAGTGCACACTATTCCATACAGAGAATGTGAACCAGTGCACACTATTCCATACAGAGAAAGTGAACCAGTGCACACTTTAGCAGATAGGAGATATTATTGGGACACATCTATGCATGTCAGGTAGTTGGTAAAGGGAAAGCTTACCTGATGTATACATTCCGTTTAGGAAAAACAAGAGTGAAACTAACAATACATTAAAAATATAATGTCAGGGAAAAGGTCTCCAATTCAATCTCTTTAAAACATTCACATTGACCTTCAAGTTGAGACATTTATCTTAAAGTATTTAAATAAAAGCTATATTCAGTTGAAATTATCCAATGTTCTGCATCTACTGTAATTGCATTTGTTTATAAAACCATGGAGAAAGATAAAACAGCCTACCAAAGCAACAAATAGGAAAGCTTACCTATGAAAAATGTAAGTACAAATTAAAATGTAAAGAAAAAGGGCACTGCTAGAGAATAATATCAGTGTATCTGTCAGGGGGGGATGTCAGGGGGGATGTCAGGGTGAAATTTAGCAATAGTGGAGTGAGACAAATAAAACTAGAGCTACGACAGGGTTTCCTGTTCCACTGCAAATGGAAAAAGTGAAGATAAAACACGCTGTGGAAACGTGATACAGCCTGATGCCATTGAAAGTCCCATCAGGATAAAGACGTTGAGGAAGACCCAGTGTTGCAGTTAGAAATGCCTTGCATAGAGCTGACATGATTGCCTAGTCTCTTTAAAAAGAAGCAAGTCTGTTCTACACAATGTATTTCTATCTGAACGCATTGTGACCCTGCATTCCACTGAATGCATTCATGGTGAGACACAGACCTGGGTTCAGATACTATTTGAAATATTCTAACCAAAAAAATAAACACAACAAGCCCCAAAAGCGCAAACTTTTCACCCACTGCTTATGTATGAACTTGTTTTCAAATAGTAAATGAACCAAAGTCTGTCTGATTGTAGATACAATAAATATGAGTATACGGTGATACGGTTGGAAAGCAGGTCTGTTAACAAGCAACTACATTTGTTACATTTGAACGTTTGTAATATAACATCAGCGCACAGAATGCATTGGTCTGATACTGATGGTGAGTATTTGAGGCAAACTGTGGCCAGGTAACGGCAACTGTGCCCTATATATCATGTATATCTATAGCCAGGTAACGGCAACTGTGCCCTATATATCATGTATATCTATAGCCAGGTAACGGCAACTGTGCCCTATATATAATGTATATCTATAGCCAGGTAACGGCAACTGTGCCCGATATATCATGTATATCTATAGCCAGGTAACGGCAACTGTGCCCTATATATCATGTATATCTATAGCCAGGTAACGGCAACTGTGCCCTATATATAATGTATATCTATAGCCAGGTAACGGCAACTGTGCCCGATATATCATGTATATCTATAGCCAGGTAACCGCAACTGTGCCCTATATATAATGTATATCTATAGCCAGGTAACGGCAACTGTGCCCTATATATCATGTATATCTATAGCATGTGTGCCCTATATCATGTATATCTATAGCCAGGTAACGGCAACTATGCCCTATATATCATGTATATCTATAGCCAGGTAACGGCAACTGTGCCCTATATATCATGTATATCTATAGCCAGGTAACGGCAACTATGCCCTATATATCATGTATATCTATAGCCAGGTAACGGCAACTGTGCCCTATATATCATGTATATCTATAGCCAGGTAACGGCAGGCGTGCCCTCTAGATACTGTGTATCTATGGCCAGGTAACGACAAGTGTGCCCTATATATAATGTATATCTATAGCCAGGTAACAGCAGGTGTGTCCTCTATATAATGTACATCTATGGCCAGGTAACAGCAGGTGTGTCCACTATATAATGTATATCTATAGACATTGAAACAAGCAGGTCTTAGGGCACAATAATTTCAATTCAGTTAGACTTTACACATTCTGCGACAAATGAGAAGTAAAGTTCAAACCAGCAATTATAGACCATAAACACCATCCAACTCTACAGGCCCAACAGCTGAGTCGTCTATTCAAGCCAGTCCAATAAGCCATTTCACAACAGTGCCAATATACACTTGGAGAGAAGCACCACTAGCAGGGTGCAGCCTGACTCCCAGGACATTTCCACCAGGGGGCTGAACAGAGACCCTGGGCATTGTCATGGACCTCAGCCACCATAACTGGTCCATACACACTGTCAAGCCGAGACCATTCAGGAAAAAATATCAGATGGATAGACTGGACTCTAGGAACAGAGACTTTAACAATACAATCGCCTTCCACATGCTAAATCACACACAGTCTCACACTCAACTGACACTTGTGCACGAGCATTGCAACATATTCCTACACTCAGGACAACAGACACAAACATGTCCCTACACCCAGGACAACAGACACAAACATGTCCCTACACACAGGACAACAGACACAAACATGTCCCTACACACAGGACAACAGCTGTTTGTTCGTGTGACCAATGACACTTTCCAAGCGTATAATGGGACGCATTATCAATGAAGTAGATTATTACATGAATTAATGAACCATTATAATGTGGATAAGGAAAGAAAAAGACCGGGGGTTCAAATACTATTTTGAATCTATATCATTTGCTTCAGTCTGTCATAAGTGCCAGATGGGCAGGCTTAGCCTTATAACAATTCTACTGGTTTCTTCTAATGCACCAGACGTGCTCACTTACAGCCAGATGTATATTATCTCTATTCATATCATGTAGTATTTGAACCCAGATCTAAAACAAGACACAGATGACATCACTGAGAGGCATAGGTGCTCCAGTGATGTCACATATCCTGAACATTGCAATACCTTGATTGAGAAACGCCAAATCAACACATGAACAAGCTTTGAATCAATTTCTTTAGTTCGCCTGGCATTTAGAAATGTCTAAAAAAGTATAATCCGTCAAAAATAAAAGATCCATAAATCGCTGCAACAAAAAAGCAAAATTAAACCTCAAGGCCAGAGCATTGACTGCATCTCAGAGAGAACAGTATGATGAGATGAACATCCGTGATATTTCTTCATGCTCATCGTTGATGTTCAGTACTTACAGACTGCTCCGTGTGAGGCCATAGAGGGGACAGGTCTATATATAGACGCTAGTCCACAATCCTTAGTGTTGTGTGAAGCCTTCACTAATCCAGGTCAGCCAGAGTAAGAGCCCGAGCGATACTGAACGCCTCTTCATTTTGCCGACTCTGTCCCTCTGAACCGCTCCCTAAATAATTCAACCCCCCGATCCTGGATACCATATCACATTTCTTTTCCCCCTCCCATTTCCTGCCTCTGAACTTTCTCTCATCCAGCACAATATGTTTGAGGCAGCAGCTCTATGTAATCTTCAGATCAATATGAATCCTAACGGATACACTGTTGCTTGACATCGTGCGTGTTTACATAACACTGTTCAGACGCTGCCCACCAGATTAGTGTTCCCATTTCAATTCCAAACCCACAACAGTGCTTCCAATTGCAGGCCGTCCAACAGATGTAAACAGCTGGAATTTGCTGAACAACACTGGCAACAGTATCGGAACTGGTGCTTTGACATGAAAATAGAGCTCACTGGCAAGACACAAACCAATCCATTTCCCCAGGCCACTGTCTGTGTACAGCCGTATCCCATCATCTCACCCTCTGGTCTGTAGTGGGCCACGATGGTGACCGTCTGCCCGGCGTTCTTCAGGGCTGCAGCCGCCTGCTCGTGGGTGGCACTGCGGAGGTCCACCCCGTTCACCTGTAACACGGCAAGCAGACACGACACATTAGCATCCATGCTAACCGCATCAACTCGTTCCACAAGACGTCAACCATTATCAACCCGATAGAAGAACAATGTATCCTGCATCAAGTCTGTACCAAATATTATCCTCAGAGATGTCCATTTTGGGTGTGTGCGTGTGTGTCTGTGTGTGAGGCATATAGTTACCGAGACAAGGCGGTCTCCTTTCCTCAGTTCTCCACAGAGATCTGCAGGTCCTCCGGCCAGGATAAAAGAGATGAAGATGCCCTCGCCGTCCTCTCCACCCACGATGTTAAAACCCAGGCCAGTGGCCCCTCTGTGGAGAACCACCTTCCGGGGCTCTCTGGAAAGACGGCAAAAGATAAAGACTGATGCAACGTATTCCTGAAGTGATACATCAAAGTAGAGGGGAAAAAAGCACTAAACCATTAGTTTGCTAGGTGCTATAGGTGGGCTACCTGCACTCCAAAGGATGCAAAATTCTACAAGGCAATAACATTTTGCTCCCTGTAAACATTCATTAAATTGACTGTATATTTATTCATCGAAATGGTCATTTAGTAAAAAACAGTCAATATAAAAAATTAACAGTAATAATGGTGGTAGTAGTGACATTAACAGTAATAATGGTGGTGGTAGTAGTGACATTAACAGTAATAATGTTGTGACATCAGCAATAGTAATGAGGTTGGTTGTGACATCAGCAGTAGTAGTGGTGGTAACACTAATTATAATAATACACAAATCTCTGATATTTATAGTCACAGATTTGTAATTTACAAGTCAGATTACTTCTGTAGACTCTGCATTATGCTTATGTATATACGGTACACAGTTTATTGCTGCCAAACCACTGACGAGGCTGGGATTCAAATGGTTCAAAAACTTGACAGTCACGTGACTAGAATAAATTTGAAGCTTGGTGACTACAGCATACAAACAAATTTCTTAAATCTGATTTTCACAGACCGGAGGTTATCTACATTGGCTCAGGCAGTGCGCTAGTTCGATCAGGGTTATAAGAACTGA
This sequence comes from Dallia pectoralis, assembly GCA_029465975.1. Taxonomy (NCBI): domain Eukaryota; kingdom Metazoa; phylum Chordata; class Actinopteri; order Esociformes; family Umbridae; genus Dallia; species Dallia pectoralis. The sequence continues at coordinate 8,315,486 of CM055732.1, read as the reverse complement.
CCAGAATCAGGATGGAATACCTGAACATATCCAATCACAATATGTTTATTGAGGTATAAAAACTGTGTAAACATGTCCGGGGGGCGTGAGAGAGAGACGGGGGCGTGAGAGAGACGGGGGCGTGAGAGAGAGACGGGGGCGTGAGAGAGAGACGGGGGCGTGAGAGAGAGACGGGGGCGTGAGAGAGAGACGGGGGCGTGAGAGAGAGACGGGGGGGCGTGAGAGAGAGACGGGGGGCGTGAGAGAGAGACGGGGGGCGGGAGAGAGAGACGGGGGCGGGATGAGAGAGAGACGGTGGGCATGAGAGAGAGACGGTGGGCATGAGAGAGAGACGGCTGGCGGGAGAGAGACGGGGGCGGGAGAGAGAGACGGGGGCGGGAGAGAGAGACGGGGGCGGGAGAGAGAGACGGGGGCGGGAGAGAGAGACGGGGGCGGGAGAGAGAGACGGGGGCGGGAGAGAGAGACGGGGGCGGAGAGAGAGACGGGGGGCGGGAGAGAGAGACGGGGGCGGGAGAGAGAGACGGGGGCGGGAGAGAGAGACGGTGGGCGGGAGAGAGACGGTGGGGTGGGCGGGAGAGAGAGACGGGGGCGGGAGAGAGAGACGGGGGCGGGAGAGAGAGACGGGGGCGGGAGAGAGAGACGGGGGCGTGAGAGAGAGATGGGGGGCGGGAGAGAGAGACGGGGGGCGGGAGAGAGAGATGGGGGCGGGAGAGAGAGATGGGGGCGGGAGAGTTCTTGCCAGGGGAACGGCCATCTGCCCTCATGTTTACCCGCCGGTGTAATACGGCACACGATTTCAGCTTTTGGCCGGCTGGCCTGAGAGAAATTAAAAGATAAATCCTTGTCCCGTTAGATTGGCTGCAGACTGAGCTGTGGTCCATCCAGAGGGAACGTTACCAGATAAAAACCAGTGTAACAAACACTCTGTGACCAGATATTCCACTTTGACAGAAAACACTGAGGAGGTTGATTAGAAAAACCTTGGTCAACTCCCAACTGACCAAAAACTGTGCTTGTGAGGGTGTTTACAAATGTGTTTACAAGTGTGTTCACAAGAATTGGAGCGCCAAGCCCCTGGCAGCACAAGCACGCATCCATATTGTCACACACAAACACACACACACATCCACAGGGACCAAATTAGCCACACCTGGTGATATCATCTTCTCCCAGCATGCTCTTGGGGGTGGGTGAGTATCGTCCCGATGGGGCAGCCGGGGGAAAGGGCTGGCCCAGGTAGCTGGGGGGGCTGACATGGTTCTCCATGTGTTGAGAGTAGGCTGAACAGGAGAGAAAACCACTTATGAAAAGCAGAAAAAAGCACAGATGGCTACAAAACTCAACTCTACCACCAAACGACTGCAGAGAGGAAACTCCCTGGTCGCACTGCTGGTTGGGGAAAGCAGATCAAACTGTGAATATTAAGCCATTATTTCTGTTAAACAATACAGAGAGACTGTTTCACCTGTATTGCAAAGTGTTCATTCAACTGGTTAAAGACATCTGCTGGTACGCAGGAATCACCATAAACAAAATGTGTGTCCACTTTCTAACCAGTAGTGTCAACTCCACTAAACAGACTAGTTATAAAAGGCAGTTTTTGATCAGGGTATTGAACATATTTTTTTGCTAAACGTTTCATGAAACAAATGAAAAACGAAAATTGTGTTGCTATAGCATTGTCAAGGCCACTGATATTGCTGTTACCCAAAATGTTTGAGTAACTTTGGAATTGTCTTTAATGTGATCACAGCACCTGTGCTGAAGCTAACTGATAGTGTGGGTGAGTTAGACTACAAAATTACAATATAATAGAGGACAGCATTATTTTAACTTGGTATGAATTGTATACATTTCCTTCACAGTTTTACTGAAATAAGATACAAAAGATATAACACTACTGTTTTCACATTTACACAAATTAACAGCGAATAAGGTCCTTAACAACACACAGTATATGCAGCAGCAAACTGAACCGGCTAGTCTTTATGCAAATTCTGGCTTTAATGATGATAGCTTGAAGCCCGTTTGTTTCAGACCATCACTAAGTTGTGCTTAGAACAAAGTAGAGAGACACATTAAAAAAACAGTTCCTCATCAAAGTAAAGATGAGAAATTATTGAATTTTAGTATAGTTTTCAGTTGGATTTGAATGTCAGTTTATTGTCTGAACGGCATGAATTCAAATAAACACAACCTCAGGAGATCTAACATGCTGTTATTGCAGTGCGTTTCTCTCCTTCATTGGTGAACAGTTTTACCAAAACAGACCAATATTTCCTACAACTATCAAGTAGCAATTCTGAACAGAACGGGAAACAGTGTGTAAGCTTAGTGGAGAACTAATGTCACCCTCTAGACCCACGATGCACCATGACCAATGGTAAGGAAAGGTTTAACAGATGCTGCATAGCGTGGTTTACAAATGCTCTGTTGTATGAAACAAAAATACATCTACTGAAACAAAGACAATGCTGAATAGAGCAGTAACTACCAATCCAACTGACTGGAAGGGGTTGTAGTGGTTGTTGTCCTGAATAAAGCGCTTTAGGACATATATATGTTTATATAGGAATTAGAAGTAAGCAGTGACATTGAAAGAGAATAAAACAAATGCATTGATACAACATTGTGACCTCTGTGTCATTATCTATTTAAAAACTAGAGTGAAAAATAGTATTGCCATTTATGCCGTTTCTGCCCATCTCCGCCTGAAATAAGTATACTGCCTCAAAGAAAAATGTGTGGAATCAATCTATCAAGAACACGTTTACCCTAAAGCTCTCCCCCGAATTTAAGATGACAGGGACATTAACAGCACAACACAAAATTAACGTTTGTTTTTGGCCATCCAAATGTGTTACCTCACTTATTTCAGCAGATGCCATTTTAAATCCTAAATCCCTAAAACTTAATCCACAGGTACAAGCTCAGTCCCACCGTCCGTCATTTCAGCAAAGGCAACAGGGGAAAAAACACCTCGCTGTGATGATCACTTAATTTATGTGTCCCTTTTAGCCCCTCCCCTTCTCTGATCCAATCAGATGCAATCGGTGCATATGATAACAAGGAGCCAGCGGAGGGGATGAGGAAACACCATCAGATTAGCGCACTGCCCCCCAGATTAGCGCACTGCCCCCCAGATTAGCGCACTGCCCCCAGATTAGCGCACTGCCCCCCAGATTAGCGCACTGCCCCCAGATTAGCGCACTGCCCTCCAGATTAGCGCACTGCCCTCCAGATTAGCGCACTGCCCTCCAGATTAGCGCACTGCCCTCCAGATTAGCGCACTGCCCTCCAGATTAGCGCACTGCCCTCCAGATTAGCGCATTGCCCTCCAGATTAGCGCATTGCCCTCCAGATTAGCGCATTGCCCTCCAGATTAGCGCATTGCCCTCCAGATTAGCGCATTGCCCTCCAGATTAGCGCATTGCCCTCCAGATTAGCGCATTGCCCTCCAGATTAGCGCATTGCCCTCCAGATTAGCGTATTGCCCTCCAGATTAGCGTATTGCCCTCCAGATTAGCGTGTGTTTAGGGAAATAGATGCGACCAGGCTTCAGTTGCAGCCGCTAATTGAATTTCACAGTTCATCCTTCACACCTTTAAGCTTATGCAACATGTCATAGTCCAACTACCTAAAGGCAAATGGACGCATGACACAAAATGAGCTGCAATGGGCTGACACAAACATGTTATTATATTGCCTTGTGCTAGGTCACAACACTGGACAGCCCTGCTGACCTTTTGTACTGATACCGCAATTAACATTCACAAGCAAACCCAAGTAATTATTTTCACTCAAGAGATTGTAGCATGAACACTGAGGGGATGATAGCCTGGGGAGATGAACACTAGAAACTCATTGACGACCTTTGTAGCCATAGCAAATGGTTAAAGCACTATCACCACTGGGGACTTACAACAAACCAATCTAATATGGAGGCATGACTGTTTAAGACGGTCACCCCTGTTGTTCTTCACGGTGTTGAAAGAACAGTAATCTACAGAGACTGGTGTGGTTGTGTTGGGTTTGACGAGGAGGACTGTTAACAGTGTGACATCTCTCTCAAAACAAGCAAATCGAGTAACTTACAGCTTCTCAAATACAACGAGCACGTTGTTCAGTGAAGCATTTGGCCGTGTAAGGGGGTTGGTTTGTTTAGATGTGTCCAATCAATATGGGTTTGAACCTTCTCTTCTAGGGGGCTGTCAGTGCCCCCGCTGGCTTAACCGCTAACCACAAGAGCTGATCAATATGCTGTTTGGCTTTGTCTCCTCCCATTGGGCGGCAGCTCTGACACACTTTCCACCAGCGACCCTGAACTAGGAAGACTGCAGGGTGCTGCTAATCCCTTCTCCACACAAACACATTCTCGCAGAGCGGTTTGTGATCGGTTCATTGACTCGGCCCTAAATGTGCTCTAATGCACTGGCTTTTCCCCCGGCTCAGGTGACACGAAATACGTGTCTCTGATAGATGTTTTGTTACATTGAGATGGCAATTCCTATTCCACAAGATTTAGTCTATATTATAAACAAAGATTTAAAAAAATACTAGTCAGAAATAGGGATGCACCAATCCAATATTTAGTATCGGAATCGGTCCGAATCTGGCCAAAAATGCTGGATTGAATTTCGCCCCAAAAATAATAATAATCCGATACGATCCATTAGCCGATGATGTAAATGCATTGAGCGACATGCGGTAAAAAGAGTTGTGTCGTGAGCCAAGCAACACGTGTAAGTTGAACATAGATAGCTACAACGTGAGATTAAATGGTTAGATTAAGCAGAGGGCATCCAAACAAATGTATTATTAACAGTTTAGTTGTTTAAAAGAAAAGAAAAGATAAAAAGACAGAGGATTCAACTGATGAGGATGACAATGCACCATACAAAGAAACAGTTAGTAAGACGACTCGTAAAAAACGTAAGGTAAAGAGAAAAGTCACAAGGGTAAACTCACAAAGTGGAAACTCACAGTTGGTGATGTCCGGCGGGGCGAAACTGTCATTCATGAAGACACTGTTGGGTTTTGCCACTTTTAAGTACACCACATCAGGGGTGTTTTTCAAGGCAGTCACGGCGTGTTCGTGGCTCACCTCCTCAAGGCAAGCACTGTTCACCTGCACATAGACAGGAATACAAACACTGAGTTGACTTGACATACAAGTTAACGCTTACTGACGTGAGATCAAACATGAACATAAAGTTGTGTAAAACAACTTCAAAAAGCCACTTCATAAAGTCACGAGCTATGGAGAAATAAATCTCTCTCTCAACTATGGAATATTTTAATGTGTGATGGCCTTAAATGGCTTTAGTAGTTCACGAATGTACCTGCATCGTAAATGTATCTGTACCTAACCAGAGCTTTCCAAAACTGTGCCTCAAGTGCAACCGTCCTGTCAGTTCTCTCTGCCCTGGTTCTGACCCACTTTATTTAGCCTCCCTCCAAGGTTGGAGAGAAAACCTACAGGACAGCAGTTCTCTAGGAACAGGGTGGTGCAGCCCTGACCTAAACAAATGGAATGGAGGACGACAGAAATGTAAAGTGCTCCTACAGCCAGCAGTTTGTCTCCTATCTGTAGCCTTCCGTCTTTGTGCGCAGCTCCACCTTCGATCACTTTGGTGACGTAGATGCTGTTGTCCCCTGGGATGTGCTGGTTCCCCACTCCTCCTGCTATGCTAAAACCAAGACCTGGTAAAAGACGTTTTCATCAAATTATCAAGTCTGTGAAAATAATAGACATACTGCAGAAATCTCTGCACATTCGCATATCAACGAGCAACGAGAAATGAACCGGAGAACACCGTGTTTTTCTGATACGTCTCCATGCAATCAGAGGCTTTGTTCTCTGGCCTGTCTAAGTATACTAGCTACCCGCTACAAAAAAACAACGAAAACAAGAAGCATGAATACCCACACTGCAAATACCCAGGCATTAGGTTCTACCATTTATTTTGACTCTACATATACAATATCGGTTTTATATGGGCCATTATACAGACAGGTTAGTGCCTTTCTAATGTTAAATCACCTTTTTTATTTTACTTTAAGAATAATATTTGGAATTGCATTGTTCCATTGTGTGGGATGAAATAATTTTCTAAACATATTTGAAGACCTTTATCCAATTATTGTATTGTTCTTAACTTTTTGTAGTACCACATGTAACACTTAATATAATCATTGTGATGTTGCTTTGTACCTTTGGGCCCTTTCACCAACTTGATCTCAAGAAGTTTCTCCGAGAGCGGCTTCCTCCGGCGAACGTAAAGGCGTACAAGTGACCCTGCTTCTTTAAGCGCCTCGACTGCTCGGCTGTGGGTCACGTCCCGTACATCCGCCTCGTTCACCCGCAGGATGACATCGTTGACCCTGCAACGTGGGTAAAACGAAAGTCAGAGTCATGCTAGCCTCCCATAACTTTTTCCAGACATCACTGATGCCCTCTAACTAAGAGGTCCAAAGGGCAAGAGTGGCCATCAGTCACGATATACGGCTACATTGCTGTCAACGGTGATCTAGAGAATGTGGTCATGTACTTTCTATAATGTAAACAGTTAGGGAAGTGCATTAGAAGTTATAAACTAACTTATGCTACGACAGTGCAATTTTATAGAATAAATATTATGTTTTTATAGACAAAAATTGAAACCCAGGAAGATCCTGCTGATTTTTTAGTTGTCATGTCGTCTTCGTTGCTAGCCACACATTTTGTTCCTCTGAACAAAATAAAACTCTCCATGATTGTGTTTGAGAGACAGTAGTGCAACACACGAAGAAGTCTATAACTTGCGGGTCACAAAATGTGCAAATCACATTCGGCCCGTTGCCCCCCGTTATTCAAATAGTTTTTTCTACTTGGTTACTCGATTTAATTATGAAAGAACAGCAAAGATCACAGAATCATCAAGATGACTGACTAAACTAAATCCCTTGGTCTCTATTTACACTCAGCAAAGTGACGTACAACATTAATTTCTGCAGTTGTCTCGTATACATGTATGTATGTATGTATGTATGTATGTATGTATGTATGTATGTATGTATGTATGTATGTATGTATGTATGTATGTATGTATGTATGTATGTATGTATGTATGTATGTATGTATGTATGTATGTATGTATGTATGTATGTATGTATGTATGTATGTATGTATGTATGTATGTATGTATGTATGTATGTATGTATGTATGTATGTATGTATGTATGTATACACATATACATACATATATATATATATATATATATAATAGTAATGGAAGTAAAATGATAAAAAGGCCTACAAATATCCATATTCATTTCAGATGCAAAAAACTAGCTGAACATTTTTGTATGCTTGGCATGTTTAAACATAATACAAATTACCACAATCATCACAAAATAACACATCTGTTTAGCTTTCCAACATGCATTTTGTTAACATACAGTGTACTCTGTAACCGACTCCTGTGGAAGGAAACGTAAACCGTTCGAGCCATCTCAAACATTCGCAACCTGAACCGCCTTGGGACGCCATATTTTACCCCCTGGTTGATGGAGAATGGCCTGCTGGCTTACCTCAGCTACTGTGACCCTGGCTCATCTCAACACACCTCAACAGCTGAGGTAACTTCTCCTGTCAGAGTCATATGGAATATTGATGAGATGATGAAGAAACCCAAGAACTCTGACACTCTCCTTTACTCTGTGGAGTCGGGACTCCTCTGATACCGTGACTCTGTGGAGTCGGGACTCCTCTGACACCGTGACTCTGTGGAGTCGGGACTCCTCTGACACCGTGACTCTGTGGAGTCGGGACTCCTCTGACACCGTGACTCTGTGGAGACGAGACTCCTCTGATACCGTGACTCGGTGGAGTCGGGACTCCTCTGATACCGTGACTCGGTGGAGTCGGGACTCCTCTGATACCGTGACTCTGTGGAGTCCGGACTCCTCTGACACCGTGACTCTGTGGAGTCGGGACTCCTCTGACACGTGACTCTGTGGAGTCGGGACTCCTCTGACACGTGACTCTGTGGAGTCGGGACTCCTCTGATACCGTGGCTCTGTGGAGTCGGGACTCCCCTGACACCGTGGCTCTGTGGAGTCGGGACTCCTCTGACACCGTGACTCTGTGGAGTCGGGACTCCTCTGACACCGTGACTCTGTGGAGTCGGGACTCCTCTGACACCGTGACTCTGTGGAGTCGGGACTCCTCTGACACCGTGACTCTGTGGAGTCGGGACTCCTCTGATACCGTGGCTCTGTGGAGTCGGGACTCCCCTGATACCGTGGCTCTGTGGAGTCGGGACTCCTCTGACACCGTGACTCTGTGGAGTCGGGACTCCTCTCACACCGTGACTCTGTGGAGTCGGGACTGACACCGTTTAAACATGTGGAGTCGGGACTCTGTGGAGTCGTGACTCTGTGGAGTCGGGACTCCTCTGACACCGTGACTCTGTGGAGTCAGGACTCCTCTGACACCGTGACTCTGTGGAGTCGGGACTCCTCTGATATTATTTTCTGGTTGCATTAAAAATTGATTTTAAATAGACAGAAAAAAATACTTTCACATTATGGAACTTTGTGTTGATCAGGGTCAAAAACTGTGACAGAAATATGTGGAAAGGTCTAAGCAGGGTAATCCTTTAAAAGGCTTGAGAAAAAGCTCTTTAATTTGATTGATTCACTATCTGAGCATCCAATAGCAATTCTCACTGAACATGTGCCGTCAACACTGTGTGTACATGTGTTCCTCACCGAAGTCGTCCATCCTGGGCTGCTGCCCCTCCAGGGATCACCTTGGTGATGAAGATGCTGGGGTCTTCACCGATGTGAGGGTTGTCCGTTCCCCCGGCGATACTGAAGCCAAGCCCAGAGTTCCCCTGGAGAACCCGAGCAAAACATTGATCACTAAACAGACCCAAAACGTACTAAACTAATCACTAGCAGATCCCAAAACATACTTAACTAATCACAAAACAATCCCAATCTTTGGCCATTTAAGTAGTATTACATTTACAGAAACAGGTCACCAATAAGAATTATAGGATGCTACTGCAGTACATACTAGAGCACAGTATAGCCCACATTTGTATCTAAAAGTTTTGCCACATATGTTTTACAAACGTGTTTAAGCAATCCTGCTCACACTTTAGGTCACTGTCAGACCACTATTACAGCCTGGTCCCAGGCCATAACAGCTCTGGGACCAGGCTAAGCTTCCCAAATAACCATCGGTTAAAGTGGCAGTATTATCCCATGAAAAAACTCCAAAAACAGCAGAAGCCCAGAGGAGGTGTTGTTCTCCTTAGAACAGCAGTGGGAGTGCTGAATAGAGGCTACCAGGGGGACACAGGGAGACAGCTTGTGGAGAGACAGCCGTTATTTATTTATTTACGCTGTGTTAATAATAACGTGCACTTGAGAGTGCACAGCTTTGAATTGGGTCACACGAAGAAAAAAAACGCCAAGGAGAATACATCACCAGGGGCTCATTGGGAGAATTAAGATGCGGCACCACAATGCATGAGTGCATGAAGCAACAGAACGGGAAGAATGCCAGAGACTTGGTCTGAATTCATAATGGACCCCCACCACCAGCAGCACCACCCCCTCTGCTGCTCTGTCGTGATTACGTAAGGAACTGGGATCCAGTTGGGGCTCAGTCTAGGACTGGAATATGTCAGACACTTTATGCACCACTTTTGTGTTTTTACCTTTTGCCATGCCCAATTTGCACAACGGATCATTATCACCTGTACTGCGGTCATACCTGTTTACATTATTTGAATTATTCTATTTGCTCAGGCCGGCAGGCTCAAATGCTCTTCCTCCCATCACGGTCTTACAATTTGTGCACACTAATGGCCTACCTGCTAGATACACTTTAACTTTTAAATTCTGTATACAGACTCTCCTTTGTATTTTATATTGTTGTTATTGCCATATCAATGCTGCTCAACTGACCTACGTATATCCCATCCTGTATTAACTGTATATTGAACCTACTTAATCTTGTATATCAGGGGTGGGTAAACTATGGTCGGATCCGGCCCTCGAGGCAATTCCAAATCAAATGTGGCCCTCCTCCATTTCATTTTAAAGTCCTGATGTGGCCCCTGAGCTGGAATATTGGCCCTCCCCTACTGTATTACCATGAAGAAAAACACTGCTATTGGTGCTCCTGTATTTATTGTGTAACTGTATTTAAGAATTTACCTTGGTTCAATAAAGGTAAAAAGATGTTTTAAATACCAGTAATATTTTAACATCCAGTTTAAATTAGTAAACTGGCTGCATCATACTTCACTACATAGTACCACGGATACTCCTGCAAATCTGGTGATTCAGATGAACAATAACAGAGGGCGAAACGAGGACTGTGGACAGACAATGTAAACCCTCAAATCAGATGCACAATTCAAACTGGTCTTTATCCAAGACGTCGAGAGTTTGAGCCTGACTGCTGAATCAGCACTACTTCACAAGCTGCTTCACAAGCGCCTGCACACTGTTATTACTCTGACCAGGGGGAGAAATAAGTGCCGGGTCAAAAGATAGGACTATAGTAAAGATAGGGTGCCGACTGCCGACTGTCCCAAATAAAATGAGAAAGGGGCACTATTCCTTACCCGTTCAAGTGTGATTTCCTCATATTCATAATCTGCTTCAGTTCCGTTCACCTAGAAATGGGGCAGAAGATAGACATTAGCTGCGGCCGTTTGATAGCAGGGTGTTACCGGTAGTTTTATCTGATTTAAGTAAATCTCAAATCTTGCTACCAACTAGCAACTATAAGACTGCAACTTGTTGTACTTGTTGCATGGAAGGTTTTGCCATCTTTAACAACATGATATATTCCCTTCTGAGACAATTGCCTTTGTAGATCATTTCATTTTTAAGTTAATCATTTTCTTGAATAAAAAAGATTAATAAAAACCATTGCAAAAAAGACCCAAAATCAGTATCTAAGGGCAGGAAAACCATAAGCCCACACTGAGAAACACAACAAAATCTTCCAAAACAAACTACCAGACAAAAGTACAAAGTGTGAACTGTGTGTTGTCAGAGGGGATTAGTGTGTCAACTGTGTGTTGTCAGAGGGGATTAGTGTGTCAACTATGTGTTGTCAGAGGGGATTAGTGTGTCAACTATGTGTTGTCAGAGGGGATTAGTGTGTCAACTATGTGTTGTCAGAGGGGATTAGTGTGTCAACTATGTGTTGTCAGAGGGGATTAGTGTGTCAACTATGTGTTGTCAGAGGGGATTAGTGTGTCAACTATGTGTTGTCAGAGGGGATTAGTGTGTCAACTATGTGTTGTCAGAGGGGATTAGTGTGTCAACTGTGTGTTGTCAGAGGGGATTAGTGTGTCAACTGTGTGTTGTCAGAGGGGATTAGTGTGTCAACTGTGTGTTGTCAGAGGTGATTAGTGTGTCAACTGTGTGTTGTCAGAGGGGATTAGTGTGTCAACTGTGTGTTGTCAGAGGGGATTAGTGTGTCAACTATGTGTTGTCAGAGGGGATTAGTGTGTCAACTATGTGTTGTCAGAGGGGATTAGTGTGTCAACTATGTGTTGTCAGAGGGGATTAGTGTGTCAACTATGTGTTGTCAGAGGGGATTAGTGTGTCAACTGTGTGTTGTCAGAGGGGGGATTAGTGTGTCAACTGTGTGTTGTCAGAGGTGATTAGTGTGTCAACTGTGTGTTGACTGTGTATTCATTCATGCACGCATAATAGGGGTGCCTATTAGTAACGACCTACGCACTGTCAAAGTCCCTACAGACGTAGTTTCATTTACCTATGAAATCCCTATGAGAAGCACTTTATTCCCACCCACACAGTAGAGATATTGGGCGGCGAGTTCGTCTCACAGCTTGGTTTATTTCACAGTTCAGAGCCAATTAGAACAACACTGTGCAATAGGATGTGTTGATTTTAACCAGCCTGTGGAAAACCTTAACTGGTGTTGTCGGCAACCCTTTCATTGTTTTCCATCTTCCCTGGAAAACCGAAGTGTTGCCGTACGTGCCATGAGAATGTAGACGGTGCATCCTCTATTCCAATGTTGGTCAGCTTTAGTTTGGAGGCTACTGTTTAATTTGGCCAATCACTGCACCTTCATTAAATACTAGGTGTGTCTATGTGATGAGGAATAGATTATTTTCATTGGCTGTTTTTACCTCATCATTAATATATATTCCTGACAAAGACGGCAAAGCAGTATCAGCATGTGGGACTGTTGTAACGGCTTGTTGTTTTAAACTATCTGTACTATGTTATGTGCGTTGTAGGCTGAATTAGTTAGTCGGTTTAATTTAATTTCTGTTTAACTTCTTAACACAAATTGAAAACGCCCCACTTACAAACGATTTTAATTCAAGTCAGACCAGACTGATACCCTTGTAGCGTGTAAATGCTGGCGGGATCAGGCGGCTGTGCGAGACGAACATCAAACAAACTAACATGTGCTTATTTGTATTTGCCATAAACACCTACACATATTCAAGCTACCGTACCCAATTGTCTTCTACATACTCTCCAAAGTGATTCCAAAACCAGTGACAACCATTTCGATGCTATTGAGCAATGCTCCCCCTCCAAAATGTCCTGCTGCACATCTAAATGATGTTTGTAATTGGCAGTGATAAGCGCGAGATTGTGAGGTCACTCCGAGACACGGTGAGGTCACTCCGAGACACGGTGAGGTCACTCCGAGACACGGTGAGGTCACTCCGAGACACGGTGAGGTCACTCCGAGACACGGTGAGGTCACTCCGAGACACGGTGAGGTCACTCCGAGACACGGTGAGGTCACTCCGAGACACGGTGAGGTCACTCCGAGACACGGTGAGGTCACTCCGAGACACGGTGAGGTCACTCCGAGACACGGTGAGGTCACTCCGAGACACGGTGAGGTCACTCCGAGACACGGTGAGGTCACTCCGAGACACGGTGAGGTCACTCCGAGACACGGTGAGGTCACTCCGAGACACGGTGAGGTCACTCCGAGACACGGTGAGGTCACTTCGAGACACGGTGAGGTCACTTCGAGACACGGTGAGGTCACTTCGAGACACGGTGAGGTGAGGCAGTTACATCAGTGAAAGTATGCATTTCTGAATACTTAGCAAGTTACCAAGACTTGGCAATACTTGTGACAGCACACATAAAAAATTTAAATGTCTATGACATGTGTTTTTACAACCAGGCCCATCTGCAATTTCTGCTTTAAAGTGTTTCACTCTGAATAGAAAAATACATAAAAATTTAAATAAGGACAGCGGAACTAAGTCATGGGATAAATAAAAATTGTCCACGCGCAGTGGTAGAACTTCATATTGACTTCTGACTGACAATGACTGATATGCCAGTGACTAGATCATAAACAGAACAAACTCCTACATGGAAAGACTTGAGGAAGAAGGGAGAACACGAGAACGTCACGTTCAAGTCGAGATGCATGAATTAACTTGTAGTTCACTCAATGTTTAATGTATTAGCTAATATTTATTGAAGTGCGTTTCTGCAGTTAACTAATCATTACTTAATAAATTTACCAACCCATGCACACCTTGTTAATGCATCCATAAGTCGTAATGAATTAATGTACTAATTAATAAGTACTACCTCTACCCTTATTAACACAACCTGACACACATCAGCACCACGGACAGCAACATACAGCATCTTTCAGTCGGTTACTGAAGAAAAAACCCACTAGAGTTTGAGGCTTTGTCATTTATCAGAAGCTCTCGGTAAAACTACGTACACTCCACTGAATACATTGTTTTTGTCAAAAGTCAATGCTGGCAGGAGGACAATACATACAAAATTGAGTTAAGAAATGCTCCACTTAATCATCTAGTCTCCAGCAACTGCTCTGGAGCTGTTGCAACAGGACACAGGAATTTTTTGCAATTTGGACTGGATTATGAAATGAATTTGTGTGGGAAAGAAATTGTGAGCCAATCCCACCCAATATTCAATGCAACTGCAGAATAAACTGAATAGCTATGAACATCAATTAATTTATCCATGGCCACATTGGTTAATGATACAGTGTCCTGCTGACCGAACGGATCAACACTCCAACACTCCAATATCCACATTTGACCAACTTTGGTAACAACTCACATTTCATTATGCTCGTCCAGCTTCTCCTCTCTTTCTGGCACCAGCGTATTACTCATGTAAACTATTTACTATCAGCTGTGATTTATTCTAGAAGATTGTCATAGTTTCTCAGAACAAGTTAGTGGCCGACCTGGCTTTATTATCTTGCTGGCTAAGATGACTACATCCATTTTGATTTCATGGTAAGATTTACTTTTTACAGAATATTTCCAAAGTGTAGGTTTACTTCTCAAATTGCCATCTCAGCTATAAATTAGTAATCTATGTAGGAATTCAGCTACATGTTCTAAAATCAACTGGTGACAAATGGTCACATGGCACGAATGCCCTGGTGCTGTGACACAGTAATTATCATGGTTTTAAGGAGCAAACGTCATGTCTGTTCATACACACACGCGTGGCAGATTAGCACACAAACAATGAATGAATGTACTGACACACACACACACACACACACACGTTACATTTCATTATATTTCATGTAATTTGTTGAATACATGAAGCCAAATTAGCATTTTCGTATGATATGCAACGTAGTCACACAGAAAAGGAATTGTAATTAGACAAAATGTCAAATATAAATGGCTTATTTAATGAAAATCAGTTTTGTAATGCCTTAACCATAGTATCAAGGAAAGTAACAAAACAGAGCACTGACTAAAATGTGGGAAGCTGCACTGACTAAAATTCAAATGATAGAAAAAGGACAAATTTACATTTGTAAGAAGTATCCCAACTGTCAAAAATCACATTGTGTTTAAGATGATAGAAATAACACAATATTATTGGTATAGAATTAAAATGAGTCAAACTTACATATGGAGGTGCGTCCAAGCTCTCTGTATTGACCACGACAGGAGGAGGGTTCGCCTAAAAAGACAGAGGGAAAACACCTTAGGATGTCTCTTGGTTGCCCCAAATCCATTAGATAACCAATGCTCGCTCTCTCTAAATAGATATAAATGGTTTTCATATCTACCTTGTAAATTCACAACAAAATGTACATTAATAACATAAGCGCAGACATTCAGTCTATCGTTCCCGATCCCCCCCATACAGAAAGAGCATCAGTAACTTACTCTCCTCATGTTGCTACAGTAACAAATGAGGGAGGAAAGAGAAGAGCAACTGGCTTTTAGCAGAGATTACTAGGGCAGAGTAGCATACGTACACGGCATTTTACACTGCACAATATGCAACGTTGAAGCATGAAGGCTAAATAAATCAAATTAAGTCCTCCCGGCTTGTGTTAATGGTCCTCTCCACTTCTCTATTTCCCCCTCTTCCTCGCTCCCTTTCTCTTTCTCTCTGCCTGGCAGGAGAGTAAAACAAGTACTGTCTTTCTGTCCCTCTCTTCCTCTCTAATCTCCTAGCTCCACGAACCAAATAGCTTGATAGCAGGAGGAAAAAAATATCACTAAACACAAAATGACCAAATGCAGCAAAATAAAATGACGGGTGATTGTGAAGGAAAAAATGGAGGGAAAAAAACCTGTGACGTTGGAGGAGGGATGACAGGAGAGGTCTCAGCCTGGACGAGCGACATTGGGATCACAGGGATTATGGGAGAGAGAGGCAGGGTGGCATCTGTCTGCTAAACAATAGCAGAGGATGGGTCAGAGGTCAGACAAACAGTGCAAAACAGATGAACACCATGGGGACACCCAAATGGCACCCCAGTTCCTACGTAGTGAGTTGCCTCTGACCAAGGCCCAGTTCAAATGTAGTGCGCTGTAAAGGAAGGAGGAGGGTTTAGCATGCAGGCATAGAGAATGTGACATGGTGGGACGGAGGATATGAAGACCGAGAGGTGTGCATGTACGTGTGTGTATGTGTATGCGCATGTCCCTGTCTGCATGCGTGTGTGTGTGCTTGTGTATGCGCGTGTGTATGTGCATGTCCCTGTCTGCATGCGTGTGTGTGTGTGCGAGTGTATGTGTGTGCGTGCGTATGTCCGTGCATATGTGCGTGTGCGTGCATATGTGCGTGTGTATGTCCGAGTGTATGTGCGTGTCTATATGCATGTCTGTATGTATGTGAGAGTTTGCAAATTAAATCCCAATGGGACAATGTGGCACAGCAGGGGGGCTTTGCTTCAACAGATGTTCTATTTGAGATTAGTGAAAATATGAAAATGCAGCATTAACCCCAAAACTGATGTTGCTTTGTGGGGTGCGGTTCAAGAGGTGAAGTCACATGTGTAGAACAGGACCTGCTGACAGACATTTTGAAAATGTGATCATGTGACCAGATTTGATCATGATTCCAAAAGCTGCTCGTATGCATGTAGGCACAAAGCAAATGTATTAGGCAAATGTGGGCTGTTTACTTAAACGCTATTACAATAAATGTTTTGTTTACAAAAACAACTTGTGACATGTGGTGTAGTTGTATCCCAGTACTGACCGCATGAGAGAAAATGTAAACACAGAATTAGATGCTGATATTGGTTATAGATGAGAAATTCCAGTAGCAAATTCAACATCGCGAAGAACTTACTTATAACTGGAATTAAGCGTGTATGGACAGATAGAGATTTATATTAACAATCCTAAAAACATTTCACGCACTGCGGTAGAAACTTATCATTGATACCACTTGTTCTCAGATTCCATTGCTATTTGCTTGTCTAAACCCCCAATTACTTACATACGGTCAAACACATCCTCTAAAAAAATCCTGAAGCATAATCAACAACAACGAAACGGGCATTTTAGGGATTTTTTAAATTTTTGTCTTTGGTACACTGTTATTGCTATAACATGTTAAATGTTTTTGTCTCACGTTGTTGTTCTCTTTATTAGTAAGAAAACCTGGCAAAGGAGAGGACAGTTCAGGTTAATTTAGCATGTTTTTTTAAGGGAGTTTCCAACAATAAACGCAAGTCCTCCAATTCACAACAGCTTTCTCATGTAGTCTAAAAAAACAGCATCATTGTGGTTCTGCAGGTGACACAAGTCTTGGGTTGAGATGCCAGAATGACAAGATGCAATTGAAATGCTTTTCCAATAGTTTCACTCGAGGCCAGTATAATTCAACAAATTATAACTTTATGTTGATTATTTTCAAAACAAATTCCCTGACTTGCTTACAATTCATGAAATATCATAGCCTCTAAAAAAAACGTTGCGCAAAGAAATGTTAAATAAAGAAAACAATTAATGCTTATTTGTTACAAAATGTAATTCACAAAAAAATGCACTTGACAATATTTGGGATTACAAACCGTAACCTTGTTCTTGGTGCAGCTCTGACCAAGCGAAGTTGTTAGCTAGCTAACGTTAACTCTAAGGCTACTCATGTTTAATCGACATTCAAACTTTCATCAAAGTGGCTTGACTGGCTTCTCCTCAGTAAGAATTTGATCATTCGGTAATTTGGTTACTGGGTACTAACATAATAGTGCAGACATTTTCAAGCAAACTATGCCATTCCAACGGAATCAGTAGAGTGAAGGTTAGCAGCAACGGGGGTACATTCACTGACCCGACAACCTCTATAAGCTATGAGGTGAGTCGCTAAAAACAGATGAAGACCGGTGTGCACCATTGGAATTGCACCAAAGGCTTCCTTGACAGTGGCTGGCAGCCTGGTGCTCTGGTGCAGGGAAAGACCGGCATAGACCGCTATGCGACCTGACGGCACATTTACAATTAAACTAAGTGACTAGTTAGCTTATTACATAGTAAGCAGCTATTTATTGAAATAATTGTAGACAAATAACTTCAATGACGATAGTTTCATAGAGCAACGACCAAACACTGCATCTTGTCCTTTAGTAGAAATTGTAACATTACAAAAGCATGCTTAAATTTGTATATAGATGAACTGTTTGAATGAAAGTTGGTCAATATATTTCTCAGTGATGGCAAGGCAGTTTCTTTGTGTTAGGGCTCAATACCCTTCTTTTACATTTCCGACAGCAAAGACCACCAGAGACAATCCCAATGTGAATCAATTGACACCCCTGTGACCCATTTCACTCCAAATCTCTTTGAACCCTTCAGTTTATCAATGGAAGTGATTCAGTAGGCAAACCTGAACTAATTTTAGTGAAGTGTAATAATGTATTGCTCAATCTCGAGACGATATGCTGTAGGGCACAGGCGTAAAACTGGTTCCATAGAGGGCCGAGTGTCTACAGGTTTTTGCTCTCACCTTGTATTTCATTGATTTATTAGGTCACTAAATGGTTAGGTTCTACCCTCACCTGATTGTTTAGGTCTGAACTGGGAACTAATAACATAAAGATCAAATGTTCCTTAGCAAACCTGACGAAGTGATGAATACAATTATCCAAAATTAGAGTAAAGTAGAATTGACTCAAGACTCATGCACATAAATATACAATTAGCTGTAAGCCATTACAAAATTAAATTAAATACTGAAATGTTGATGCAAAACTTCAATAAACAATGTTAAATTATCTGGAGGTACATGATGTGACCCATATCTAACAAATGTAGAAGTCAGTGCTGTGACCTTGATTATGTAAGAGATTCATTTCATGATGCCTGCTGTTGGCTTTATGAGAAAAGTGCATCCGTGTTGGGATAGAGGTTTAATTAATTGCGGTTGTTCTGCTACCGTTGATAAAGCAAGAACCGACTGGAAAACAGCGCCTGAGCTCTAGTGCTAAAATTAGCCTGCATTGACAACATTGATCGGCAAGCCCTACTTTCAGGAGCTGCTCTTCAGAATCCTTAACAATGGAGCTTAATTGCTCCAACAGAATACAAACTAACCTTATATTACAACATGCAGAAGAGATTATATTTCTATTTAATGAGAATGATAAGCCGTGAAAGAATAGCCAGAAAAGTGTTATGAAAATGCAGCTTATATATATTTGCATTCAAGCCTTATCGTGACGAATTATAAATAAATGAGCAAAAAAACAGCATTGACCTTGCCATGATGGTAAGAGACAAAAGGTGCAGTAGAGCCTTCACATAACAAGCATTAAAAAAAAAGACGGACGCCCTACACTCACAGCTCTACATGCCAATATAACCGTATTATGTCTTTGTGAAGTTGCCCTAATTCATAGGGTGCTGTAAATTGCACTGTTCTTACAACTGATTCCCCAAAATGACAAAAGGTATTTAGTCTTACCATGGTACATCAAAAACCAAAGAGCTCAGTGGCAGAGGTTTGCCAATATAAACTGAAAGCCAAGCTGGACATAAAAAAATTATCTAATCACTTGGAAAGCTGGACACATTTAATCCATTGACTCTCAAGATATGCTTGACATCTAAACTTACCTGAGCAAAAGTGGGTGGGGGGGCCACGTACCTTCATCAAATACCCAGTTTGTTCAAAACAAACTCTACCAATAAGAGAAGTTAACAACTGAGAAAAAACGAGCTGAGCATGGCGATAAGACATACCTTCTCAAACGAGAATGGAACCCAAGGTACCCGGGACACCTGGGAACAGAAACCCACATTGGGCTTGAGAGTACCAGATGTGCCACCATTGAATTTGGCTGTGCTCTTAGTGGGGCTCTTCTTAACACTGTCTCGGAGATTGATGAAGCGACTCCTAGCCTTGCAGGAGGCCGGGAGCGTGCAGGAAGTAAAGGTGGCCAGGGACGTGTGCGCTGGAAGATGTTGAGGCTGCTGGTAAGGCAGATGTTGAGGCTGCTGGTAAGGCAGATGTTGAGGCTGCTGGACAGGCAGATGTTGAGGCTGCTGGTAAGGCAGATGTTGAGGCTGCTGGTAAGGCAGATGTTGAGGCTGCTGGTAAGGCAGATGTTGAGGCTGCTGGTAAGGCAGATGTTGAGGCTGCTGGTAAGGCAGATGTTGAGGCTGCTGGTAAGGCAGATGTTGAGGCTGCTGGTAAGGCAGATGTTGAGGCTGCTGGTAAGGCAGATGCTGCTGTTGTTGTTGTTGTTGCTGTTGCATTTGCTGGTGCAGTTCAATGGCGTGCTGCCTTTGATAGGGATGCAGGTGAGCCAGGGACTCCTGGAGGTTAAGGTTCACCCGAGGCTGACTGGGTACTCTACCCGGACCCCTCTCAACATTGTTAGCCGGGGCCTTGGAGCAAAAATCGGGTCTCGGGTAGTACGTAGTCATTCTCCGGAGCCGAGGACGAGAGGACGAGGAAAAACAAAGGTTTTCCGGGTGCAGTACGAGATGAATAGTCTGGATGATGACAGATCTTTCTATTCTGCTTAGGCGGAGTGGAGTTTTTTTCTGCTCGGTGAAGTGGTGGCAAAAAAACACAGCAGAAGCAAAACCCAATCGTGTTTCTCAGGCTTCAGCCCCCTCAACAGTCTGCCTTAGCTGCCTAGTTTCAAAAGATCCCCTCTCTGCCGCCCCCCCAACTCATTCCACATCTCTTGAATCATTTGCTCATTCAACCCCTTCCACTTTAGTATCTCTCTCCTCTCATCTCCCCTCAGTCTCATGCCAATTAATAGGCTCCAGTAAGCGTGGCACATGTCAGCACGGGCGGTGCTCGCTCAGCATGAATAATCAATGGCGCTCCCGGATTCGGATATACACCCATACATGTCATTGTCAGCAGGCCGGCGATGTGACAAGCAGGGAGATGAGAGAGGATCCGAAAAATAAATAGAACTTCCTCAAAGCCCCTGGTGCGCTCGGTCACTTTAGTTAAACGTACAGCTCATCAATTAGATGATCATCTGGTCCTTTGCTGGTTCAACGAATCTACAACACCTTGTTTTTAACTGGATGAAATAGATAGCTATTGTTGTAATAGTAGTTTAGCCAGTAAAGCCGTTACTGCATGATATGATTATTTTGACCAACAGAATCCATCGTCTTTATCACGAAACTCAGCAGTTTTGGCAAAAGCCCCATTTCCATTTGTTTCATATGCAAGTTACGTGCGTGTAGGTTGCTAATCCTTTTCGAATGATGAAGCATCTGCCGCTAATGGGATTTATGTCAGCTATGAAACGCAACACCCGTGACATAACAAGTCCAGGGACTGTATTCAAAACCACGCAGGACAAACTCCGGTCGGACCCTCCGGCTTAAACACTGATTAGCAATTGGTCTCCCCGCTCCATTCTGAAAGCTCTAGATGGTCAGTTTACTCTATGAACGTTATATTTCAGGGCCGGCTAAAAACCATGAGACGGAAAGCCGGCTTGGAGCTCCATATTCTGCATGAGCGTTTCTGCCCTGCCCATGCATCTGTCTCCCACGCGGTGCTCGTGGAGACCAGGGAGAGTTATGGGACATAAAAAAGGAAGAATGTGCAGACCCCCGGTAGAGCAGGGAGAAGACCCATCACCAAGAGACATGTGTGGTACGAAGTGGGGAGCTCAGACCCCCCATATCAGGCTCATGCACATGTTACTGCTCATATTCCAAATTTCCGTTGCCGTGACAACATTATGGAGCAGACAAATTCCAGGTAGATATGAACAACTGGAATTGCATGTGGCGACGGAGCAAACATTCACGCATAATTTACAGACAATTTAACAACACTCGTGTTCTGAAGGACACATTTGGTCCGCACTTCTATATGATGATGCCGAAATCTGATTCTGTCCATTCTCTTCGTGTAACTTTCCTCGCCTGAATATGAATAGGTCCCCATGGAATGTTCTGCCGTTGTTGATTCACTTGGTTTTTGCTAAAAGCAAATTCAATCACGCTGATGACAGCTTAGCCACACTGTTCCCAGCCAATCTGATTGTATGGAGCCGATCCACTCCTGAACCAATGACATGTTGCCTGGCATGAACACAGTGACAGATGGCCATCTATTCACCAGTACGTATGTATCTATCCATGTACAGTCATACACGGCCTTCACAGTGTGAATTATTTAACCCTTGGATGAAACAATTTATAGGGCAACAACTAAGCATAACCCACATAGCGTTGACATGACAACTACTGCCTGATTCAATGAGCGTATTTACATGCGAGCGAGCCACAAGCTGACTAGGGGTTGGGGGGGGAGGAGCGATCAGGCACACCCTCTTCAGCATTCAGAGCCGCCCTCTACTGCACAAACGGCAATATACCAGCTGTCAGTAACACGCCAGCCATGTACCATTTATACGTGTCTATACATCATCTATATGTGTCAATAAAAAGGCCAATTAAGCACACGGTGAAAGTGTTCAGCCAGCCACGCGTCAATACATAGTTGTTTTTGTGGCCCTTGTTTTTTTTTTACTGAAAACCTGGATTCATTAAAGCCGTTTGCCAACATGCTACATATCCCGACGGTATAGTAAACAGATAACGCTAAGAAATGTGTTCTTTCTTAAATTGGTTACTCCTTTTTAACAGTAGCCAACGTGAATTCTTTACTATGGGAAGGTGAATTTGCAACAGTTAGCTGTGCTTATATTTCAATAAAAAAAAAACAGAGAAACCGATTGAATGAAAACAAGTGTTTAACCTTTCGGGGATATGAGACGACAGCCGTGGGTTGTCCAATGAAAAATGTGCGTCTGCATATAATGGAAGATATAAACTCTACTGGGGATCTGCTGGGGTGGATTAAGATTAGCGACGCTCAGCGGTGACGTCAAAGCAGCGTATCTCCAGCACCATCTACAGGCACAAGAACGCACATGCGGCTTTAAATCAAGAAAACCTTTCCCTTTCAAATAACCACTAACCAGCCAATCGGCTCTCTGAAATGATCAAAACAAATGGAGAATTACAATTACAGACAGGAACCCATCAAAACACATCTTCTTAAAACTATTGAAATACTGGTAATAGAAGAAACTGTCTAAGCCATTAAATTACAATTTTAAAAATGATTTAAACTAAATGATTTTCTGAATATTAATTTATATCATTGTATCAATTAAACAATAAAACGGAAAACACTGACAGTTTTTGTGTCTGCTCTACAAATAACGTAGTGCAGAAAATTATGTTTAGAACAGGAACCTGGATCTCACCCAATAAATTTAACAGGATGAATTTGAGTTAGGTTCGGTTGGTTGGAGTGACACTACATAGCTTTACCACCTGTGGCTTTAATAAGTAAATGATAGTGTCCTATCAACCACAGACAACAGTTAGGAATCAGATCTGTAACAAGAAGGCAACTATCCCGAGTCAGCAAGGTTAATCCTAACTGCTTCTGTAAATTGATCTGGAAATAAAATGCTTAATGACGCAAATGTTAACTTTTCATGTAATCCCAGTACTTCTATATCCTATGAATAACAAATGAGCACAGCTGCACTTTATAGTTTCTAATTTCGCATACAGAGCAATTTACTGGGATTATGCGTTGAGAGCCTTGCTCAAAGGCACAGCAACAGTTTCCACCTACACAAGGATATTATGGTAAATGGCCACGTGTTCACCCAGAATCCTCACCTGTATGTACGTATTCTGTGCTCATTGCACATCTGATCAGTAACACCCGACTAACAGAGCAAAATGTGAAGCCACTTGGAAACGACCGCCAGATGAGAACACATGCAATCCATTAGTGCAAAGCATTATCATCACGTTCGCTCCACATGCCTGTTCACCTCACAATCGTTGTCAAAAGCCATTCTGAGGTTCTCCTCATACGGCGAGCTAGTATGTCACCCTTGGTGCCGTAACATAAACTGAATCACTGTGTCAGATATGCACAACATAAACAGGCCGAGTTCATCGGTCGTCATAATATAAGCGAGACGAGGCAGATGAGACTTTAGGACAGAGGGGACTGACAATAGGTGCAGTGTGTGTGTGTGTGTCAGAGAGAGGCCAAGGTAGGCAGGGTCCCTGATTCAGAGGCAGTATATAGGAGGGGATGGGGGGGGGTGCGTGTCAGGAACCTGGTGGTTGCTAGGAAACGCTGGGAAAGGCATGTGCTACTGCAGGGGTTCCCAACATCAGCCTTCATTTGTGTGTTACTGCAGGTTTTCCTTAATTCACTACGTACATTGCCTGGTCTCTCAGTCGGCGTGTTATACGAGCGCTTGCCTCGATGTGTCGAAGCGTGAACAATATATATTTTAAGAAACAGATATAAATTGTATTTGCCCTTTACCATCCAACCATGCTACCCTAATCCCTGACTGTTAAGATGGGTATTTTAACCCTCTCCGGGGAAACGGGCGACATGACGTGTGTGCGTGTGTGTGAGCAGACGATAGTTACGGTGCCGACAAAAACACTGTGCCCTTATCACATCACCTTGAACGCCAAAGGCACAAGATAAACAAGTGAAAGTGTATTTGTGTGTTTCTAAGGCACTTGGATTCATCTTATTCACGACTAACAGGTTTCTACTCAGACGTCACATTTCAGTGTCGTTGACGCCGCAGCCAATAAAGCTCCAGTATAATGAGATTCATGTCTCTGACACGTTGACATGAGTCGCTGATTTTCTGGCAGGGCGTTTCTATACTGCTGATGCTGCCGCACACGACTCTGAAGACTTCTCCCAGATATACTTTCCGTGTATTTTTACACCGGCGCGCGTGTCCAATCACACATGACGCAGCACCCCACAACTAGACCCTGTTTCGACTTATTTACACCATCACAGCTCAGTGAACCCCGATACATCTTAGCGCACCTCCAAAGCCACGTCACAAGGAGACATCCCAACTGGCTGCCCTGACCACCAGCACAACACACACACACACGCTGGATGTCTAGTTGCATTGTGTACACGGAGATACCAACTACACCCCAAAACACACACACACACACACACACACACACACACACACACCCTCCCAGGCTGCCCCACAGGACAACATCCACCTGAGACGCCAAACACGCCAGGCGACAGACATAAAGGCAATTAAACTGGCGTCCTGAACCCACGTCCAAACTTACGAATAATTGCGCGAGTTGGGACACACAAAACCTGCCGTGAGAGCAGAGCAGTGTGGCTGACACCGCACACCCACCCACCCACACACCTGTTTTGTTTTCCTAACGCGTCGTATGAATTGACTCAGGCGGCGCAGTAACGCATTCGGCAGGAGGCCCGGTGAGGGGGACCTACCAGCAGGCGCCGGTGCAGCCTCTTGGTCCTCCTCAGGGTGCCCATGATGCGGCGGCCCATCTTTTTGGCGTACCACACGGAGTTGAGCATGCCGTCACCGTGGCTAGGCTGCTGTCGTTTGTAGGTCCTGTGTCGACGCTCCTGCCGCTGCTGCTGCAGGCTGAGGGGTGGTGGTGGTTGTCGGGAGGAGAGGACAGGAGAAGGTGGGGGGGCTTCACTCTAGCTCGTGTTGTCTCTCCCCCGCCTGCCCCCCCCACCCACCCCACTCAACCACCCACCCTTCCACACACTCCTCTGTCCCCCCTCTCTCACAAACAAAACGGAGGCTGCAGAGGCAGCCGGTGGCCGGAGGAGGAAGCGAGATCTCCGGATTCTTGACGGACGTTGAAGACAGTCTAGCGGACGGATGGATTGACAGGCTTCACCTTGGTCAGGCTACGGAGAAGCGAGGAGGTTCTCAGGGGGGAGTAGGCAGGAGCTGAGAGAGAGAGAGGCTGACTGTGTGTTCGGTGCGCTCCCTATAGCAGGCACTCAGGTCTGCGCAGTCTGTCTCGTTAGAGGACCTGGACGTGACGGGAGAGTCAAATCATCCTCCCGGGGCGGATTAACCTGCATGGTCGTCTAGCAAGGAGATGAGTGACACGAGTGTCTGTCCTCCTGGAGCACAGGGAATGTCAGACTGGTGCAGGAGATGGGAGACTGTGAAAGATAGATAGAGAGAGGGTGTGTGTGTGTGTGTTTGTGTGTGTGTGTGAGAGAGAGAGAGGAGAGAGAGGAAGAGGGTGTGTGTGTGTGGGGGGGAGAGAGAGAGAGAGAGAGAGAGAGAGAGAGAGAGAGAGAGAGAGAGAGAGAGAGAGAGAGAGAGAGAGAGAGAGAGAGAGAGAGAGAAAGAGACAGACAGGAAGCTAGAAAGATAGCAGTCTTAAAACCTCCACTCACCGTATCTGAAATGTTGCCCCCCTTTTCTCTCCCCCATCCTACATCTCTACATTCTGACTCCCTCTCTCCCCCATCCTCCATCTCTGTACATTCTGACTCCCTCTCTCCCCCATCCTCCATCTCTGTACATTCTGACTCCCTCTCTCCCCCATCCTACATCTCTACATTCTGACTCCCTTTCTCCCCCATCCTACATCTCTACATTCTGACTCCCTCTCTCCCCATCCTACATCTCCGTACATTCTGACTCCCTCTCTCCCCCATCCTACATCTCTACATTCTGACTCCCTTTCTCCCCCATCCTACATCTCTACATTCTGACTCCCTCTCTCCCCATCCTACATCTCCGTACATTCTGACTCCCTCTCTCCCCATCCTACATCTCCGTACATTCTGACTCCCTCTCTCCCCCATCCTACATATCTACATTCTGACTCCCTCTCTCCCCCATCCTCCATCTCTGCACATTCTGACTCCCTCTCTCCCCATCCTCCATCTCTGCACATTCTGACTCCCTCTCTCCCCCATCCTCCATCTCTGTACATTCTGACTCCCTCTCTCCCCCATCCTACATCTCTACATTCTGACTCCCTTTCTCCCCCATCCTACATCTCTACATTCTGACTCCCTCTCTCCCCATCCTACATCTCCGTACATTCTGACTCCCTCTCTCCCCATCCTACATCTCCGTACATTCTGACTCCCTCTCTCCCCATCCTACATATCTACATTCTGACTCCCTCTCTCCCCCATCCTCCATCTCTGCACATTCTGACTCCCTCTCTCCCCCATCCTCCATCTCTGCACATTCTGACTCCCTCTCTCCCCCATCCTCCATCTCTGTACATTCTGACTCCCTCTCTCCCCCATCCTCCATCTCTGCACATTCTGACTCCCTCTCTCCCCCATCCTCCATCTCTGTACATTCTGACTCCCTCTCCCCTTATCCTCCATCTCTGTACATTCTGACTCCCTCTCTCCCCCATCCTCCATCTCTGTACATTCTGACTCCCTCTCTCACCCATCCTCCATCTCTCTACATTCCTCCATCCTCCATCTCTCTACATTCTGACTCCCTCTCTCCCCCATCCTCCATCTCTGCACATTCTGACTCCCTCTCTCCCCCATCCTCCATCTCTGCACATTCTGACTCCCTCTCTCCCCCCTCCTCCATCTCTGCACATTCTGTCTCCCTCTCTCCCCATCCTCCATCTCTGCACATTCTGACTCCCTCTCTCCCCCATCCTCCATCTCTGCACATTCTGACTCCCTCTCTCCCCCATCCTCCATCTCTGCACATTCTGACTCCCTCTCTCCCCCATCCTCCATCTCTGCACATTCTGACTCCCTCTCTCCCCCATCCTCCATCTCTGCACATTCTGACTGCCTCTCTCCCCCATCCTCCATCTCTGTACATTCTGACTCCCTCTCTCCCCCATCCTCCATCTCTGTACATTCTGACTCCCTCTCTCCCCCATCCTCCATCTCTGTACATTCTGACTCCCTCTCTCCCCCATCCTCCATCTCTGTACATTCTGACCCCCACTGGTTGATGCTTGGACGGCTCTAGTTACGTTCAACATTATTCTGGTCATTCTGCTTCCATTTAAAACATGAGTCAGCAGAGCGGCTCAGACTGGGAGAACGCTGACTTATTGTAACGCTCCAGTGATACAGGAGGAATGATGGGAGACTGGCAGTATGGGACCCAAAGACAAGCACAATGCTCTGGAGATTTCTTGGGAGTTTCAGTTAAGAGAGGATTACTGCAGTACAATTCACATTTAGAAGTATCGGACCACATTGCCTTAAGTGGCCCTAAGCACAAAACAATTAATGATCGGATTTCAGCGCATTTCCATATATTTAGAGAATTTAACACAACCTTTGAGGTGAAACCAATGTGATGCAACCACTAATGAAACACTAAGAAACGCAAACGATTTCCCAATGTTTTCTGATCGCTGATAAGAAAAGGATCCACAACAAAGCCTCAATAACCTCCAGAGGAACAACTCCGATATCTGCAAAGGTTAGACTATGTACATAAACAACTTTCCGCGTTTAAATATGCTAGACCGTCAACATTTGATAGGAGCCCAAAATGTGCCCGACATTCAGCAAACATGACACATTCCAAACCATTAAACCCGGCCTACTGGGCTATATTTTTGGTTTGTCAATGACACTTGGATGCTGAGCTTTTATTTCAAGTTGACAGTCAAAAGAATTGTAAATATTTTTTTTTTAATCTTTTTCAAAAATAATACTAAGCTACGGTTGAATAAAAAATAAAACAAATGATATGGTGGCAGAGTAAAAAGGACATCATGCCATGTTTAATGTAGAATACATTTTATTGGACAGGTCAGTTAATTAAATCTTTTACTTTCCAGACTTCTGTTATCCTGTTTCTCATATAAACTGCCCTTTTCACTTTCAACATAGTTACATTTCAGTAACAAAGACGCACATTGGAAAATGTTGATTTTAATCAACTATTTGCAAGTACAGATTAGTGCTCGGAATAAATGCAGGTACATCTAATTGAGAGTACACTTTCACTCACCTGGCAGAGAAAACCAGGTATTTGGCTAAAAGTTTATTTCTACTAGTGGAAAGTAAAACGCCATATGAGTATACAAATCACTGTAATTCACTCATCTTTATCCTGGGTTCCAGTATCCACGGACCGGACGTCTTGGTCCTGACTGAAGCGCCAGCACTCTCTCCCGCCCACTTCCTTCTCCCTCAATAGCTCATGCAAAGACCTCAATTTTCTTGGTGTCAGTTTTCTTCTTCTTTGGTCTGCATCGACATACATCTCCGGTGTTGCCATGGCACCATTTGAGCGAGAGGAAGGGATGAAAAGACAGAGAAACGGACATAACGTACGCCCCGTTCTACTCTCCCGCCCGACGCCATAACTTTCGCCCCTGCCTTCAGTGATTCTTGGGACGTGCAATTTATAAAATGTCTGTTATTGGTAGTTGAGAGAGCTTCTGCCGGCGTCACCGAGGGAGATGGAGAAGCCAGTGATGCTGCCGTGGATGAACTGTCAAACAACAATGGGCTGTGGGATGGGAAATAGCCCATTCAACGTTTCTTGGCCAATAACCACCTGCAGGGGTTACAGGGGGTACTTGTGTATGATTTGTGTGCAGGCATGATCATATGCACGCGCATGAACACGCGCATGAACACACACACACAACCAACCAAAGTGGCAATTAAAGTTACCATTAAAGATGCTCACACCTCAACTAAAACAAAATGTCGGCAAAGCAAGACAATGGAAATTTGACAACATTAAAAACGCAAGCAATCTTTAAATCTACACAATCAACAGGGTCAGAAACTGGGTCAGAAACCAACCTGGACAAGCTAATAATATTCGGTCAATCTCAAAGGAGGTAATTTTATTGTTTAGAGGCAGGATCCTACATAATGCCACTTTAATGTGATAAATGTTGCGCTGGTCAAAGAAGCTCTCCCAATAAGCGCATACTGCATCTGTTCTCTGAGTCACCATTGTACGAACGAGTCACCATTGTACGAACGAGTCACCATTGTACGAACGAGTCACCATTGAACGAACGAGTCACCATTGTACGAACGAGTCACCATTAATTTTGGGAAAGAACCAGGAACCTAAACATCACAGATTACGTGCATCCTCACAATGTTAATTTCAGAACTGTTAAAGGTGAAATTACAGGAACACTATGTTGGCCATGCCCAGTAGACTAGATATTTATCATAACTTTTTGACAAGCAAGCGAAGACATCTCCTCGTCGGTTAAGCTTACATATTGCACTCTTTGGGGGTTACGTTAGCGAACCCTTACACATTCCATTGTGCCTTGTAGTCATTGTACGCCTTATTAAGAAGAAAATAAAAAATGCCATCTCTAAAGAAGGAAAATGTATTTCTAATAGCTGAACCCTTTAACATAATTCTTTTTTTAGATGTGGTATATCATAAGCTATTTGTGTGCATCAAATTAGCTAGTTAAAACTAGCATCACCAGCCGTTTTTTTCTCTAACTTTGCTAGCTAATGAAAAAACTTCCATCTGTCTCAAAAATGTTGATGACACGACAGAAAAATTTTCTATTTAACTTCTGCAATGTCAGCATACTGAGCCCCTAGTGTAATTTAGACAACAGTCATTAGTCTGCTTTTTAGTCATTAGCCCCAATTATTGTTTTGACCATCAGGGCTACACAGCAGACACACTTTTCCATTTATAAAGGGATATACTGTTCACTGTAATTTAGACAAGTTAGAACATCAAAAATGGTAGATTCTATATACGTCGATACGTAACGATATAAACAGCCATTGTCAAAATCCAAAGGACGAAATGTCCAAAGCATGACAGCGCAGCACAAAAACAAATTGTTTGCTCACCTAAACCAAAGCCCAGCCATGCCGAAGATGTACAGATGTTGGTCCGAAAAAAGCTCACATTCCTCAATACACAACAGTCTGTCATTTTGCATTGCGAGTGCAACATCCAAACAGACTTTTGTGAGACAGGCACCTCAGTCCAGGCAAAGAGACTGATGGTGCAAAACGTCATACACACTAAATAGCAAATAAGTACAAAGTACTAAAAGCATTACATCAAAAGATATCAGAGCATCTAAGGTCAACGCCGGGAGTATGTGAGTTACCTGGAACGGCGCCTGGCTTTGGGGACAGGAGGTTGAGGAGGAGCGGGGGGAGAGGAGGAGCGGGGGAGAGGAGGAGGAGGGGGGGGAGGGAGGAGCGGGGGAGAGGAGGAGCAGGGGGAGAGGAGGAGCAGGGGGAGAGGAGGAGCAGGGGGTGAGGAGGAGCAGGGGGTGAGGAGGAGCAGGGGGTGAGGAGGAGCAGGGGGTGAGGAGGAGCAGGGGTGAGGAGGAGCAGGGGGTGAGGAGGAGCGACTCAGGGCCTTGGGGATAAAGGGCGGTAGGGGAGAGGGGAGGGAGAGACCGATGCCCTAAAACGGACGTCCCATCAAAGACGCATTACAAAGATGCTACCTACCTACAAACAGGCGGTAAGGGCGTGAAACTGAACGGGTAATATGCAATACAGAGTATTCAGCCCTCATAACTTACTCCACATTCTTTTGGGTTGTAGACATGATTTTTATATATTTTATCGTCCGTAAACACACTCTCCACCAAATTGTATATTACAGCAAGCAGTAGTTTAACAACGGGTTTTTTCACAACCATTACAAATTTGAGTCTACCTTGGTAACCAAGCAGCTTTGCTTGTAGAACCTCTGAAGCTACGTCAGGTTGGATGGGGAGCTCCAGTGAACTCTCCACAGACAACCTTATTTACTTCACCTGTGAGTCGTCATAATGTTTAGTCTCAACAGGGTACTATTGTGTATTATAATAATTGTCATTTCATCATTGCACTGTTAGACTCAATGTCTTCTTTGTAATGCCAATGCATACATGTTGCGGAAAGAACGTAGCAGGTTGTCTCTAGCGATATTTAAGACTCAAGGCAGCTCACCTTTTTAGAGAATGCATTAGTACAATATTGACTACCTGTACACTCGACAGCCGTTCATACTCAGCGTTTAATTTCGAGGTTGTTTGGTACAAACAAGGACAATCGATGCTAGTAGAAGGCACTTACAATAAAAAAAAATTGGTGGGGTTCCATTAATTCATCTGGGGCAAAACGCATTGAGATATCGGACTGTCAGGGGTATTGAGTGTATTTGATTCACCAAATATCTGCCCAATGGGTTTAGCACCAGATGGCTTCACTTTTGCTTTACATGCACTGTGGACTGAGACCTAATATTGACTCGCACAACACCGAACTCCTATAAAGTTCTAGAGACATCAAGGACGATCAAACAAGATGCGGCGGAGCTCAATTAGTGTCACGATTAAAGTAGAACATGAACAAATGTAATCAATTTTAAATTAAATCCATAACACGACAAAATATGGAAAATATGAGAAAATAAACATCACGGCAAAGAAGGAAAAAATAGAAGAAAAGGACGAGGGGCATTATGGGATCTCTGTGTACAACCAATAGCATCCTCCTGTAGGCCTACAAGATATGCAACTGTTTGCTGTGCTGGGTTGGTCCTGAGAGAATATGGAGGAACCAGGGTTGGATTGATAGTTTAACAATAACTCCGGCCAGGAGACTTACAGTAAGCAATTAGTCTGAATAAAGAAAGACTGACTCTCCAGGACAATAACTGATTGTACTGCAAAGCCGTAGACAATGCAGCAATATTTGCCAGACATTATCAATGTGACTGACAATGTTTAACCTATTTAAATGAGTGGTGAAGCGTAAAAACGTGGGCATAGTTGATCAGAGGCAAAAGGGACAGTCAACATTTTGGACAGAGCGAAGAGTCAAACCTGTGCAAAATATCAGATGCTCATCTGTCTTCTGTTGCAGGCACTTCCTTCCTTGTCATACACTCTGCATACACTAACCCTAACCCATTCTGACTCATTACTTGTTTTCAACTGGATTGTGCATATATGTTTCCAACCCAGGTATGTTATTACTCAGACTAATAATAAAGGCAGTGAGATGTCCCATACATGTAGAGACTAGGCAACAGGTTTAGAAAATCATAGTCTACAGTTTTAACACCTGCCATAACAGGTTATCAGGCTAAGTACATGCATTTAAAAATGACATGACTTAATTCCTCACCACCGGCTTGTCTAATGTGAGTGTACAGCGTAGTTCAGATAAGATACAGGGCCAACAGTTTATCTGCGTAGTCTCAACCAAGGGCTGACCCAAAGCATTAAGAGTAATAAACAAGATAATTCCAACAGCGATAATCAGTCCACCCAGAGCAAAATGTGTAAACACATCAAGTCGATTAAAAACCTACGCTAAAGAATGATGTGTTCCTCTTCGTTACACAGTATCCATTATGGAAGAAACATCGTGCAGTGGCTTGATATCACCTCAGGATGGCGGCAAAGACCCATCAAAACTTCAGCCCAGTGTGGAAAATCTTTTACTTTTACTCTTTAACCTAGTTTTGAGACTCTTATGTGGATACTGAGATGGACTACATATGGCTAGAATGGGACAAATGTCACAAACTCATAGATTGATGCCTCAGTGTTTGAAACCAAGTGTGTTACAGAAAAATACAGTGGATATAAAAAAAGTCTACACACGCCTGTAAAAATTACTGGTTTTTGTGATGTAAACAATGAGATAAAGATAAATCCTGTCCGAAGGTTTTCCACCTTGAAAGGGACCTGTAACGTGAACAATTCAATTGAAACAAACTGAAATCTTGGAGGGAAAAAATATCAAATAATAAAAACGTACAATAACCTGGTTGCATAAATGTGCTCTTATCACTGTGGGTGTGACTGTGTTCAGAGTTAACCAATCACATGCTTAAACTCATGTAAAATAGAAGTCATTACACACCTGCCATAATTTAAAGTGACAAATTAAGGTCAGCTGTTCAAGTAGGATTTTCCTGACATTTTCACAGTGAACTTCCAAAGCATCGATCTCATAGGTGAAAGATATCAGTCAGGAGAAGGGTACAAAATGTTTTCCAAAGCATTAGATATACCATGGAACACAGTGAAGACAGTGTCATCATCAAGTGGAGAAAATACGTCATCACAGTGGAGACATTACCAAGAACTGGACATCCCTTCTAAATTGAAAGAAAACTGGTCAGGGAGTCTTACAAGAGGCCTATAGTAACATTAAAGGAGCTGCAGGTATTTCTGGCCAGTACTGGCTGTGTACTACATGTGACAACAATCTCCTGTATTCTTCATATGTATGGGCTATCAGGAAAGTGTTAACACATTTTGGGGATTAATTGTGATCGAAATTTAAAGCAGATATAAAAAGCACTCTATGGGCCACAATTGCTCATCTGTTTAATGCAAAGGCAGCCCTATAAACTTTATTTGGTATAAAACTCTGGGACTGACCTGGGGACAATTTAACCACTATGATACATACAGATGACAACAGCTTCTAATAAATTCTTTTATTTTCCAAGTTAGAATGTGTCTGTCAGGTTTTGATTGGCAGATAATGTTATATTTGTTTGCAATTCATTATTTGTTCTGAAGGGGGCGCTTGTTTACTGGATATAAGTGGCGCTCTACAAAAGCACATCACCCTGAATCTTAAAACAGTGGGAGAGAACTGCTTTAAATAGAAGCTTTCCAGTGTAAAAAAGGTCCCACAATATGCACAAAGCCGATGCATGAGTTTAAAGTGGCAGTAAAAGGTGTTGATGGTTTAGCTACCTAGTTGTTATCATATTTTTTTCATTTTTTACTGCTTTTAGGCACAATCCATGCAGAAAAGTTATATTTTCGTTTCACCTATAATAGAAAAAAAAAAAACGGCAGATACGGGGCACAAAAATCCCAGATGACAACATGAATGAACATCAATATCCACATAAAAGACATTGCATGTGTAATAACGATGTTATGAAACTTTTGAGATGAGCAGTGTGGATAAATTCGTCAAAAACAACAAAAAATTATCTCCCAACATATTCTATAGGTGTACGATTTTGTTTGTGAATGCAAGCAACCCGTCTTAATATGGATACAGTATCAATCAGTACAATATACAAAACGTGCATTTTAAGTTTTTTTTTTTTAAGCAAGGACCCACGTGTGCGATAATCATCGATGATGACACAATGTATTCATATGTAAACTCAATAACAAGGTGCATTTGATGATTAAATGTACTGTGCAAATGTACTGTGCAATTTCAGTAAGAAGAAAGCTTTTTGTTAAGTATATATAACACAACAGATAGTGTACACTCGTCTAACCTACCTTCATGGGTGAGATGTGCGCGTGGGCCACATAGCCGTGGATGTTTTCAATCTGAGAGACGTTCCGCTCGGCCACCTGGACCAGCTCGGGGCCCGGGCCCTCGTCACTGAGCGGAGGGGAGCTCGGCTCCTGGGGGGACGTGTCCTCATCATGGTGCCTGTATTTCTGGAGAAGGGAAGAGGAGGATGAATGTGGATCAGTTTTGTGTTGATCTGTGTGTGTGTGTGTGTGTTTATCTGTGTGTGTGTGTTGATCTGTGTGTATGTTTGATTAATGGACCCCGATCACATCCATTTTGCCACACATTCACCAGGCACATCCCTGGGCTCCAAGACAACCAGTTTATTGGCCTACTAGGAAGACAATAGACAGAGGTCCGTTACCAGGA
Organism: Dallia pectoralis; assembly: GCA_029465975.1. NCBI lineage: Eukaryota > Metazoa > Chordata > Actinopteri > Esociformes > Umbridae > Dallia > Dallia pectoralis. Next base: position 8,280,212 of record CM055732.1, on the reverse strand, counting down.
GGCCAATAGACAGAGGTCCGTTACCAGGAGGACAATAGACAGAGGTCCGTTACTAGGAGGCCAATAGACAGAGGTCCGTTACTAGTAGGCCAATAGACAGAGGTCCGTTACCAGGAGGACAACAGACAGAGGTCCGTTACTAGGAGGCCAACAGACAGAGGTCCGTTACTAGGAGGCCAATAGACAGAGGTCCGTTACTAGGAGGCCAATAGACAGAGGTCCGTTACCAGGAGGCCAATAGACAGAGGTCCGTTACCAGGAGGCCAATAGACAGAGGTCCGTTACCAGGAGGCCAATAGACAGAGGTCCGTTACCAGGAGGCCAATAGACAGAGGTCCGTTACCAGGAGGCCAACAGACAGAGGTCCGTTACTAGGAGGCCAACAGACAGAGGTCCGTTACCAGGAGGCCAATAGACAGAGGTCCGTTACTAGGAGGCCAATAGACAGAGGTCCGTTACTAAGAGGCCAATAGACAGAGGTCCGTTACTAAGAGGCCAATAGACAGAGGTCCGTTACCAGGAGGCCAATAGACAGAGGTCCGTTACTAAAGGCCAATAGACAGAGGTCCGTTACTAGGAGGCCAATAGACAGAGGTCCGTTACCAGGAGGCCAATAGACAGAGGTCCGTTACTAAGAGGCCAATAGACAGAGGTCCGTTACCAGGAGGACAATAGACAGAGGTCCGTTACTAGGAGGCCAATAGACAGAGGTTCGTTACTAGGAGGCCAATAGACAGAGGTTCGTTACTAGGAGGCCAATAGACAGAGGTTCGTTACCAGGAGGCCAATAGACAGAGGTCCGTTACTAGGAGGACAATAGACAGAGGTCTGTTACTAGGAGGCCAATAGACATAGGTCCGTTACTAGGAGGCCAATAGACATAGGTCCGTTACGGACAGGTAAGCTAGCAGATGTCCGTAGAGGAAAGGACAGATAGGAAGGAGGAGTCTCTTAGCAACCTACAGGATCAATGTGCTGCCAAAACACTTTTCACTGTGCCACTGATCTAAAAGTGTGTATTGGAGGGCACAGTAATTCACCAAAAATGCTCGGGGATGTCCCAAGGTAGACTGGTCTCTGATTAGCTGGCACAGTCTTTCCTACTCCCTTGGTCATGTGGTACACTGCCAAATACAGTACGCTGAGCAAACCAACATGGAATCAGGCTAGACTAGAGGAGACATCCCCACTGCAATTTCCAGTGCTGCATAGCAGATGGAAGACCTCCAAATCCCACACAAATAAAACTATTCAGCCCTGGTCTTGAATGACATGCTGACCAACAAATAAGATGCTTCGCCCACAGCAAAACAGAATGTCTGATCAGATTTGAGACCACATTTTATGTTTTCTAAATACTTATCAAGTGCCAGACCAGCTTTAAATAGCCCATGTCCCTAAATATTCTTATTCAATTACTCCCACATTCAAAAGGAAAGAGAATGACTGACCTAATGCTGCAGGATTAATTGAACTGTCTGGTGCAAAAGAATCTGATTTCATTCATGAAATATTTATACAAACATTTTGAAGATTTGAAAGGATAATGCATGTCGTTAACACAGAAAGGCGAATAGAATTTTGATTCTGGAGAGACAACGACCTCTCCCAGTGTTATGAAGGTATACTGTGGACAGCCCTGAATTAGAATCTGAACCACGCTACCGGGACCACGCTACCGGGACCACGCTACCGGGACCACGCTACCGGCCCTGTGCTCATTAATGAGAAGCAGACTTTTTTCAGGGATTGATCCGACTAAACGTCATATCACAGCAGAAGCCATTCATCTCTGCTTTATGCAATTGAATCATAATCACTTTTACCCACATGGCTTCTGAATGCAAGACTACTGAAGAAAGCAGGACTAAGTTCCAGTAAATGTACACCTGCGCGCTCAAATCAGGTCACAACAAGGTTTGCCATCGAGCAGCTCTCCTCCTCAACCACCCTCAATTCCTCAGAAAATGTATTGGTGTTGCCATTTAAAATATTTAATTACCAACAGAATTCATCTAGGAGAGCTCATATGTGCTCACACTCACGTATCACAGGGCACATCTTTTAATGACATTGAGTACTTGTGATGGAAAACGTCCCACAACAGAAACAACAGCCACCCTTTATAAAACCAAACAGCGTGGGCCTTCCTCCCTGTGCTGGAGTGGCAGCCAGATCATGGGCAAGTTTGCAACAGGAAGAACATTGAAGTATACCAGTCAACTAGCAGACCGACTACGAGTAAAACAACCAGTGTGTGAACACGCCAAGCAATTCCACTAATATGCAACAGAAATAAAGCAGTAAGGGCAATGTGCACGTGCCATTTTACGGTCATGCTCAAGCGGCTAATGACAACCTCCGCCTCCAGAGGCGTGCAGTGACTCTCCTCCCTCCCCGTCCCCCCATCGCCTTGGCAGCGGTTAAAGCGATGCATCACGTCGGAGAGCAGAGAACAGCAGGGCCGGCCAAGACAAAAGCAAGCGCAGACTCCCGCCAACGATGCTAAAAATAGAAGCAAGTGAGCAAGCGACATACAACACACACACACACACACAGTGTGTGTTTGGGGGAGTTCAGTGGAAAAAATAAAAGACTGGGTAATTAGCGATTTTACAGCGAGAAACAATTGACGCGCTCGGCTTGAGCTAGCGCTGAAAGACATAGCTGTGATTCTGTCATCTATGGAATGCCATTTCCGCCAATATTAAATAAATAAATGCAGCTATGAAATAATAAATAGTCATCAGCACGAGACCAGATGATGATAAATGGAACCACACGATCATCGTGGTTTTCTATGTAGAATACGCATTTCTATGTATTTTTCAGTAGTGTAACAGTGAAAAGTGATGACAGGCTAAGAAAAAATACCTTTATACCAAATTACAGTGCTGTGAAGATTTTCAGACGTTATTTTTTCTGCACCTTATTTAAGTTGAATTTGGGTTGTCTGTTTTTCCGTGTTGAAGTAATGCATGGAGCAAGTCTGAAATAATGACATCACTTCAATATGCTTGTCTCATTTGCTTGGTGTGCCAGTTAATGAAACATGCAATACGCAGGTATTATAGGTTATTTCCCACCATAGGCAATTAAACCAATGACATTGATTTTAGCAATAAGGCACACGTAGGTGTTGCCAATATACCACAGCTAAGAGCCGTTCTTAGGCACAACAACACATTGTTTAGTGCCTGCACCCATCGCTTAGCCATGGTATATTCAGAAACCTGCAAGATGCATTATTCAGATAATAAACTGGTTACAAATGCAATTAGAGCAGTAAAACGTGCTGTGATGTCATACCTGTGGTATAAACATTTATGCTTCGCGGCTATCAGCCAATCGGCATTCAGGATTCAAAGAAATCGGTTATTAAAAGGGTATAGAGACACGTTCATAACTACTTTAAATTAATTCAGTGTGACATTTGTTCTTTTTTAACTCCGGTTCTAATATATGGTGGTATTATGTTGAAGACCCGATAACAGTTTAAACAGTGTAAAAAATATGCTAAAAGTAGGACTGGGGCACAAATAGATTTTCAAGTTCCAGGATATTGCACCTCTTATTTACAGGCCCAAACATATCCTATAACAATCTGTATAGTAATAACATGGAAAAGCACTAGAATATATGAGCTCTGGATTCAGAAGTGAAGTACTTAATATTTGTGTTTAATAGCACACCAGCCATATTGACATCAGCCTATCTGCTCCAGAGCTGACTGGAGATTAGACGACGCTTCCTAAAAATGCTGATGCGCAAAAACACCAAATTTACAATTCAGTCATGTGTCATCTGAGTGTTATTGTCCTGTCTGGACAAGTAAAAACTGCACATGTTTACAAAACTGACCGACATTCACGACATGCTACAATATAATAAGCATATTATGCATACAGATCAATCCCGAGTCACTTTGATATTAAATCATGCTAGGATGCTGGATAACTAAACTTAAATGGCCAGATCACCGAACCAGAGATGACAGACAGCTCTGACAACATGTGTGCTCTCAGGTGTAATGCCAAACAGCCTCTGTAAGCGTCAGTGTTCAAATTATTTACACCCATCAAACGTCTGAGGTATATATGAAATCGCCACACTAAAAACACAGCCTAAATAAGCATAAGCTAAATAGACGTAAGATGAACACACACACACACACACACACACACACACACACACACACACACACACAGACACACAGACACAGACACAGACACACAGACACACAGACACACAGACACACAGACACACAGACACACAGACACACAGACACACAGACACACAGACACACAGACACACAGACACAGACACAGACTGCTCAGGTAAAGAGGTCACTGTCCCATCAGAGGCCTCTCTGTTTGACGGCTCCATCACTTCACCTCATTTCCAAGGTGGCTATGAGAGGAACACAAACAGTGCTAAACCAGACGCCTGTGGTCACCCACCTTGCACCCGAACATGAGTGAAATGGTGCTGTTGGTGCAGGCTACTTTGCAGTGGCACAGCATGGGGGAGAAGCAGCCCAAGTGCTTCATGCCAGGGGACATTTTCTCCAGAGCGCCAGGGCAGATAGCCGACAAACGTCTCCGCCGAGAACGGTGCCTGCTCCGGCCTCTCCGGCTGCCCCCTGCTCCCCCACCGCTGCCCGCACCACCTCCTCCTGCTCTCCCATCGCTGCCAGCACCACCTCCACCTCCTCCAGCACCTCCTCCTCCGCTGCTGCTGCTGCTGCCTGCTTTCACCATCCACCCTCATTCCTGGCATCACTCCATTGTGGCGGGAGGGAATATACAGCCAGTGCTCTGGCCGGGCCCTCTCCCTCAGCTGATTCTGTTCCTCCTCCCCCTCGCAGTCTTCCTCTTCCTCCTTTTCTTCGTCCACCTCCCCCTCACTCGTTTACTTCCTCCTCCTCCCCCTGTCGATTGGCTGACTCTCCCCTAACGGTTGCTCCCTCGCTTACCCTCGACAGTTAACACACTCCGTCACAGAGACGACGTTTTAGCGAAGAGCCACAGTGGAACCAGTGAACGTAGAGAGAAAAGAGAGAGAGGGAGAGAGCGAGCGAGCGAGAGACAAGAAGAACGCACATGTGTGTGTGTGCCATGTTGTCCTCTATGGGGGTCTAAGTGAACGCTGTGAGCGGAGGGGGTCGTTTTGAGTGGGAGGATTCAGAGGAGGTTACAGGCTGCGCTTGTAGGTGCACCTTCAGCTGAATCGCATCTGTCAAACCGCTGCTGGATCAGACGCAGGAGAGACAGCCAGAGTGTCGGGGTGGGGGGGGAGAGACGGAGAGAAAAGGAAGAGGGATGGCCTCGCAGGGAAACGGGCTAATGTGGAGCCAAATGGAGGAGGAAGAGGGGGAAATGGGGAGGAAGAGAAAGAACACTGCTGTGAGCAGAGAGGTGGGAGAGGGGAGGGCTGTACAGTAGCTGTGTGGCCCTGTCACATGGCTCTGCTGAGCCAGAGAAATCATGTCCGCCACGTGGAAAGGCTGTGTGGAACTGTAGTGCAAAATGACAGGCAGTTGTGAACAGAGAGATGGGCAGAGGGAGAAAGGTGGATCATAAGGTGAGGATATGAGATTGGGCTGATTACTGACATTATGGTTGCAGCTGTGGCTGAATCCTAAATGCACCAGTGACACAGATGGGGGGGGGATTCCCTGCCCACTGCCAGCACAAACAATGGGGTTTTATCCTGAGGGTAGGAGTGATGGGCAGAGAGTGCTGGTGTAGAGAAATGGAGAAAAAGAAGTGTGCCCCAAGGAACGCATGGGGGAGAAGACTATGCTATAGTTTACATCTCTTATGTGTGCTTACACTAAGTAGAAAAGAGAGAGGGAGAGAAGGAGAAATGAGTGAACAATCACATCAAATGTGGAGAAGGTGAACACTGACTAATGGACAGTTTAGGCATCCAATTGGTCAGTGACCTTTTACACGTGCGCTGGCAACGTGCACTCTCCTTGGCGTGATTGTAATCACAACAGGGAAGACATACCGTGCCCTCCCATAGTATTGGTATAGTCAAGTGAATTCACTGTTTTGGTGGTACAATTAATTATGAATTAGGTATTAGGTAAAAACATGTTTTCCAAACTCTAAACAGCATCTCGTTTAGGGTACCATCGCCCAATTCCATGCATGCATAAATATTGGGACGATTTGACATAAAGCAAATGTTACAAGTGCAAAAGAAAGGCAAGTAATTGCAAAATCCCTTACATGCAAAATCAGCAGTGTGACCCATTGACTCATTCACAGTGCCCATACGGCCCATGGTCCATGTTTGGTTAATTCAAATCGGCACGGTGCTGAGGACCGGCGCTGGGTTCGCTCGAATGACATTCGCTCAGCTCGCTTTTGCAACATGTCGGAGGAAACATTCCATTACCCATGTTCAACCAGAAACACAGTCTCATCTGTAGAGGCAAGAGAGCGCCATGTGCTGTTTATCTCAGACGCAGCAAATACATTAGGAGAAATGTAGGCTACTTTGTATTTGCATTGATGATATCTACTGACAACAAAAAGCATCCACTTCCTGGTGAGTATGTGCAGGTAACTGACATTATAATATCCATGGCTAGAAGCATCCACTTCCTGGTGAGTATGTGCAGGTAACTGACATTATAATATCCATGGCTAGAAGCATCCACTTCCTGGTGAGTATGTGCAGGTAACTGACATTATAATAACCATGGCTAGAAGCATCCACTTCCTGGTGAGTATGTGCAGGTAACTGACATTATAATATCCATGGCTAGAAGCATCCACTTCCTGGTGAGTATGTGCAGGTAACTGACATTATAATATCCATGGCTAGAAGCATCCACTTCCTGGTGAGTATGTGCAGGTAACTGACATTATAATAACCATGGCTAGAAGCATCCACTTCCTGGTGAGTATGTGCAGGTAACTGACATTATAATAACCATGGCTAGAAGCATCCACTTCCTGGTGAGTATGTGCAGGTAACTGACATTATAATAACCATGGCTAGAAGCATCCACTTCCTGGTGAGTATGTGCAGGTAACTGACATTATAATATCCATGGCTAGAAGCATCCACTTCCTGGTGAGTATGTGCAGGTAACTGACATTATAATATCCATGGCTAGAAGCATCCACTTCCTGGTGAGTATGTGCAGGTAACTGACATTATAATAACCATGGCTAGAAGCATCCACTTCCTGGTGAGTATGTGCAGGTAACTGACATTATAATATCCATGGCTAGAAGCATCCACTTCCTGGTGAGTATGTGCAGGTAACTGACATTATAATATCCATGGCTAGAAGCATCCACTTCCTGGTGAGTATGTGCAGGTAACTGACATTATAATATCCATGGCTAGAAGCATCCACTTCCTGGTGAGTATGTGCAGGTAACTGACATTATAATATCCATGGCTAGAAGCATCCACTTCCTGGTGAGTATGTGCAGGTAACTGACATTATAATAACCATGGCTAGAAGCATCCACTTCCTGGTGAGTATGTGCAGGTAACTGACATTATAATATATAATATGGCTAGAAGCATCCACTTCCTGGTGAGTATGTGCAGGTAACTGACATTATAATATCCATGGCTAGAAGCATCCACTTCCTGGTGAGTATGTGCAGGTAACTGACATTATAATATCCATGGCTAGAAGCATCCACTTCCTGGTGAGTATGTGCAGGTAACTGACATTATAATAACCATGGCTAGAAGCATCCACTTCCTGGTGAGTATGTGCAGGTAACTGACATTATAATAACCATGGCTAGAAGCATCCACTTCCTGGTGAGTATGTGCAGGTAACTGACATTATAATATCCATGGCTAGGGAGAATGTCATGCTTCAGAGATTCAAACCTCAGACGGATCCTTTCAAGACACACACCCTTGTCGAGGATGTGTGTTTTTAATCCTTATGTCACATGAACGAGGATGATTACATCACCATCAACCAACCGGAAGGAGGCTGTGGAACTGAGAGGATGGGACGGCCCACACACTGCTGAGGGCACTCGGAGAGCACACACACACACACCTTGAAGAAGAACCAGCTGTGATGGACACAGAACGCACAACTCTTTGGGCTTCCCACTAGTGGAGAAAATGTGTTGTGCAAATCTAAAAAAAGTAGTCCCCATTTCGCTTCTGTCCTTTACGGTCCCTTTTGGCTCCGGTCCTTTACGGTCCCTTTTGGCTCCGGTCCTTTACGGTCCCTTTTGGCTCCGGTCCTTTACGGTCCCTTTTGGCTCCGGTCCTTTACGGTCCCTTTTGGCTCCGGTCCTTTACGGTCCCTTTTGGCTCCGGTCCTTTACGGTCCCTTTTGGCTCCGGTCCTTTACGGTCCCTTTTGGCTCCGGTCCTTTACGGTCCCTTTTGGCTCCGGTCCTTTACGGTCCCTTTTGGCTCCGGTCCTTTACGGTCCCGGTCCTTTACGGCCCCTTTTGCTCCGGTCCTTTTGGCTCCCCTTTTGGCTCCGGTCCGGTCCTTTACGGTCCCTTTTGGCTCCGCTCCTTTACGGTCCCTTTTGGCTCCGGTCCTTTGCGGTCCCTTTTGGCTCCGGTCCTTTACGGTCCCTTTTGGCTCCGGTCCTTTACGGTCCCTTTTGGCTCCGGTCCTTTACGGTCCCTTTTGGCTCCGGTCCTTTACGGTCCCTTTTGGCTCCGGTCCTTTACGGTCCCTTTTGGCTCCGGTCCTTTACGGTCCTTTTTGGCTCCGGTCCTTTACGGTCCCTTTTGGCTCCGGTCCTTTACGGTCCCTTTTGGCTCCGGTCCTTTACGGTCACTTTTGGCTCCGGTCCTTTACGGTCCCTTTTGGCTCTTGAAACTGGGCCAGCCAAAAGTGGACAAACCTTTGGGCTGGAGGACCACACTTAACATAGACTATACTGTTTGTTTTGCCATTATATCTGTTCATCCAGCAGTGTTCCTACTATCACTGTGGAGATCAGAAGATGCTTCAAGATATCTGCAAAACGATACGGTCAAGTGAACAATCGAAAAGGCCAATTGATAATTCCACCAAGGTCGTGGCAGTTTGCGCCTGTTGCAGATCAACAAATCACTTTGTTAGTTAAGTAGCAACGTGCCATCGTGTTAGGAGAGATTAAATAATATCTGACTGTCATGAGAGTAATATTACCAGTCATTATGAAACCTGTTATTTTCAGAGCGTTCACCACCAGAGTTCATCTGATGTCTGCCGTGTATCAACAACGTGTCCTGAAGCCGTGGATTCGTTTAGAGAGGGTAGAAAAAGCAACAAGATAATGGTTCCTTTTGTACATTTTGCACCAATTACCCCATTTGCATGGCTGTCTGTCCGCTTCATGATCAAGTCATGAGTCAGGCTGCGACTGGCTGAGGCATGATCGTGCGTCATCCGGGGCGCACTCACTCTCCTTAAACATGGAACACTACACACAAGAAGTGACACGCCAAACACATACAAAGTGCTCTACACACACCGACAGACAGGACACTGAAACAACAAAGTATTTGCAAAATGTAGCATACGTAAGGGCATACTAACATATACGCTAACACATATATTCACAAAAGCACAAACACATGTACGCCAACACGTATAATATATACGGTATTCACGTAAGCACCAACACATATAATATATTTTCACGTAAGCACAAACACGCTAACATATATATTCACATAAGCACAAACACGCTAAGATATATATTCACATAAGCATGATAACTCAACTATAAAGGAAGAGTAAAACACCTCTAATACCAACCCAGGAGTTTTCCATGCGTGATGCAAAATATATTTGTGTGAAATTAAACACTAGAGGGCAGTATTGCAGAACAAAACAAAAGAACAGCAGTCCATACCAGTCAGTAACACATAAGTGAAAACCAATAAGTTTTCCAACAGGAACGGTCATTGGTCATTTGGATGGACTACAACCCATGCAATATGGTTGTATTCAGATACCATATGTCTATTAACCTCCTTAACAACATGGAATTTGCTATAATGTATTCAGAAAATAAGGAGCAAAAAATGTCAATGAATGAACTCTACATTCAACACACACAAATGTCAACAAGAGATTCATGCCAACGTCCTAAAAAAAGAGCGAGCAAAACGCAAAGAATGAATCAAATAGCCCCAGCTACAGTTGGACCTCACCAAGTGCCCTGGTTCCCTAACAGCAACAAGCCACAGCCACAGATAACTGGGGAAAGCAACCTCCATGACCGTGCTTCAGATCAGTAGGCCTTAACCTCTTCTCCCCGTCACCCATTAAGAGCAATACAAGTCAGACTGACCAGGGAAACATTAGTCTAAATAGGTGCACAATGAAACTGGCCTCTGTCACTAAACAAGTGACCTGGAACAGCTGCTGCTGCTGTGTGATAAGGAAAAGGCCACTGGGGCTCATCCTGGCTTTATCTCCCATACAGGTGGCATGGTGGGCCTTGGGAGTGTCAGTCAGGGTTACAAGTCAGCCCCATAAGGCTAGACCTGTTCCTGTAAGTCTCCTCCAAACCCAACAGCCCCCAACAGTTCCTGTAGGTCTCCTACAACCCCAACAGCCCCTAACAGTTCATGTAGGTCTCCTCCAACTCCTAACACTTCCTGTAGGTCTTCTCCAATCCCAACAGCCCCTAACAGTTCCTGTAGGTCTCCTCCAACCCCAACAGCGCCTAACACTTCTTGTAGGTCTTCTCCAATCCCAACAGCCCCTAACAGTTCCTGTAGGTCTCCTCCAACTCCTAACACTTCCTGTAAGTCTCCTCCAACCCCAACAGCCCCTAACACTTCATGTAGGTCTCCTCCAACCCCAACAGCCCCTAACAAATCCTGTAGGTCTCCTCCAACCCCAACAGCCCCTAACACTTCCTGTAGGTCTCCACCAACCCCAACACCCCTAACAGTTCCTGCAGGTCTCCTCCAACCCCAACAGGCCACACATCATCACATGAAGCTAGAAAAGGAGGCACATTGGCTGACAGACCTGACAAGTCTGCTACCTAACCTGACACCACTAAAATAGGTGAAATGGGACTCCTGCTGGCAGGAGTAAAAATGAAACTATGTTAAACTACTTCCTGAATAGACAGATATTAACAGGGTTAAAAGGGCGGGATCAAACATTATAGGGAGAATTTCTTATTAGTGTTTGTCTTTCCATTTGGCCAGATCACTGCAAGGCTAGAGTTCTCAGACGAAGACGACTTTATGGCAATCCACATGAATGAGCAACAGATTTACCGTAATAAGACATTAGGCCATAACCCATGAGGAGAAAGGTATTTTCCACTGTGAAGAGAAATCTATGTTTAACATTGCATCACTGACACTGACTATGGTTTCTTTTGGGGGGAGTAGAGGAATATATTTAGTGCAGCAGGAATATTTAATCTGCAGACAGAACTAACAGTGGGGGAACACTGGGTTGGAACAGATCTCCAGAGGGGCAACAGGAAGGCCATCTGTCCTCATTCTGGACCTGGACAACCCCAAGTCTCCCACTGTAGGTCCAGAGCTGCTCCATGGATAAGATATTAAATCAAACATTTAATCATATTGGTTAAACACACACCACACACAACATCCTTTATACACACAACTCAGACATTCAGGAAAAAAGCACTAAATTGAATATGCCGAAAACCAAACGTCATAACCACAAAATACACTGGGCACCAGAGAGAGACACAGAGAAGTATAGAAAGTGCATTTGCTAGAAGAGGGGACCTCAGGACTGGGCCACTGCTGTAGGTTTCTAGCCCTCCATCAGAGACCAACTCAGACACCAGGGGATTAAAATTAAACTAGCAGCTGGAGTAAAAAAAACAATAGACAATAAGATTGCAGATGCCTCAAGGCTATTAGAGTAACCCATTAGGGCTATAGCCCCACACAATGTGATGTAAAGTAGGAGAAGAGAAAGATAAACGAGAACAGGACTAGATAAACAGGAGAACCAGAGTGCAGTGATTTCATCTGTAAACAGGATACTGTCGCTACTTGCACATTTAATGGCACCCATGAGCTGAAGTGCAAACCTAACCTTTGGGGGAGACTGACAGCTATGCAGCATTTTTTACTAATCCATAACTCTGATTCGCCCTTGCACAGAGTCAGCCAAGTTTGACCACATTGGCCAGTGCTTAAACCAATCTGCTCAGAAATTTAGCTACTTGAATTGATTTGCTACAGAGGCAGAAGGTCAGCACATAACCTAAAGCTTGAAATCTATAAGTACAAACCAGTTGAGATCTATATCCAACATTACTTGAATAAATATAATAAGCACCACTAGTCGTTAGCCTTAAAGGTCACTACGGTCTGCCAGTGGTCTCTAAGGTTTGTTGCAGTTTGTCAGCGGTTCCCTCCTATTGGACCCGACCTGGAGATTTCCCCAATGCACCACATTCATTAAGTGGACCACAAATGTTGGTCCACTCTACATTTCAGATCCGGACACTGCTGACGTTTCCTGCTCGGTGTGAACGTTCGGGCTCAAAAGAGTATTAATGTGATTCCTAATGCTTATCTAGCGAGTGGAAGTTAATTATTCAGCACACAACTTGCCTGTCAGCTAAATTCAAAACGAGTTACAGTCGCTGCATTGACAGATGTCAGAGACAATTGAGAGGGAATTATGAGAGACATCAATGGGCCCCACCTGTAGCAACATCTAGAACAACAATACAACAGCAATAATGAAAACATGGGCACACTGACACAACACGGCAATACTGTCTGTGCTAGTACTGTGCATCAGCAACAAAAGTTGTGTTTCTCCTTTTAAAACTCAAAAAGAAAAGAATGAAGAACTTTCCCTTTAATGACTGATGAAAACATTGGCTGCAGCAACAGTGGCGAGTAATGTTTGGAACACAGAGTATAGTCAGAAAATGTAACCCTACATAGATTTGTGATGACCACTACACAGATATTTGTGATGACCACTACACAGATATTTGTGATGACCACTACACAGATATTTGTGATGACCACTACACAGATATTTGTGATGACCACTACACAGATATTTGTGATGACCACTACACAGATATTTGTGATGACCACTACACAGATATTTGTGATGACCACTACACAGATATTTGTGATGACCACTACACAGATATTTGTGATGACCACTACACAGATATTTGTGATGACCACTACACAGATATTTGTGATGACCACTACACAGATATTTGTGATGACCACTACACAGATATTTGTGATGACCACTACACAGATATTTGTGATGACCACTACACAGATATTTGTGATGACCACTACACAGATATTTGTGATGACCACTACACAGATATTTGTGATGACCACTATAAATGGTATCGATACCAACATGATCTAGTATTGTGACCAAAGCAGGGACCAAAGCAGTTCCCAGCCCTAAAATACAGTATTGTGCAGTTAACTAAACTTGTAACAATGCGTTTACAATATCAAAAAGAACAAACAAAAGAATAAGAACTACAACTCTGTAAAACTACAGAGAAGTAACTTACATTGTTTGTATACTTTAAATTGACCTAAACTATCCCTACAGGATGAAACCACATAGGCAGTGGACGAACTGAACATACGCTAAAGACAGAAGGTGAAACATGGCCACGCAGTGACACAGCTCACTCTCAGACAAACTGGAATGGACACAGCGTTCTGACATCTTGGGGCGCCCAGTGTTCTTGGCCAGTGTATCGTCTCTTTTCGGACGGACAGACAGAGCCTAATCCCAGTGGCCACTGCAGGTGGTGTCGGCATCTCTGATATAACATTTGCACTATAGCCTTACCGAGCAGTGTTAGACCGCTGAGCAGAGCTGCCTGGGGAGCTAAGAGGAGCACTGACTCACTCCATCCATGCTATGCAGCACAGCTCCTTGTTACATGTGAACACAACATGACGTTGTTTGCTGTCACGGTTGGTTCTGTTAAAAAGTACAAAAATAATGTCAATCACAGCAATCCACCTTTAATTTTTCTGCCTATTCCATATAAAAAATAAGTTAGTCCTCTGCTGTTCCAATCTGATGCAGTGTTCATGATTATGGGGTTTTACCAGTTGTAAAGTCGTGAACACAAGTTGGATGTAGTCAATTGGCGATATAATGCCTGTTGGCCCAGTGTGTTGAGACCGAAAAGTAAAGGTTGCTGGTCCTAAAAAGCAAGCCAAGAGATGCACCAAATGATATGAATGTAAATGCATTTTCAATATGTTGATACGGACTAAAATGGCAAATTGCAATAAGCTGGTGAGTTATCAACCTAAATACAGTTATTACGTCTGCAAGCAAACAATACAGTTGACAAATGCCAAAGCCACTGCAGTGCAAATATAAGAGAATTGAGGGTAAAAAAGCAGTCTTGTCTCTCCGCGACTCTGGTCTCTCTGCACCAACTCTGCGCCTCTGGTCTCTCTGCACCAACTCTGCACCTCTGGTCTCTCTGCACCAACTCTGCACCTCTGGTCTCTCTGCACCAACTCTGCACCTCAGGTCTCTCTGCACCTCTTGTGTCTCTGCACCAACTCTTCAAGATGCTGAAAAACCCAATACACACAACAGCCCGTGCAAGGGGCCCTGGATTGGAGCTGTGCAGGTTGAATGTACACACACGCACACACGCACACACGCACGCACACACGCACACACGCACGCACGCACGCGCACGTGCACACACGCGCGAGGTGGGGAAGAGACTGGGCCACCAGCACTAGGGTTTTGTGATAGGGATAGCTAATGGTGGCTGATCCCACTAACAGACTAAGGTATTTCACGTGGCAGCTGGACACCGATGTGGCAGGTAGCGCTGTGGAGTGGCACTCAGGGGAATGGACAAGTGACCACAGGCATTTTGGGTTTCAACCCCAAGTTGGGGGGAAAAGCCAAGCTGAGGTTTATAAAACACCCCTGGGCAGAAACTGGACTGTTTGAGCAAGATAAACTCACAAGCCCAGAAGAAAGGGGTTGCAGGAGTTGGATGTCAAATTTTCACACATTGTATCCTTAACAAGCGAGGAAAAAATACTAATCTATACATATTTGTTAGGGGTGTGACAAACTTAGTTCACGATACATGGTATTGGGTTTACGAGATCGAGACAATATTTTAACACCTTTGTTAGAAATGTACAATGACTCAAGTCAAATAAATCATGTATTTCACAAAATGCAAAAACAATCCAAGTTCATATTTTTTGAGTATGAATTATCATATGAAGTAAAAGACAGAACAAGCACTGTATAAGAATTTGCCAAAAACCCAACTGAATGGCTTCTCTCCCGTATCTGTTCAGACTTTATAACTGTGCATGTGACCTAACTGAACTTCTTTCCACAAATTGAGCATGAAAAAAAATAAAAATAAATAACACTTGTTTTTCTTAAGCGCAAACAATACGTGCAACCATAATCAAAATGGTACTCAATACTTAAACTGCAAACTTTAGGTCAACGGTCATCGGGACATCAACACTACAGTAGATGAAAAAGTATTTATTTGTAAGTAAGAATATACATTATAAATATAATGTATTTTACTTTGTATTTTAAAGAGAATATCCTTCAGGGGTATGATAAAAGTCAAATAGCTGTTGTAATTTGACCCATAATATTTGTTGAAATACTGTAATGTACTGTAATTCACGCCAAGAAACCAAGCCCAAACAAAACATGCATTCACAAAAGTGGGCACTAATGTCCGTTTCAGCAGACAAGCATGTTTGTCAGAAAGGAACATAAAAAGTGACATTGTTGAAGCGGTTCTCCTTTGTCAGTGACCATTGGATTATTTTACACTATTCAATATACTTTAGGATTTTGTTGTCAGGAATCTCAGGTCGCCACTCAACACAACTGTAAACTGTAGGGTTTAGTTAGCGTATCAAGCAACCAGGCTGCTCTATACTCTACCATAAGTCTCATCTAGTTTATAACAAGTGTGTAGAAGTAAAGGCACAATTCGTCGCAGTGATTATCAACTCCACCAAACATTAAATAAGGAAGGGAAAATAATTTTGGTTGTCCCTATCCAGATTATGGATCATTTCGTAGTAGCAAAGACCAAAAACACCCCTGTGCTTCCAACAGCCTAAATAGATTACATTTATAATGGTTCAATTACTAGACACTGTGAACAGTGATGAGTTCACTCTGCTGATAAAAAGACAACAGCTAAACTAACACTAATGTTGGGGCATTCTGACTTCACTAAATAACTAATAAATGTATATATATATATATATATTAGTCACAAATACACAATAAAAGTAACAAATTATTTTTTGGAAAAGAAAAAGCCCATTACAGACAACACAAATGGTTTTTACAGGGGATGTACTGAATTCAACCGTAAAACCACCGAAGCCAAAGAGCAACACTAATCGTCAGAAAACTAATTAAATTAGTGCGGGAGTGCGTAAAGAACGGCTAGAGAACATGGAGCAACTTACGCAAATTACGCAGTCAGAAGTGCAGGCAAACACATCCGTGTAACGTTATCAAGGGCGTTCGAACCATGCGTGCCGCTAAACTAGATGCCATCAATAAAACATTACTTTAAATATTGAAAAGAACCAACATATTTGAACACGGATACAATGTAAAACAGACATGACCGTCCGTCGGCGTGCCGCAAAACGACAAGTTGAAGCCACAGTATTTTAACTGCCATAAACAATTTGAGCAGTGCATAATAGGCGCGAGCGTTATACCGTATACCTAACATGTAAAGCTGCCATCATACCTTCGTGGTGACGATGCATATGCAATCCATCCTTCCGTCTCAGGAAGAACAGCCGCGTGGGTATCAACATCTCCTTTCGCGCATTCACCAATACTGCGCTCGGCACAGGACGTTCCTCACATAGGTGGGCACACTCGCGCACGTAGGGATAGCCTCAGCATTATGTTATACACATATTCCAGTTGTGATTGAACGACGTAATTAAATGCCATCACCACGAGGTGCTTGTATTGCGCCCGGAGCAAAACTCCAACGCATTGCCCGCAAACGCGCGGACAAGGACCCGGCAAGTTAAGCCAGAGACGAGAGCAACTATGCCAGCGTAGCTTTTTTAACCCTCCGAGTGTCCGATTGAAGATACAGCGGCAATAAACGTACTTCTAAGACAATATTAGCACGTTGTAACTATTCACTGAGCAGGTTCCGAGTTTCAGGCTGATGTCCAACTTCCAAATGCAAACATGTCGTCCAGGAACAGTATATCAACGTCGTTTATAACGGTCCCATTTACACTGATCAGGGAATTGATATTACAAAGCAACTTAACTTGGCACAAAATTAAATACTTAGAAAACATTTTTCTAGTAAAAACAAAATGACCATGATAATTCCATAAATATAGTGCATTGTGTGATTGGCTCAGATCCAGTAGTGAGTCTGTTCCTGAAGTGGATAATTTATTCTAAAATGTTACCAAACATTTCTATGGTATATTGGTATATTCCTATTCCTCAAGTTGTGCCATTGCTTATGAGAAACACTCACATGTGGAATATGCAGATTTACTTTAAACTATTGACTTTCAATGCCATGGTTCTTTATGATATTTTACAGTCAGTCCAACCAGTTGAAGTAGACTAACAGTAGGCATTACATAAAAAGACCTGCCAATTGACTCTGATGTTTTCACCTCATCACACAAATGACAAGGGTCCATTAATTAAGCGTAGGCAGGCATGTAACAATGCTATGGCTGTATGTTTACCCCACATTAAATGGAATTTGCAAAACAAATGGCCATTTTCAGAAGCATATCCCAAAGAAATCATGCAAAGCGTCAATTGTTTCAGCACCTGAAGGGAAGGGAAGGACAGTCAGCAAAGAGTTAACTTCCCGCATGGAACTCAAGGAACTCCTTGTTGGGGTTCTAGAGCCTGCAACCCCCGCTGATGTTGTTGTTATCTGAAATAATTGTGTCCTCCTCCTGAATACATTCAGGTAGAGAGAGCAGTGTTATAAAAAGCACAGCTAGCAGGGCAAATCACACTTCCACAACTTCAACACAGTTCGGGGAGGCTGTGAGGCAAGGTCATTCATTATTATTTTTTTAACTCACACAGACTCAATGTGAATTACTAATCTGAATTTAAACTACAAATCAAATTGCGCTAGTTGGGGTATGGAAATATAATCACATGACAACATGACAGATGCCGCTGCACTTGCTCAACACTTACTCAACCCGAGACTCGCGCCCGACTCGCAATGTAATTTTTTGCCAAGTCTCGGGTTGCGCTAGAGCGAGTCTCGGGTTGCGCTAGCGCGAGTCTCGGGTTGCGCTAGCGCAACCCGAGACTTGGCAAAAAATTACATTGCGATATTTTTTTCCCCAACGATATATATTGCGATATTGCGAGCCATCAATCCAGGCTAAAGTCAATAATTACCATTCCATCAGACCGTACCGTCAGACTCATGTAGGGCTCTGTTGTCCTGCTGGACCATAAGTCTGTTGTAGCTGCATAGTATTCCACGTGTGACAGCTCTGCTTCAATCTGATTCAATCTGCATTTTCCATACAGCTCTATTATGTGCAGGATGGTATAACATACCGCGTGTCAAGCGTTCGGATCATTTTCTTAAATCCCTTTTTGGTGACAGTGTTTAATGGCAACATATCTTTAGCGATATAAAACGTTATTTTTACGTTGTGGTGCCGTTTTAAGTGATCAGACAAATTGGTGGTGTTTCCTTGTTTTGAGGCCACAACTTTATAACACTCCAGGCAAAGTACCTGTTTATGGTCAACATCCTCATTTTTGTAGCCGTTTATGTATAAAATAATAATTATTATACATAATAATTACATCTCCCGACTCCTTGGTTGTGTAAATACATCCATCGTTTATTTAGCTACGCATGTAAACGATCAGGAACAACGAAAACATATCGTTTAGTGAATATTTTAGACAATGAAACGGTGAGTTTATAAGTTCGCTATGTGATCGTGGATTTAAGAGACACGAGAGAGAGAAGCTCCGGACCGCGCATGTTGCTATCGGTTGCTACGACAACACAAACAAATTATTGCTAGTGCGCATGTCCATCATGACGTCATGGGCCAGTCAACGCGGAAGATCCAAGCTCCATGCTGGCTTTTTGAGCACTCGCATTGGAATGTACGGGGCTTCACGCAGAACACTGTATTCAGTTCTCTTAATACATTCATGGTGCTACCGTTCTCTTAATACATTTATGGGTGCTACCCTTCTTCACATCGCATGTTCCGACGGTGTGACTATCGCGCATGCGCACATCGCGATGTCGGTGTTAAAACCGAATATCGTTCAGCCCTACCGGATATATTTAGTTAGATGCAAACTGAGACAATTTCTTCAAGCAATTTCTTCAAGTGTCACAATCATTTCTTTAAGTAAGTGACAGATGAACATCTAATAGTCGGATAACAATATGGAAGCATGTCAGCTTGTTCCATCTACTCTTTGGCTACTTACTGGTGTTATGTGGAAAATAGTTTGACACATAACAGGCCACAATTCCCAGCACGATGTGTAATAGCCCATTTAAGATGAAACCACTAGGTAACAGTAAACCCTTTTAGTGACGTATTCTAAATTTTACCAAAAGACAGAAAACCTGTTTCTCAAGTTGAACCTGTGCTCTTCAAGACGAAATGCAAAAATAAGATTACAGTTATTTTTAGGTTGGGGAAAAACGCACAACACCAAAGGCACTCTATTCGTGAAATGACACACTCTGGTTCCATCACTTTGTGAACACCGTGTGATACGAGGCGTAAACTGTCATCTGATGACTCATTTTTGCAATCAACTCCATGTATATATAGTAGGAGTACATGGGAGAAATAAACTATGACCTCGTTGTACTGAGTGAATGCAGAAGATGCTGTCAGTTGCAATAGATGTGCAGAGTTTATTCTCAGGGGAGAAGCCAGCATGTGTAAGAGATGAGAAGGCACACATGAAAAAAATCATACTTGATACCTGTCTATAATGTAATGGCGTTCATATCGGACCACAAAACCCTTCCAGAAAGAACAATTATTGTAATTCCAGGGCTGGCACAAACATATTGTGACTCTTCTCAAAGCAGTTCCGGCTGAGCCGAAGAAAAACACTGAGTAACCTATAAAAAATTTAGAGCAAACTGTCCCAATGTCTCTTTGTGTATGGTGAACAGTGAGGAACATTTTGCGTGTCAGTCGGCAGGGGTCGAAACAGCCTTGGTGTTTAATCTGCAATGTTTCAGAGTAAAGTGCACTGCAAAGCTTTGATGATGTACGATTGTGATATTAGAGTTCATCTCAGAGGAAACCTCCCGTTAGATAAAGCCTGGTATGTCCTCAAAGAGGGAGGGGGAAAAAGACCACACAGGTGGAAGAGACAGCCCGGGGGTGGGGGTGGGAGGGAGAAGAGACAGCCCGGGGGGGGTGGGAGGGAGAAGAGACAGCCCGGGGGTGGGAGGGAGAAGAGACAGCCCGGGGGGTGGGAGGGAGAAGAGACAGCCCGGGGGTGGGAGGGAGAAGAGACAGCCCGGGGGTGGGAGGGAGAAGAGACAGCCCGGGGGGTGGGAGGGAGAAGAGACAGCCCGGGGGGTGGGGGGAGAAGAGACAGCCCGGGGGGTGGGGGGAAGAGACAGCCCGGGGGGGGGGGAGAAGAGACAGCCCGGGGGGTGGGGGAGAAGAGACAGCCCGGGGGTGGGGGGAGAAGAGACAGCCCGGGGGTGGGGGAGAAGAGACAGCCCGGGGGAGGGGGAGAAGAGACAGCCCGGGGGAGGGGGGGGGGGTGGGGGAGAAGAGACAGCCCGGGGGGGGGGAGGGGGGAGAGAGAGAGACAGCCCGGGGGGGGGACAGCCCGGGGGGGGGAGAAGAGAAGAGACAGCCCGGGGTGGGGGGAGACAGCCCGGGGGGTGGGGGGGGAGAGACAGCCCGGGGGTGGGGGAGAGAGACAGCCCGGGGGGGGGAGACAGCCAGGGGGTGGGGGAGAGACAGCCCGGGGTGGGGGAGAGAGACAGCCCGGGGGGTGGGGGGACAGCCCGGGGGGGGGGAGAGACAGCCCGGGGGGGGGGGAAGAGAGACAGCCCGGGGGTGGGGGACAGCCCGGGGGGGAGAAGACAGCCCGGGGGTGGGGGGACAGCCCGGGGGTGGGGGGACAGCCCGGGGGGGGGGAGAGACAGCCCGGGGGGGGGGGAGAGAGACAGCCCGGGGGTGGGGGGAGACAGCCCGGGGGTGGGGGGAAACAGACAGCCCGGGGGGGGGGAGAGACAGCCCGGGGGTGGGGGAAGACAGCCCGGGGGTGGGGGGAGACAGCCAGGGGGTGGGGGGACAGCCCGGGGGGGGGGGCAAACCACATGAGGAAAAGTACTGTGCCATTACAAGAGCACATTGATGAATATTTGATGTGTGTAAGATTCTGTGATTAGTGTTCCTCCATTTCCAGGGCGGGAAAAAGCTCCTCACAAAGATTTCTCCTCCCAGAGAAGATTTAAGTAGCCTGCTAATGCTGCTGCGGTCAGCAGACTGGGATCTGCATCTGGTCAACTAAGTGGAGCTCAGAGTTAGATAAGGTGAGAACAGTCTTCTGAAATACCTCCAATGGTTCGCATTCTAAGAAGTAAAGGTTCGAGCTTTGACCAGAGGGAGCTGGACATCCCCATTCACTGCTGCAGTATAGCATTGTCTCACCACTCATTATTACAATGATAAATAATTAGTATATTGCACAAGGGGCTTCTCTCAAAGCCAACTGGAATACACGCATAGATGTACAATCCTAATCTGCCACAGGATTTTACATCAGCCTAGGAGAAAAATGTGGTCCAGCTCTGTAACTCCAACACATTGCTAAGTCCAATCCCGTTCAACATCTTTCTGTTTTAATCAACTCAGATGAACTGTTTTTCCTGTCCATGTGACCGTGGGACCATGTGACCGTGGGACCATGTGACCGTTGGACCATGTGACCATGTAAAAACATAACAGCCAGAAGTCCAAGACCCAAGGAAAACACATGGTCGTCTAAGCCAGCTGTACTGTATGCCTACCCAGTATGAAGAACCCAAATAAATAAAGCATAATCATCCATTATCTATAAGACCCCATCTTATGTTACAGTACGAGACCCAAGGTGCGGGGGCAGTCCCGACCCCAGCCACACCCGTTACTGAGGTGAAGTACTTACATGGCTGAGCTCACGGCAGGGTGAGGCTTTGGCCTGTGCCAGCATAAGCAGTATTTCATTTAGAAGGGAGGATTCCTAAGTGTGACCATGTGTGTTTAACAAATGGAGATGGGAGGGAGAAGAGGTGATCAATTCAGAAAGTTAGTTATTATACTGAACGCTAAAAGAAAGGCTAAGAGAAATCTTATAGAAACACACAGCAAGTGGTTAGGTTGTATTGTCATGGCACTGAATAGTATTACAGACGCCATGTTTATGAATATGAGCTGATGTTCATGGTTCTGAAGCCAATGAGCCATGTTGAGCAATGTTTAGAAACGCGGAGCAATGCAGGAGAAATATTAACAACTTCAAATGATCTCTAGAGATGGATATAGCAAAACAAAGTATTGCACCCATTCACACAATAAAAGGCAGGAAAGACACGAAAAACTACTTTGTTTTGCTGCTGTAATAGGAACAATATTAGGCAATTCATTTTAAGTGTCGGCGCGTTGAGTGTCGGCGCGTTGAGTGTAAGTGAGACAAGGTGAGCAGATTGAGTACTATTCTGTGGAAGACGAGGTACGGTTCTAATACCTGCTCACATTTGATTCATTAGTTAAAACAATAAAAAAGGACTTGCACATCACTATTATTATTATTATTGTATGCTAATACATAACTATCAAAATACAGACAGAGAGAGCCTGTAACTACTAGTTGACAATATCCATAACACAATTAAAAATAGTCGTCAACAAATGGGGTTCTTGATGAGTTGGGCCTATGTTACAAATAAAATATCATAAATTCACAACAGTGCATTGGAGCCACAATGAAAGAGGTTGAAGAGGGCTTGGCACCATGCCGAAATCTAAAAGACATGAGCCATTGTCTTCTTCTCAGAGAGGCAGTCTTTGGTCGACTTCATAGAGTTGTGTTTTGAATAGTACTCTTTCCCCCAAAAAATGTTTGCACTGTTAAAAATGCTATAATAATGTACCTCTCCTGGGCTAACACAATTTCTTGTAAACTTTTGTAAAAGGAAATAATCAATATTAGGTCAGGCCGGGCCGGGCCGTGGTCCACAGCAGGAACAACTCAGGTAAAATTTACAGACTAGTACTTTCATTTAACATATGTCGCCTTGCTAACAGCTTGTATTATACCTTTTTATATTAACTATTAACTTAACTAGCCTGCTATGCAAGCATAAAGAATATTAGAGCCTTGGTGGGTTAGCTTTGTAAACCTTTTGACTACCCGACTACAGCCTGCTTAGAACGTGTTAGCTTAATAACTGGGTAGCCTGATTGGGCTTGAATTACACATGCAAGTTTAAACAGTTAAGTTCTGCCTGTTAACAGCTCACCCATAAAGCAAAAAACCCTTAGAGTTCCCCATGAAGGATTGTCAACAAGCAAGGTAAACAAGCATCCCTTATCAAATGTTGTGAATGGTTCAGCACATTAAGCATCCTGCATACCTTAGTATGTAAGAGCAGAAAATATGCATTAGAAGGACTTTCAGGACGAGTACTTCAGGACTTGCAAATGTAAATGTCACACGGCCCATCGCCAAAACAAATATATCAGGTGGGATGGCGACATTTCTTTATCAGGGTTTCTGCAGGTATCAGCCAATCTCATTTAATGCTTTTTCATGCCCTTTTTCATGCCACTTTAAACTAATTTCATGCCCATGTCCAACTGCAGATACTTTCACACACAAATTGTGAGCATTTGACAATGCTATTTTTTAACTGTCAGATGGCTCACAAGAAGGTTTACAGTCATTTAACGCAACACAAAGTGCTTCACAAAAGAATAACACAACAGAAATACAAATATTTAAAACACTGTTCACTGAGCAGCTCGTGTCTCTGCCCCGCGGATCTCAAAACAACATGCACTGATAATTGAAAGTAATGAACGGCAGTAGGCAAATTCGACAAAATCATGTCAACCCCCTGTCCTCCCCACCATCCCATTCCCACACACTCGCTGCAAAATGCCTCTCCGGGTTTACCATCGATGCCAGGGCCTGAATTTCGTTATGTGGGTCACATGGGGGGATCTAAAGATTATTGGGAGAGAATAACTTCTGATGCATCTGTCTAATTTAATCATCTTCATTTATTAATATCTACACATTTGTATGCATGAATTGTGCATTTCCAGTTGTGCAACATGTGGGTGGCCCCTGCAGACTATCTGAAAGTGGTTTGAGGTTAATAGGTTACTGCTAAAAAAACTATTAAGATTTCCAGTATTTCAATGTATTTTTTTAAAATGTATGTTTTAAATGTTTTATTTTGAAAAACCAAATTCAACATGTGAAAGACCTTAAGTGAATTGAAGTTTCGAGGTGATTTCACAAAAAAAAGATTTTTACCGTTTTTAAATGTTTATTAAATGTCTCTTACACCATTTCCTTAATAAAAACAAAACTGTGCAAAATGTAGGTGTACTCTATAAAACAATCTGACCTTGGTTTGAAGTTTCAAGGCCAAATGGTTAAACAGCTATTGAATTCATAACTTTAAGACGTACTTTATAGACGGTCCCTAACTATAAGCATACGGAGGTTTCTATCCGACTATATCACCGGGTGTAGTGTGGCTGCTTGTGGGAAAACCGGACCTGATCTCGGGCTCCGAATATCTGTTGAATATCCAATATCCAACCAACTTTACCTCGGTCTGAGATGAAGCAAATATATTTGTGCGGGGATTTCTCGCACTATAAAAACTAACCTTGCGGGAATGGTTTAAATTATGCGCAATCCCCGCAATCCCGCACCGAAATTCAAGCCCTGGGATTTACCAGGTTCTGAATAGTTCATTCTCCAACCACTTCTGCTGAAACTTGAATTTTCCCATTTTTCCATCATTAGATATTTCCTCCATTCTTTCACCACAGCACACACTCACTCACTCACTCGATAGACAGCAGACTCACTCTCACAGCACCTTCCATTACTAGCATCAGGTGTCGCGACTTCGTGCACCAGCCGTACAAAACACCCAATTAAAAGGTTCCGCCTTTCAACCATTACGCTATACTTCCGATAAAAATTAGATTTAGATGTTTATATAGTCAAAATAAATCATGAAAAACAATGTTTTTATTCCATCAAGTTTACATAATTTTTAATGCCTTTGAACATCGAAGTTCATGCTTTTTCATGCCAATTAATGCCTGAATTTTCACAAAATCTATTTAATGACTTTTCATGCTTTTTAATGACCCGCGGAAACCCTGTTTATGGTATCTTTCATATAACCACGGTACTGTTAGACCAGAAGGCTTCAGTACCAGTTTAAGATGACCACTGTCATGGTCGGTATTAGAAAAACTTCACAGGCGGATTGATAGACTACAACTGTTAAATGTGTCTTACAGTTGAGTGGAAGCGTGACATGTCGAGGGGAGGAAGAAAAGCATTTAATATGCAACGTGAGAAATATGCTGGTGAATTAAGGTGTGGCAATCTGAGGGATTTCAAACACATTTTATAAGGGATGGTATGAAATGATCTTGTGGATTTGTATTTCATGTGATGTGTATTAGAATGGCAGTGACATGAAAACCTGCACTACTTGATACTATTCATCATTACACTAATAATACATTACTAATACATACTAACGGTTAGATCCTACAAACCAATACAACACCTTTATATATATACGCATAAAGTAACAAACCGAATCGTATTATATACGTCCCAACCATCTAAGCAAACACTTCTGTTGAGGTGATGCTGGGTTAAAGTAAAACGATTGCAAAGAAGAAAAAAGTCCTGACTTAGAAAAACAATTCCAAATCTCCCGAATATGACCTGGGCGTCGCCAGGCAGAGCCTTGGTCATTCCTTCTTACCTCTATGCTGGTGCTAAGGCTTGGCAGCGTGTCCGACGTCACCGTTGTGCTTTGAAGGCTGGAGAAATCCCACAGGTTGACTGGCGGCATCGGCTCCGACACCTTGGGTGACTCCACACATTTCTGATTCTCCAATAAGGTCACTTCGTAAAATTCCTGGATATCTGTAGCAAGAGAGAAGACACTGTTTAGTTAAAATAAAAAGCATCTGCTGATTTGGACCTATGAAGTAAAAAGAAAACATAAAAAATAAAGTAATACAAGGTTGTGTTTTTTAAAACAGAAATAAAAGCACGGCGGGTGTTCAAGTCAGGATGGCATTTATTTCTGCTTCAGCTATTCTTTGCAGTGCAATAGTTCAACCACACAGTGTGGCTCAGAACCTCAACATTTTGGGTATAGTTTTAATAGTACACCCCCACTGTGTTGCTCAGAACCTCAACATTTTGGGTATAGTTTTAACAGTACACCCCCACAGTGTTACTCAGCACTTCAACATTAAGGTATCGTTTTAACGATCATGTTCTCAGTTCTACGACAACAGAGGGAAAATATTTCCAGTGCAACCAAAAATCTGTGTAAGTTTTTTTTCAATGTACTAGCGTAATAAAATCTGATAGCTGAGGGGTAGATTACATTTTTGATATCATTCTACCATCTTTCTACCTTTGTGGTGTACGACATTACACATACAGCACACAAGGGGGTGCTAAAAACAAAATTAGCTCACAAGTCATTGCCATCTCAAAAAATAAACAAACTAATTGCAAAGACAGGAAATAAAGGTGGAGTCATGGCTAACATTGTTCTCTGTCTCATATAGAACTTGTTGCCGCTTTAACCAAACACTTATATTAGGAGCAGCGGACAAAGAGCAAGACAAAGATAAATTGTGCGGTACGTCGATGGGTGGAAAATATTTCACACACAATTAATATGTTTTTACTGACAGCTATACGGCCCAAACATTTAGCCTAATGTTTTTAATGTGGCCCCTAATTCTACACATTTAACAACTAAGTATATAAAACCAATCTCATGACTGTTAAAATAAAAATTGAATACAATTTGTCTTTAAAGTCTAATTTATTCTGGGTGACTTAAAAAACATCTTTAAAACGCTTAGTCGACCGACCAACCGACTAAGCAGATGACCAAGAGACCAGATGAATGAGCGGCAAGTTTGACTGTTTGTGAATCCCAAACTAGCTTCTCGGCCTAACACACTTGCTCAGAGCGCCATATATGGTCATGTACTGTTTCAAAACTCCCATGGTAACTTCCGGAAAGTGGCATGAGGATCAATAAGGCCCACGTGAACGCACAAATGGAGGGCAGAGGGGAAGAGGCCATAAAGGATTTAGCACCAGCGAATAAATTACCAGGAGTGAGCAAGCAGTCTATCTTCTGGATCTCCTACAGTGAATATAACAGTCAAGTGGGAGTAGCAGAACTTATCAAAGTCAGATAAGCAACCAAAGCACACAGCATATCAGGTTTCTGAATTAAAGAATTGTTTCAGTTTGAAAGTTGTCATCCTGTGGACCAGCAGATTTCAGTTGTGCATTTTTACTTGCAGAAAACATTAAAGGCCCCTAAACGCCATTCAATAAAGTTGTCAAACAGACACATGCATTGACTGCTTTTGTAGTCAGATAAGTCAATTTTGTGCTAATGTGTATTTTAAGTATTTATTAAATCATTATACCAACATTCGTGGATCTGGTTCTAATCATTAGTAATATTAACAACACATGAAATCTGGACAAGAAACTATGAATAACCGGAGTAATTGTCATAAAAACATAGGTACACAATTGGTGGACGACCTTTCAGTTTCTGGGAAAAGAAAAGCCCAGAAAACGGACCATTTCCCTAAAAGTATATATGAGTGGATTTCTAACATGTGTAGTCGTCTGGAATTGCTTTTGACTTGACAAACCTGACCTGAACGATAAAACAGAGGGGCACAGTTAGAGGGGGAGAGCAACCCTGAGCGATTGGGTGACAGGAGACAGGAGCTCGAAATAACCGCTGGATCACATGGAGACGCAATGGGTCATTTAAGTAAACACTTGTATAATACACAGGGGTGGGGGTGCTTCCCTTAGGTCTGTTTTCTCTTTGACACACTGGGGATGAAAACATACTTCAGATATTGCACGCACAACGCACGCACAACGCACGCACAACACGCGCACAACGCACGCACACTGCACGCACAGCCTGAGTGTCTCAGGGCCAACATGGTCTGAGTGCACTACATAGGACAAATAATATTTAACAAACCAGGTGATATTGTCTGAACAGTGCTTTACTAGATCAGATTTCCACAAACCAGGTGATACTGTCTGAACAGTGCTTTACTAGATCAGATTTCCACAAACCAGGTGATACTGTCTGAACAGTGCTTTACTAGATCAGATTTCCACAAACCAGGTGATACTGTCTGAACTCATCACTCTTTATAAGAGTATGCGTAAGTGAACCATCAGGACCCCATCTTTCTGCCAACGTTACGTTCTTCGAGGAGTCTGCACTCCAGATGTTGCTTGACGGCATTTCTGTTTTCCCACGGTTCCTCTCCAATTTCATGGTATCCAGTTGTACTTACAAACCTGTTGTTTTGTCATAGCAACACCCAACCATACTTGGGGGAAATCAATATCACTGCGTTTCCACCAAGACATGTCTTGACAAGCCATTCTGCATCTATTCACAACGCTTGCTTAACCAAGAACAGGATAATGATATCAGGTAAGCTTGCTTCCCAGTCGTCAACACCTTTGCCTCATGCGGGTAATGCTGGCTGATATGCACAATCAAATGGCACTTGCCAGAGAGCGGCTCAAACCAAGTCTCAAACCTAGACCATAGTGGCCGCCTCAGCATTTAGAAAGCAGCGCCTTAGAGAGAATCACAGGCTACTTTCATAAACAGATGCTACTTTCTGATGCATAATTTAGAGGGCGTGGACGTTCTAAATAACTTCCTTAGAATTGGTCAAACATCCAACCGCAGGCGTGCACAGATCACTTTTAATCTCAAATACAAAATGAAGTCTATAGGAGGCACAGATGTGCACAGATCACTGATTATCAAATGAAGTGTATAAGAGACACATGTGCACAGATCACTGTTAATCAAATGAAGTGTATAAGAGACACATGTGCACAGATCACTGACTATCAAATGAAGTGTATAAGAGACACATGTGCACAGATCACTGTTAATCAAATGAAGTGTATAAGAGACACATGTGCACAGATCACTGACTATCAAATGAAGTGTATAAGAGACACATGTGCACAGATCACTGTTAATCAAATGAACATTGGACTGGACATTCATATTTGTAATTTGTCAAACATAAATTAAGAATAACGTTAGTTAAAGCCTAAACATTATTCTGACAGTTTTATTTTCTGACAAGATTTAGAATTGAACTGCAATTGAATATTGTTGTTGACATGCAGTAAACAGCAACATGTTCAGAAATGATCAGCGCCATGGACCATGTTGACCAACAGTTCAGAACGGATCTCACAATCAACGACCAAAGCCAAAAAGGGAACCTCAGAGGTTCATCAAACCGACAGCATTGTGCCATGCGGGAAATAAACCGTTTCACACCATGATTCATATTTTATTATAATGGTTTTAACAATTGGGATTAGAACCACCTCTGCCTAGACAGTCTGGAGCTCCATCAGGTCAAACACCAGCTGACTGACTGAAACCGAATAAGGCTCAAGAAGGATATGGGGAGGAGGAAGTTGTTGACAGGGGTGATCACAATAAGGCAAAAGGATCAAAATGTGTCTGACTGAAGGAGGCGTGGAGAGGGTTACATTGTAATTAGGGTGAGAAAAATTGGTATACAGTAAACAGAGTTTGTATTGACCAGAAAACTATACCGTATTACTGTTTCTTCGCAGTGGCCAACCACTTGCTGGTTCAAAAACTAGCAAAAAGTCTATTAATAGTTTGACCAAAACGACCGCAATGTGAGTCTAAAACGTCAAAAAGCCATCACATTTTGTGATCAAGTTTGACAGAACTAAAAGGTGCTATTTTACCGAAATGAAAAACTAAAATGCATAGCATTTTTATTGCTATGAAATATGGAGCCTTCATCTGCACGACAATGCACTAGTGCACCAAGCCAGTGAAAACAAATGCTCAAGTGACCCTGGTTTCCTAGGCATTCTATGCATCCTCTGTTTGCCATTCACTGTGGGCAAATGCCAACCTTACACAGAGTGTTGTATTGTTAGCCAATGAAATGGGACCGCTGTGGAACTGTGGGAGATAATGTTTTTGCATACCTGTTCTACTGAATTAACATGTTTGTTAGGCAAGAGCATTTTACCAAACATGCGGTTGCCGTGCCATCAGGAATAAAGCAGTCTAATCATTGTCGGAAAGTACAACACAGTTACATTACACATCACCTGAATGCCTGAATCTAAAAAACAAACATTTGGTCTTGACTACGAGGGCGGTTCTCTTCTACACTTTACATAATGTCCATAAGAAAGTCATGTCACACACAAACGCTCTTCCCAATTTCCTATGAAAACCTTTTCAGGGAACTGGCAGAGGGTGCATTTTCCTATAATGAACATAGAACAACTCCTACTAGTGTCCAGATTTAGGAGACCAGTTACTAGTTCTGCAAGGAGTTCTTCCCTGAACTGTAACCCGGTTAAACAGGATATTACCATATTTAACTTCATGATGACAGCCAACAGGAAGTCCCTCCCACTGTATATATTCATGCGTACCATGAGTCATAAAGGTGTTATGCAAGACGATACCTGCTCAATTGCAAAACTTTACTGACTGGCTGTTAATAGATTACTTTTGTAGCAACGGTTGGTCTAAGCCAGGGTTGCACCAATCCGGGTCCTGGAGATCTACTATACGGTAGGTTCCTTGCAACCCCAACTAGGACTTACCGAAGTAACGCTTCATCCAGCTCACGATTACAATTAGATGGGCAAACTCAGATTTGGAACGGGAACCTAGAGAACAGTAGCTCTCAGGGAACAGGATTTAGAAGCCTTGGTCTAGACGATCTCCACCAAGTGTTGAAATCAGGTCCAATGCCATTTCGGACCCCAATTTCAACTAGTTAACTTGATTTTATCCAACAACTATTTCAAATAAACCAATAAATGAAAGCAATAAATCGGCTACTAGCCAATATTAGAGGGGGACATTTACTGTGAATTTATTGAAAACAAGATTGTGACTTCCCATTTGCAGTCTACTACCCGTCTCCTCTTGGTCGACTCTCTCATACAGTAAAAACGCAATAAATCAGCATGAGGGAATTAGGACAGGGTTTTCATCATGTCAACACACAGATTACATTGTGTCCAGCCCTCTGCATTCATTTCTGGGAGGGGAGAGAGCAAGCAGGAAGATTGGAAACTGTGGCACCAATCTATTTTTCATTAGCAACACCCAGAAATGGTGAATAGCAGTGTGTGTGTGTGTGTGTGTGTGTGTGTGTGTATAAGGGAGACTACTATTTGAAACGAAAAAGGTGAAGGTGTGTGTCAGCGAGGACATGCTAACAACACATGCATGATGAACTGACATGTCTGCAATGTCAACTGGCTCTCTGGCCAAACCAATCAAAGCAGAGCAGAGCATTACCAGCATTCAGCTTTAAGATGTCTTATAGATAACTAAATAAAAAAGACACTTATTCCTGAAGGGGTATCAAGTAATAATTCAGGATTTTGGGGTGGCAATGGCATATTTCTTTATATACTTTATATAGTTGTAAATCAAAATGCGTGGCTTATATTTTTCAAAGCTCATACACATTGTAATGATGTAACAAAACATTATGACACTTAAGCTACATTTATACAGATAGAAGATTTTCTCTGCCCACCAATTAGTCATTTGACCAGTCAAAGATGTTTTCACACCAGCATTTTTGAGAGATGATCTGATTGGTCAAAATGAATGGAACAAAACAGAACCTTTAAAAAACACAGCCCTAGTTTTAAAGAACAAGACCAAAAAAATGGATTGGTTCGCACAAGCCCAAACCGAGAAGCCCAGAATAACACATATTGGAAATTGGTCATGTTGCCTTACATATAGGCAGCCTGTGTGTGACTGTAGACTGGAGGCTGGTGGTGATGGACACAAGAGGGCTTTTTACACCTTGGGGGTCAGACGTACTGTCAGAGTTGGAGTGCAGCCAGCCAAAGCCCTGGGAAATTCAAACAGGCCATCCCGCATTCCAGCAGCTCACTTCGTTCTCACAGGGTGCCTTGCGTTTATCAGCTGGTGGCCTGAGGCCTCCGATATCATGCTTGGAGGCCGCACATTTCAGAATTCACACTTGAAGGACGAGCTCAGTTAGCCGTGATCTAGGCCAGCATGAAGTGAGATTTTGTAGTTTGTCAATTTTCATACTGACAGCGGACTCCAGCCAATGCTATTTGCAAAGGCAACTTACAGTAGTGAGCACATGCATTGTGTTCATACTCCTATGTAGCAGCTCCCTATGGGAATGTAAGCATTGCCATGGGTTGTGTAGATCATGGGTTGTGCACTGAGCAACATAGTCCCAGCTGAACATCTGGGAAGTGACAATAAACAAACGCGTGCCCCAACCTGAGCAAAAGTATAAATATTAATTAAATATATTTTCCCTCGTACTTACACTGCCCCCCTCCCATGGGAATTCCCACCCCACAAGCCTGAAGTCTAACATCATGCTTTTGCCAAAAGAGCAATACAGGACCGTGGCAATATAAATATATACATGATCAGTGAGTCAATATGTCCAATTCACAATCACCTAACATGTTAACGATATGACTAACAGTATCCGAGATATGAAGTTGGTAACCACAAGCTAGTGTACGTGCAAGCAGCAGGCAGACGTCTCATCTAATGGGGGTGATGAGCTGGCACCAGGCCGGGTAACTTCTAGGGACAGCATTAAAAGCCATAGATAACTTCTGTCACACCTGAATATCAGACCAACTTTATAACCCAACACTCCTGTGTCATGTCCATCATGGCCACAATTAATTGGGAAAAGGGATATTTTACCAGTTCCTGTTACCCCAAGGCATTTATCCAAATGTTGGCTATATACGAGCACTTTGTTTTTTCTTAAAATGAATGCACAAGTAATCAAGCCAACCATTAAACTCAACAGACACTGATTGTATATTATAAACACTCTTTAGGGCAGCAACAACCATTTCAGTACAAATAAGATGCAAATGGTACAGAACTTAAGACAACATATGAAGAGATAGCCATAAGTGATTCATACACAACAGCAAGGTGATTGTATGAAGAACAGATGTAGACTTACCTATGAGGGCCTGGAAAAGGTTACTCTGGAAGATGTCGATAACCCTCTGGATTGAGTGTCTCAGTTGCCGATCTTCTGTGTGGTTAAGTTTTGTCCGATAATCTTCCAGCAGGGTCAGGGCTCGCTGTGCATCTGAACAATCAGAAAGTGTTAAGAAAATCGTAGAATAGAGCCCCAGGCAAAACTCTAGCAATATAACGTTCAATAATTTTCTTTTCCATGATTGTCACTTTGGCAGACACTTTTATCCGGGGCTACATACAGTAATGCATGATCAATGCAAGTGTATCGTACTGGTTTCACATGGACAGCCTGGCATTGCAAGTCCCATGCTCGACAAACTTAGCCTCACGAAACCAAGACACAAAGAAGAGTGCCATCTTTAAGTTGGTCTTTCAAATCGTATGAACTCTACACTTACACCTGAACAGCTAAATTATACAAATGAATGGCTACAATGATTGGAATTCGAAAGCGGCTCCATTGGCCTGGTGATGGACACAATAAAAGCCATGTTACCACGACTCGAGTCAACAAATCATGCTAACCTAATAGGAAACTATAGAAAACATGATGTAACGTAGATAGTTACGGTAGTCATT
The DNA here is from genome assembly GCA_029465975.1 of Dallia pectoralis. Classification (NCBI taxonomy): domain Eukaryota; kingdom Metazoa; phylum Chordata; class Actinopteri; order Esociformes; family Umbridae; genus Dallia; species Dallia pectoralis. The sequence continues at coordinate 8,246,180 of CM055732.1, read as the reverse complement.
CAGAATGTTACTTGACCAGCGAACAATTACTTGAGGATTCTTCATGCGACCACTTATTTTCCGTGACAACTTTTTAGCACATTTTGTTACATTTTGTTTGGGCTTCTCAAATTAACTAACGTCGAAGTTTAGACGGTGACTTTCCAAATGCGTTATTGCAATGCTATAACAAGCCAATAATAACACCTAGTTCACATTAGCATGTATACATACTTGAGTTAGCCAGACTGTCTAACGTTAGCACGCTACTGTACATTACTGGCTAGCTACAATTAGATGAAAGCCTCTTACCTTTCTTTCGCACTGGCATGATTAGACAGGAGCTTATAGGTAGCCTGCTAGCCAGCTAGATCACCACACAGATAATAATGTTCAACGGACTCTTACTCTCCCGTTCGGTCCAATCAAAGACAACTGGCATGGAAATCGCTCTACAATGAAACCACACTTGCAGATTATATGTTGCCAACAAACTGTCAAGAAGACGACGACGTAACGGCGACACATAAACACAAACTACGGTGTAACATTACACAGGGCGGGCGTTCGGGTCCAGGAGATCCCGCAAGAAACGCACCCAGCACCGAGCGAGCACCAGCTAGCTGACAGCTGCACTTCTAAAACCTGACAGCGGCGAACAGGGGACGCAAGACACCACATATGTCGGTCGTTAACATCCATACGAAACAGAAAAGCGCGTGTTCGGTCCGGTAAAACGGTGGTCAGTCCGCGCGTCCATCCGTGACCATGACAACTATAGCTAAATCGTATGCTCGACGTGGCTCGAAGTATGTTTTCTTTAACTAAAAATACACAAATCTAGTTCTTTGTCACATGTAAACTCCATCCGTGCCTCCAACTCATTCGCACTGTTCCGCAAACGTGTTTCTACGTGGCTGCACTTCCTAGGGAAATACATTTGAATTCCTTAGTCTCAAACTTCTTCTCCGGATCCCTCCTTTTCTTCCAGTGACAGAAAATTCCAAACTTTCCTCCAAAATGGCGTCTTAGGGTTTGGAAGTAGCCCGTATCACGTGACTTAAAACATACTATGGGCGGTTCATGAACCTCCAGTCAGGAAAGTGATAAAGGTGAGAGAACTGAGATTTTCATGAGGGAATGTGGGAAAAGTGGATAGATAGGCTACTGTCTATTCTTCCTCATGTTGGCGGGATATTTCGTGTTTTTTGTAGCCTTTAGTTTCACAAAAATGTTTAAAGTGTGACTCGCGTGTTTGCATGTTTGGCAAATCATTAACTGATTCATTTATAACATTTCACATTTATTCTGTTTGCAGTGGCAATGAGAGTGAATCATTCAAGAAAATCTAATGACAGAAATGCTTTTTCTGATGCATGCATAAACACTACTGAGATTGTTTAGTTATAATGAACATACAGTAGTGATTAGCAGAAATTAGTTTCTGCCTATATATACACATGTTATTAGAAAACATGTAGTTAGTTATTAGCATAGTTTTTAGTTATTAGGATCTTGTTCCAAAGCTGAGTAAACATTACATTTGGGCAGATATAGAATTTAATCTCTACTTCATCAACACATTATGCTTAGAAAATGTGCAGTGTTAAAAGCCAATTGGGGCATGAGAAAATATAAAACTACACATCATTCTTTATTTGAAAACACATAAGGATGTGCTTTTAGTGGTTCATAGATGGTCTTAATAACTTTCACTAGTAAGATACTGTCTGTTATAGGTTACAGAGTTGGGTCACGCTGACTGTGCTGCCCACTCACTCCTTCATTATTTAGGTTCTTTGCACAACATTCATTTTCGGACTGAAGCAGTAAAGCTCAGTGACATATATTGTACAGTGCATCCGGAAAGTTTTCACAGTGCTTCACCTTTTCTACATGTTGTTATGTTACAGCCTTATTCTAAAATGGATTCAATTCATTTTTTTTCACAGAATTCTACACACAATACCTGCATAAAGAAAATGTGAATATTTTATAGAGATTTACGTAACATTAAGAATGAAAATATAACTTGTACATCAGTATTCACAGCTGAATGCTTTGTTGAATAATCTTTGGCAGCAATTACAGCCTCAAGTCTTTTTGAGTATGATACTACAAGCTCGACACACCTATTATTTGACAGTTTCTCCCATTCTTTTTTGCAGGACCACTCAAGCTCCATCAGGTTGGATGGGGATCCTCAATGCACAGCCATTTTCCGATCTCTCCAGAGATGTGAAATCGGGTTCAAGTCTGGGCCACTCCGGGACATTCACAGAGTTGTCCCGAAGCCACTTCTTTGTTATCTTCGCTATGTGCTTAGGGTTGTTGTCCTTTTGGAAGATGAACCTTTAGCCCAGTCTGAGGTTCAGAGCGCTCTGGAGTAGGTTTTCATCAAGGATGTCTCTCTACATTGCTGCATTAATTTTTCCCTCATTTCCAAATTCTGAAAAACACCCCTACAGCATGATGCTGCCACCACTATGCTTCACTGTGGGGATGGTTTTGGCCAGATAATGAGTGGTTTCTGCTTTCCTCCAGACATGACACTTGGTATTCATGCCAGAGAATCTTGTTTCTCCTGGTCTGCGGGTCCTTCAGGTGCCTTTTAGCTCCAGATAGGCTGTCATGTGCCTTTTAGTGAGAAATGGCTTCCTTTCTGGTCAGTCCACAATACAGGCCTGATAGGTTTTCCTTCTCTAAGATGCTCCTCTCAATCAATGGTTGCAAACTTCTTCCATTTACGGATGATGGAGGCCACTGTGCTCATTGGGACCTGAATGCTGCATACATTTACCCTTTCCCATCTGTGCCTCAGCGGTCTACAGACAATTCCTTGGATCTCATGACTTGGTTTGTGCTTTGGCATGCACTGTCAACTATGGGACCTTATATAGACAGGTGTGTGCCTTTCCAAATCATGTCCAATCAACTGAATCTACCACAGGTGGACTCCAATCAAGTTGTTAAAACATCTCACGGGTGATTAGTAGAAACAATATGCACCTGTGCTCAATTTTGTGTGTCATGGCGAAGGCTGTGAATACTTCTGAACATGTGATTTTTAAAAATAGATTTAATAGATGGAAAATGTTTTGACTGCATTTATGTTTTTACATTGAATTGGCTTAAATATATATGAGCGTGTTTTTGCTTAGTCATAATGGGTTCTTGTCTGTAGAAAAAAAAACGAAGTTTGAATTACAGGTTAAAAATGGCCAGAAACAAAGAACTATCTTCTCAAACTTGTCAGTATTTTCTTGTTTTGAGAAATGACGGCTAGTCCATGTGAGAAATTGACAAGAAACTGAAGATCTCAAAGAACACTGTGCACTAATCCCTTCACAGAACAGCGAAAACTGGCTCTAACCAGAATAGAAAGAGAGAGTGGGAGGCCCCGTTGCACAACTGAGCAAGAGGACAAATACATTAGGGTGTCTAATTTAAGTAACAGACTCCTCACAGGTCCTCAACTGACAGCTTCATTAAATATAAGGTAATGTAAACATAACAAGATATCTTGTTATATGTCCGATGCTAATGCTGTAAAAATTGGGGGATACTTTTTTAGGAAAGCAAATCTGTTTTCCATAATAAAATCACTGTTATATCCTATGTGTATAGCCTGGTATAGTAAAAGAAAACGTTTTTTCCCTCTAAGCACTACACACGATGATACTTTAAACCTAAATCCGATTTTGATGGCGTGATAAGAGGCGCAGCACTACAGAGACCTGCCTTTATATATTTTATACAGACGCAGACGTAGACAAGATCATTCATAAAACATGGCTAACTGAAAATAAATATTTCACCGGAACTGCTTTCTAATCTGGGCCAGAGCTTGGATTGTTTGCATCTGTTCATGACAGATGTCCTGGCGTAATAAAAGCCCTTGTTATGCATTGAATGTGTGAAACTAGACGTGTCAATACAGAATTATATGAATTTCTCACTGAACTCCAGACACACTCTAACCACGCACTAGTAACAAGGTTATTCTGCTCTCCGCATATTATCACAGTCACAAGTCAACACATAGATAAGAATCATGCTTTCTTCTCCTTCATGCAAGTGATAAAATCTATATAAAGGTAAACTATAATAATATTATTAATAAAAACAGCAAAAATGTCCGGTGAAATGTCAATTCGATTTCTCAAAAGTATTGCCACTGAATGGCAAATATATTTTTTTATCCAAAAGTAAAAAAAACAATAACGTCTTTTTTTTAAATGCCTGTATCATCAGCATTTCTATCAATTCAAGTGTTGAGCTGAGGCTGAGTGTGTAGCCTTTTTTATTGGTTGTACAAATATGTTTCTATCAATAACATTCAGTAATCAATTTATTTAATTCAATATTATTCAATAAATCAATAAATCGAACGCTGGACAAACTGCTATGGCTCCCAAGTCAGGAAAAAGAACAGTTAAAAAATAAAGTCACTGTTCCGGTTTGGAGTCTGGGAACAAGCATGGACATATTCTCTCCCTGTGTGGACCTGTACAGGTAACTTACTTAAGATTTGTTTGACAATACAATGAACAATAAACCATAACTGATTATAATGTCAAGACATTAATAACACCAGTTTAGGGGGGGGGCCCAACTGAATCTCAGAAATGCCGGCCAGAAGGCTTAACCTCTTTTGGACTACCTACCTATCACTGGAGAGCTAGAACATCATTGTGTCCCTACGGACCAATGGGGATCTGTCCACACATGTGACTCTCTGATTGTTCTGGCAAACGCAAGTCTCCAGGAAAATATATGTCATTGTTCATCAAAATCTGATGTTACCAGTGCCTTTATCTGCCTCAGGTGATTCAAACGTACATGTCTTGTTCAGATATAAACCACATAGGTTGTCTCCAACTGTTGATCTTTTTCATCACAATAGGAATTCCCCATTACACTGTCCTGTTCTCTTTACTTGTACGGTTTAATACTTGAAACAGCTATCTGTTTTTGACACAGTAATATGATTACTGCTGATGTCATGTATTTCTTTTTCATCCCTATCTGAACAACATGCACGTAATTAATCTTGGCATAAATCTGAGCTTTGACAGCAACAGTTTTCAGCACAGGCTGGAACTCAACACCACACACGCACAAACACCAATCGCCACAGCTAGCTTGAAACCCACACACACAACCATACCATAATATTCGGTACACTGCAACTTTGTAAAATGTTTACACAGTAATTTGTCTCATGTTTCCATACATCCCTGTCTGAATCCTGAGAAAGCTGTAAACATTGAGATTCCATGGTATACAACACATTACTGGATTAAAAAAGCAAATAAAACTGTAAGCGTTTATTGATTTACAGCAGGGCTGTTCACTTTTTGCCCCTAAAGGCTGAAGCACTGAAGGTCCATTCAGGTAATGTAAGCTACTCCAACCTGTCATGTACTTCAAATATCTTTTATTGAACACATAAACATACAAAGATAGATTATAGACATGAAAACCTTGACCTGAGTTCTCACACTGTAGTTTCAAATCTGTATTTATCTAACAAAAAGACCTCTCATTTGCTTCCTGATATTGAGTGTACTATGTATTACGGGATTATTATTATGAAGTGATTTCCCTCGACACATAATCACAGCACCAATATAAAAGGGGTGGCAAATCTCACACTCCATTCTAAACCAGCTGGACGAAGCAGGAGTGCCGTCAAACTAAAACATTACAGCACGGATGTTACTTGCCCAAATAGCAAGAAATAAAACACACAGACATGTTTGGATGTGGCAATGCCAAGAATGTACATATTGCCTCTTAGTACTTCCTAAATGGGTCAGTTAGACTAGCTTATTTCCTCCTCATTGGCCCAGCGTCTATGCTATTAGTTGCATTTGAAACAAGGTTACTGTCATTAATACATTTTTTCAACATGCTGCTTAAAGACGGGCAGCCCTATTCCAGGCCATAGATTTCTTTTGATATATCAGATCAGCTATTTCGCTAATGACTTTCCAAAAGATTGGAGTTGGCCAGTCAAGTGCAGTGTGTGCAATTTAAGTCTCAGCTTTAAAAACAGTTTTCTAGAACGCTTACACACTCAATCGTAGAGAGCACCCGAGGGAATTGGCAAGGCACTCCAAACAGACTCTTATCCATACCAGCATATGGCATGTTGATTCCAGTGCCTGTCTGAAACTGACCAGACCCTGTGCAGGTTCTACACCATCAAGCCATAAACGAGTTAAGCAGAAATGAACCGCTATCTAAATTAGTGTCCACCTTTTGTACTAACAATAACACACTCTAGACTCCAACACATACAGACACACTGTAACATGTACACATACACACATACACACACACACACACACACACACACACACACATACACACATACACACACATACACACACACACAGACACACATATACACACACGCACAGATTTCTACATTTGCTTTTAGGATTTAACCCATATATTTCATTTCTCTTGCCCATACACATAAACAACTCTCAGGAATTAACTAGGTACTGGTACTCCCTGACCAGAGCCATGTTATCAGATCTTTCTGATGTCACATTCACATGAGGGGCGTTCCTTTTAGAGATGCCCCTGGTAATCCCTGGTGGCCCTCGCTGACCCATGGCTCTGATGAAACACCTGTGGTCAGGAGCCGCTTGGTCTTACAAAGCATTCTGCATGGCCAGATGGCAACACTACGGGCCGGCCAAATCCTGCCTCTGCATCATACGATAAGCATGTTAATGTAATCCCTCCGACCACCAGATCCTCTGTGAACCAGTCTGAAGGAATCCTTGTCCACACCTCACATGGCATTTCAACTGAATGCCATGCAGTGACTCCAAGTCAATCCTAAGCCTGTTGGATCTTAGAACAGGTTACCCCTCTGTCTATGTGTTATCCTAGATCAGCATTCCTTGTTTGTATTTTCAGCCCAGTTTCTTTTCCCCACCGCTTCAGGACACCTAACCTCAATTGTAATGTTAATGGACAGGCAGTGATTTTGGGTGTTTCTGGGTGCCCCAGATCAGCATGCCTAGTATCAAATTCTTTATGAATACGACTTCTGAATACAAGCAATGGGAGATAGGGATAGGGAAGTGCCTTGAATGGTTCGTTTATACCGTGATCATTGTGACAAATTGAGAGGATGATGTGGTGTGCACTCAGCACTGATAATGACAAATTAGTGAAATTACATATTGGGGGAATGCTCAAGTTTGCGATATAAGAACTAGAATAAGTATTCACAATATATTTATTTCTGTGCTTTTGCAACCAAAGAAATGTCAACCAGCCATACTGTATGCACAATGATGTATCATGGAAATACTTTTCCCGACGATGTCCGACAACGTTGTTTGTTAGCAGATCTTCTAAACACATGGTTGATCTGAAGAGGTTGTCAGCTGTGCATCACCATAGTAATGGCGTTATGTCCAACCGGTACATCTCTCAACATATTATGGTATGACTTAAGACATGGTGATTAATTGTCCTATATACTACAGTTCATTTGTTGAGACAGGCAATGAAAGGGGAGAGACTGAAGTCTGAGGTAATGCTTATAGGAGGGCAATAAATACTATACCACTGTCTTTATATTGCTAGGTCTTTCTCCTGTTCTTCCTCTTCACAATAAGTATACTTGGTTTGATTGTCACCTGATTTAGACTAATCCCTGTCATGCAGCGTGTAGATCATCCAAGAGTGATTAGGGGCCGCAGGGGATTAGACGTCATAACAGTCGGGCGGATGGAAACATGTCAAATCCCCAGATTATAATTCAACTTTTGTTGACTTATGATAAGAGACAGGATATGTGTTCTACTGATATGTGTTTTTTGAGAAAGATTTTTTAAACATAATTTTTAGAACAGTGGGGCTGTAGTTTCAGATTTTTTGGAACCTAATATGTCATTACTGAAGACATGGAATTCTGTGCATACAGAATCTACAACTCCTTCCCTATAGAGGTTAAGAGGTGGACACAAAGCCTAACAGAAGGAACAATATGAAAATAACGTAATGCCAACATTGTACAGTGGACATAAAAAGTAGACACACCTCTTGTCATGTGAAAAAATTAGACAAAGATCCAAATCCCCAGTTATAAGAGGGTGTGCACACTTCTGCAACCAGGTTATTGTTTAGATTTCCCCCCCTCAAAGATTTCAGTTTGTTTTTCAATTGAATTGTTTACGTTACCGGTCACATTAAAGGTGTAAATGTAATGGCACCATTGAAGGCTGAACGTGTTTAGATTTATGCCAAATAATGTATGTGGTAAATAATGTCTGTCCCAGGCTTATGAAATACAATGGAATTATTATATGAGATCATCGTCATCTGCAAGTCTACCTAGTCAACTTCTTGTGGTAAGTTGGTCAACTGCATGTTCTGTAGTGTTGGCCAGAAAATGCACTCTCCTCCAAGCACATATGTAATTGCTAACACTTTCTGGTTGAGCAAGCGAAACCGCTTGCGAGATATGCATTGAAAGACATTGCTCGATCTTTGACTCACCTGAACTTTGATACCAGGCCATAATTATAAAGGACTGGCCAAAATCTCAAACAAAATTGCGATGGTCGTATACAAAATAAATAAAAGAAGTTCCTTTCCAATGAAAAAGTATGCAGTCTAGAGAAATATAAATGTATTGTTTTAATTTCTAATAGTAAGAAGCAAACCGTTAGCTATTATGGAATAGCTAGAATAAAGCTAAATCGCTTTTTGGCATCCACATGACAGTCTGCTTAGTGCCGTGAAAATGTTTTGTTCATTACATTTTTCGGAAAGTGAGGGACTCGTTAGCCATGAATGTGGTCAGTTTGTTAGATTGATATTACTGCATAATGCAAAAAACATAATCCCTAAACCATAATCATTTCCTAATGAAAACACAACAAACATTAGGACTTTGTATTTGTAATAATAATATTAAATTGATCAGCAATACAGTGTAGATATCTATGTTGCAAATTAATTTTGAAGCTGGAAACTATATTTTTGGAATATGAGATTTCTACGTAGACTTACAGAGGCCCTTTATCAACAACCATCATGTTACGTATGGGTGAGCTGTGTTGTCACAGGGTGTGTAGGGGAGAGCACTCCTGTGTATAATGTAGATTAGAAGCACAGCTGTTTTAGCTGGGTTTAGCTAAGCACCGGGCATAGGTTTGTTAATTAGTGGGCTATGTAAGGTCCCTGGTTAGATTCATCGGGGCTTGTTATTGATTTATTTTACGTGTCGTTATGTGGATGAGTGTTTTTTTAAGTTGTGTCTGTTGATTGTATAGTTTTTCCATTGGTTGTTAGTTGGTTGTGTTAATTTGTGTAATTATACGCCATTCCGAATGTGGTTATCTTGCTCTGCCTGGCTTTCTACACTACATATATTGGAATACGTGACACATCACCTCTGTGTTTCAAGGTTGAGTTATTATATTTATTTTATTTATATATACATAATTTGCAATTATGTAAACACAGCTTAAAACGGTTGTGCTGTTTAAGGAATCAAGAAACCTGGCCTTCTTTAGGCTAGTATCTGGAACATCAGAAATTGTGGGTTCGATTACAGGCACAAAATTGCTAGAAACAAAGAAGTATCTTCTGAAACTCTTCAGTCTATTCATGTTCTGAAATTGCCAAGAAACTGATGATCTTGTTCAATGCAGTGTACTACTTCCTTCACAGAACAACGCAAACTGGCTGTAACCAGAATAGAGCTAAGCAAGATGGCAAAGTTTGAGAAACAGACTCCTCACAGGTAGCTTTATTAAATAGTATTAAAAACGTCAGTCTCAATGTGAACAGCGAAGAAGTGACTCCGGGATGCTGGCCTTCTAGGCAGAGTTGCAAAGAAAAAGCCATATCTCAGACTGACCAATACAAAGAAGGCTACGATGAGCAAAAGAACCCAGTCACTGGACAGATGAAGTTTGAAAAAGTGTTTCAAGATTCAAAGATTCGAAGTTTTATTGTCATGTGTACAGAGTGACTTGCATCAAACTGCACAATGAAATTATTATGACATGGCAAGCAACAACTACGTAGTAAGAGGAATAAAAATAAAAACAGAATTACAACAATATACAGAATATACATTGCTACAAAATATGCATAATGAGTGAGAATATGGACATTATGCCAACTGTATATACTAGAAATACTGTAATTAAAGTGATTTAGTGCCAGTAGTGGGTACCAGTAGTAAATTTACAGAAAATACTAGTTACAAAATATACATAATGAAGTGCATATGGACAGTATGCAGACCTTAAATACTGTAATAAAAGTGATCTAGTGCCAGTAATGGGTACCAGTATAATAGTGGGTAGACAAATCTACGTTTAATATGTTCAGATCCCGAAACACATGTTTTATTCACATTGTGAAACGCAGACCAGTAGTGTATAATGCCAACAGTCATAGAAATGTATTGTTATTTCTTAATTTAGAATAAATTAATATCAAAGTTAGCTGGTGGTTGACATGCAGTCCTGGTGGTGGAGTTTATTTGTATGCAACTCTGAATCTATGGCTGCATTACATATAAGGATTATATCTTCAGAAAATAAGCAGATTACTTTGCAATAACTCGATTTGAAGCATTTTTTCTTTTTTCGTGGTATGGTAATATCAGATGAATAAACAAACAGAAGGTTGTAGTCTTTATATTTTCATTGTTAGATCACTGCAGGTTATTAATCATATGTTCATCATATTGCTTGAGTTCTCAAAACGGGGTGAGTAACCGAAGACGTGAGTGTGTGTGTGAAACAACACCTCCACGTAACACAGATCGTGATATACAGTAGGTGCCAAGATTTCAAAATGGGGGCCAGAAAACATTATTTCAGCCTTAATAAAATGCCCAGCCTAAATGACTGGCCTTTTTTGATAAGCAAAGGACCATGCTATTGGCCAGCCCATCAGGACAAACTCTTGGGGCTTAAACTGACCACACATCATTTGGAGAATTTCCTTCACGTTCAAATTTTTTTGGTTAAAACTGAACATTTTAAAAAAAATCTCCAAAAAGGTTTTTACGAAACTCAAATTTTTGCATAGCCTTTTGCCTAAATTCTCGATTGGCCGGTTTCCCTGTCTTTGACCACACCTTCTCCAGGCAGCATAACAAAACAACTGGAATATCATAATCATCCACGGAAACAGAGTTCTTGTGTGTACACTCCGCATTCTCCCTTCTGTTTTGTTCCTGTGTGTACTCCAGTATGTACATACTGAGCTCAACCAAATGACCACTGTGTGTCACATTTTCCACCTCTCCTCAGAGCAAAGAAAGAAGCCCTTGTCCCCTTAGCTGTGTACGCAAACACTGTCTCATCACTCAATGGACCACATTGCCCCACTGACAAACCCCTTGCCAGAAATGGTTGTGTCTGGTTGCCATTTGGGGGGGTGAACAGAGAAACAGAAAAGGAAGACAAAGGCACCAGCCTTTGTCTGTTGTAGCTAATCTTGGCTGTTGAGGCAGTGCCAGTCAGTGCACCGGGAGGCTAGACAAACACACCAACTGTTTTCACGTTTGGGAAAGGCGTGAGGGAAGACGTTTGGCTTCCATAAGCACCTCAAACACCCATATACATACACAATTAGACACACATAAACATAAAAACATGTTCACAAACATACAATACTGTTTAAACGTTTATGGTCACTTAGGAAATTCCTTGTTCTTGAAAAAAAAAGATTCGAAAATAACATGAAAATGATCAGATAGACAGTATAGACATTGTTTATGATGTAAATTACTTTTGTAGCTGGAAACGGCTGATTTTCAATGGAATATCTACATATTCTATCTACAGGCATACAGAGGCCCATTATTAGCAGCCATTCTATTCTACCCAGACATGTTGTGTGCCCTTGTTAAAAGATGATCAATGTAATTCATCTATTCATCCGTGAGTGGTCATGATGTGTTCTCTCTTCAGTGTATATGTATATCTATATGCATTGTATATGTGTAAATGCATATATTACATTATTACATTATTATAATGTAATTTACTTCCAGACAATATCAATGTAATAGTATTGTACATACAAGCCAGGATGTACCATGTTTGAAAATGTTTCAAAACTTGATATAATATTCAAAGCCAGGCTGAGTATGTTATCAGCCCTTTGTAGTGCTTCCTAGCTTCCATATTGGAGCAGTTGATTGAGTCCTGGTGTGCTGTGTGTGTGGGGGGTTGTCCTTTTAGGGACTGTGTTATTGGTTCCATTGCATCAATAAGTCCCAATCAAACGTAGCTAAAATTATTGTGAAGAAATCCAGTACGAGCAATGTCTGATTGGTTTACATCACGTTTTTTTCACAAAACCCAGTGACGCGGGTTTGAAGACGAGAGATAAAACGTATTGCCACAAAGACCAAGAGGAACTGGGCAAGTTCTGAAAGCTAGGAGGTGCAAATGAGACTGAGTGAACCAAGCAAGCCGTTTGATGTCACACCCTTTAGTAATGCAAATACCCAATGGCGGTCTCCCATTTTCTTCCATGGAAATGAGCTATTCAAATGGATAATTCTTAGGCAAAAATAGCATTCCATTCAACTGAGATTTTGTCTCTGCAAATTAAAATGTTTAAGACATTGAAATGAATGTAATCAGCCATATTTGTGCAGTTATACGATGGTTTGAAGAATGTAATATAACACAGTGTGTACAGTAGATGGTTCATTCCATTAGGGACAATTTACAAAATGACCTATAACTATAATGGATGTCCAAACCAGTCATAATCAGAAGGCACTGCTCCTGAGGGTCCAGAGATATGTCCCCAACTAATATTTACTCTAATTCAAGTTCTGTCAGGCCTAGTAAAAAGTCAGCATGTGTGCCTGTCTCGTCTTTAATACTGTTTAAAGAAATGTTATAGTTTTAGGAGGTATTAACAGATGACACAGGCCAGGAGGGATTTAGAGACAATTAAGATGTTTGTGGGATAAATGAGATAGGAACCAACAAACTCCGTTAAACACAGCATCAACTTTGACAACACAAATTGTGACTTTCCTTAAATTAATGGGCTAAATTATGTTTCTTGAGTGTAGGTGAAGATCTCTAGTAAAAAAACCGATATGTAACCTGTTTCAAACCGTAGTATAAAGACTGCTTCATACTGAGCTCCAGTAAGTTCTGCCGCCAATGGTGAACGGCACAGTATGAGAGTAACAACCTACAAGCAAGCTGTCAACAAAAAAGTAAATGTTAGCCAGCTCAAGATAACTAGTGGGTAGTGTCTTCTGGCTGTAGATCACTGGCGTTCTGGGTAGTTCCAATGATATACACAAATCATCATTTTCTTTCAAAACCACTCAAACATTATTCCTTTTGGCTGTAGGTCACTAAATAATGACGACAACTAAGTCTTTGTAACTTTGTTCAGTAACAATAATGCTACTTACATTTTGAGTCTTAAATTAATATAACCATATTTCAATGAAGTGTAAAATAACACATCTATGGCCAGGTGTGGAGCTTACTGTAACTATAAACGTTTTTTTCATATTATCATAGAAAATGTGCATTTACTATTATAATGCAGAATCTCAAACAGCATGTACTTTTAATTTAATCTCAACTACAATCCAGGTCATTTGTTTGTGCTATTAGATGTAATCCCTAAAACACAAAAATACAATCTTTGCGTGTTTTGTTCAGCTGCTCGATTAATGTATGTACATGCAAACCATGTGCACAATATTAGATGAACCATAGATGAAACATGAAGTAGTTGCACATACACAATACTGTATCTGACAGTATTCACAATAAAACTTCGCCTTTTACAGTTTAAAAGCACAGAGACAATACATTTAGATGACAAACTAACTAAAAATGCTTTATCTGGATGCTCAATTTATTGTATGAATGAGGACAAGGAGGAGACAATTTGAGTTATTGTTTAAATAAGAAGTCATCATTGCTTGTTTGGATTTCACCCTAAGGGAATGTTGTTACACTACAAACTTTGAAAACGTTCGGTATGACTACTCTCATGCATAAGAGATGTCTAGTAATACATATATTTTAACCCAGGTCTGACCCAGTGGCAGTAAACAGCTTCCATCAACTGCCTGATGACATCCCTGGATCAGTTCCTGTTTTGGCCTGTCTCAGAGAGAAGGGCATTGTGTGGGTGTTTGTTCATGTTTGTTTGTGTGTGCAAGTACATGCAAGTTTATATGTATTTTTTTTGCTCGCTTATGTCATACAAGAGGAACTAGAGAGTAACGGGAAATTTATTCTAATCTTAACTTCCACTTCTAAATCTGAACTACAAGCATTGCATACAGGTTGGCATAAGCTACTTTCTGTAGGTGTTTTCACAAACGATGTACAAAATAGTTAAATAAGTTTCACATTATTGTAAGAAATTGCTGTGGTACTGTTATTCCTTTTTTACACATTACGTATATGGAATATTGCACAGTATTACAAATAGACAGCAACTGCTTCATCTGAATTATTTTCAAACAGATTAAAAAGTGTTAGTGTACGAGTCATTGTATGCAACAAGGCACTGGACTAAGCCCCGATCTAATTTTAACTCATGTTTTTGTGGCAGTTGATTGCTCTTTGCTCCTGTACTAAGAACTACTGGTTTGACAGAGCTAGCTTCGAGTGGAGTTAGTCTGATAGAACCAAAGACAAAGGGCAAGACTCCTAAGCTGATTAGCACCAGAACCCAGAATAGAATCAGGAACACATGTACACAATAAATAGATCAAACATTTTTTTCTCAAAACTATAGATGCACTTGGATTTTGTTGTGGATGTGGTCCGGATTAATGTGTTTAATCATAAATTAAAGGTAAATAATGCTTGGAGTGAATATAATTTTTATATCATATATAATCATGGAACTGGAGGCTGCACCTCTGGTTGGTTGACCAAAAAAGGGGTTTGTCAGGGGCAACATAAAAATGTACAAATCTGAAGATAATTTTTCCATGAATTACTCCTTGGTGGATTACTATACTGATATACTACTATCTGCAGTGTCTGCTGGGGAGCGTTATGAATACAAGGATTCAGATCTGAATATATTTTACCTGACACACCGATCCATAGGTCTGGCTTCAGCTAAATGTGTTGCTTCACCTAGTATTTAGGCACCCCTCATAAAGGGAATTTGCACCAGTTGATAAGAAAATAACACTGCGACAACACAGCCTGTACACCTAAACTTGTCTTTTCTCTTACTTTGACTTGGTTTACTATTTGTGCAGTACATGAGTACATAGGGCCTTTTTCGGACATTCAAAGTTGTCAACAAACATTCAAAATACATATTCTATCATACAACAAATAACTATACAAAGTAAAACATATTCATTTACGTTTTAACAACATTTTCTCATTCAATTTAACCAATTTCACTAATTGTTACTGTCTACGTGAACAATCTTAAAATCATAACAAATTATCATATGCTGTGATGAAACAAATGGAATGATTTTATTATTTTGGCAAACCTATTGACATGGCATTATAATATTGCGATACATCAATGACCCTAGATGTGACTGTGTGTTCTGAATTGTTTGTTTAGGGATCCCAAACTTAAACTGTGACAGTAAATTTGAGGCCATTATAGGGGACTTTGAAACTTATGTTATGCATCATTCCCCTCTAGTGGTCGAATGGGAAACAAACAAATATAGATTCAGGCCAAAAAGACACATAATAGAAGATTTGCTAATTATTATGGAAAATGGGGTACAGGTAGCCTGGTTTGGTTGACAGAGCATTTTACCAAGAGCCAGAACATGAAGAGTTATAGAGTTATTAGGTTGATTACAGCTTGCAATGGAATATTATGCATTTAAGGTACCGTAAAAGTGTTTAGTGGGGAGTCTAACTAAACTTACTGTCTTCTTGACAAGTAAGACATTTAAATACTCACTTTACATATGCCAAATAATACAAATATACATGGTCACACAAAACTCTGGGGGGAATTGTTTTACTGTAACAAAAATTTGTATCGGCTGCCAAGAAGACATTCAAACATGCAGTCATATACTCTTGTGTTGAGATCTAGCAGCACATATTAATTAGCACTCAGTAAAAGACAAAATATGCTCAAAAACGTTATTTTGCAAGCAACAAAAGGGTGCTTTAGGCCAACCTATCGCATTGAAAACGAAAAACTGCACCAGCACTCACTGTATTTGAACCTTTTTTTGTGTGTTTGTGTGTGACTCTGTGTATGCCAAACAAATTTTAATAAGCTCAAAGGCATTTGACGGCCCTATGGGACAACTCATTGTAACGCCATAAAACACCCTCGGTTTACCATCTAGACTTCACTAAATTCTTTAAAGGAAATTGCATGTTTTCCCCTTTCGCTGCCCTGGGTCTCACTTCCTGGTCGGGCAGGTTGTTAGACAGGGCTGGCATTGTCAGGAAAGGTAATTGTTTTTGGGGGTTGCCATGTTAGGAGGGTGCAGTGAGTTGTTTGTGGTGTGTGGAAGGGGGTGGGGCTTTGTTTTATCCACTACAGAGAGTTTATGTGGAGTGTAGACAATAGGGGTGGGTGGTTGAGTTGAGAACTCCGCACTCAAAATATATTACATTAATGAAGCGCAACACAACGTGTGAGTGGGTTGCTATTTGTAGAAATAACATATCAAAATACTTTTTTATGTTTATATTTCAAACCCAAAGCCAAATATCTACAATTTTCATTAGCAGTCTACCAGTTTTTTTATACCATGTTCTGGTTCCTAGATCCCTGCATTGGATACATTTTTTGTGACATCGTATTCAAATGTTTTTCGAAATTCATTTAGAAATTCAACTACTTGTCTTTCAGATAAAATACAATAAGATATTGATCTGTTGGAGCGAGCAAACCAAGCATGCCACTAACCTGCCATAATGACACCAACTAATCTGTGTACACAACTCCAAAAAATATGGTATTGCAATAAATCAATGAACATCTATATCCCATTGTCCTTAAGATTACTCAGGCTTGGTGTAGATTACATTTGACCATTGCATTTTTTTTTTACACATGTTGCTATAACTAAATATATTCTTCAAACAATTCAGAATACAACACTGACCTCCTTTTCCCCCGTCTTTTAACTCTTACGTTATTGCACAAGCCCTCAGGGTGAAAAGTAGCTGGGGTAGTAACATGAGTGCTGGAGGAATAGGGTGGAGATGAATCGGGGATTTGGGTTTGTCTCCAGTCTTTTTATCTGCATTTGTTGATTTATGGGTTTCTCTCTGACAAGGGTGTTTTTTGCTCCCTAGGACTTTGAAAAGTAGATTGAAATGGCTATAATGATTGTTTCTCTTGCAATCATATCTCAAAAGAGAAGATAAGACAACTCAAATAATGATGAACAATACAGTAATGACAGATGTTTCAGAATCCAGAATCAACAGCAACTGGACTGGATTTTGTTTATTTCTGCATATTAGTAGTTTGAGCATGCTTACTGATTGAAAGCTTTGATATACCAATATAGTTCAAATCATGTAATTCTCTACTATGCTTAAAAGAAGGACATTTTCAACGTAATTATCTAAATTGTATATATCAAACGCATTATCCATTGAAAATATACTGAATTCATTCATTGAGTGCGTTTCAAAATGCATACATGTGTTCTTTCGAGAGCGTATAGCAAGTATAGAAGTCAACACTATGGCCAATCCAAACTAGCACTAATTTACTGGGGTTTGGGCTCGTAAAACTGGAACCAAGATAATGTCATCGCCCATATATTGGCGTATGCAACAGTGAGTAGATTACGTTGAAACTAACGACTAACCTGCAGACATCTTGGACGCTGCCTGTTCCTATATAACCCCATATAAACGAATTCTGTATTATACATATGTATAATGTATAAATGGTATTTAAAGATAATAAATATATATGTGTACGTATGATTGTAGCTAACGTTAGATAGATAGTAAACGTAATTTGTCAGCCAGCGTATTTATATTGGTAGCGTTAGCTTACATGTAGCTATTATTTTAAATCTCGTTTGCTGTCAATGGTAAAACGAGCAGCTCCTTTCAGGAAAGAGAGTCGCCAAGTCTGCTTTTTGTTCGTTCGGTCGGTCAACAAGGGTACGTTTCATATGTAAGGATTTTAAACGGTCTCCATTCTTACATTCTATATAAGAACGCATCCGCTGTTTGAATGGCTCCCTGCGGGAATGGGGGTTCCTCACACGCTGGTGACCATAGACATAATGCTGCTGGCCCTTTCACCTGTTTGTCGTCAGTGACGCTGCATAAGAAGTTGCCCACCTGCTGTGAAATTAACTACGTGAGGCATGAATCGGCTGGAAACCATGACACCGGAGAAAACAGTGAAGCAGAAGCAGCTAGACACGCAGCACCTGAACATTTATCAATGTAATGCTCCTCGATGAGAGACAATGTGTAGCATTGCATGCGACCTCTAAGAACTCACTGATTGCTCAAGCTTTTTCATCATTATTGTATTAAGACTGTAAGTTCAGTATACGATTAATAAGACGTATGGTATCAGTATTAATACCACTATTAAACGTTTAGTGGTTGTGATACTAAAAACAACCCCTTGGTGGCGCCAAATTCTTTGAAAAAAATACAATGGGAGGTTTATTTGAATCTGATCTTAACTGCACCCTGGTACATAGTGCAGGTATACACTAATGAGACAAAACATTATGACCACTCACAGGTGACGCAAATAACATTAATCAACTCCTAATAGGAGCACATGTCAAAGTCTAGGTAGATTAGATAGTAAGCAAACAATCAGTTTGCGTAGTTACCGTATTCGATGCAGGTGAAATGAGTAAAGACCCGACTTTGACAAGGACCAAATTATTATGGCCAAACGACTGGGTCAGAGCATCTCTGAAATGCAAAGGCTTGTCTAGTGCTCCCGATCAGCATTGGTGAGCACCTATCTACAGTGGTCTGAGGGTTGTTATATATTAAGTGGTGCCTCAGACAATTAAGATGCTGAATGTGTTTGTTTTCAATCACAATTTTTTTATGTTGATCTTTTCTGTAATAAATCAAATTATTTTGAACCGAGCCCATTGCTCTGTCCTCACTGGCTAAAATCTACTGCCCGGATCTAGTCTAGACGAGTGACCCTTATCTCTCCAAAGCAAATAAGCAGCACACACTGTCAACAATACTGTTCAAGTCTGTGTGTGTGTGTGTAAACTGGCTTCTAAAAAAAACATTGCGAGAAGCATTTTGACAAACAAAAACATTTTACAAATGTGGACACCTTACCTGACTTCATTTTTGAATTATAATAAATAGGCTTAACCCAACTTTCTGTTTTCCCCGTTCTGACACTCAGGGGACACATTCCGGCAGATTTCGCCACTTGGATGTCGGCCTTTCAGATCAAGTTTAATAATCAACGAGAGCTCTATCTGCTCCAGAACCCTCTACACAGATAACAACATGGTGTTCCCCTCCCAGAGTGCAAGGAACCTTGGCGAGGCTCTTGACAACACATTATTGGCAAGCAATAATGCAATAACTCGCCTCTTAAAGTTTATGTTCACATTCGTATTGTATAACCTTGGCATAACCAAGTAGCAATGCAGGCTCAAAATCCAGGCACTCTTTATTGCCCGTCTGGACTACTGCAACGAACTGTTGGTGGGGCCTCTTGCTTGTGTCATCCAACCCCTGCTGCTTAACACTTGCATCCACTGCAAAACAATGGAGGTTGTCTACCGAGGCAACACTCCACCTTCAGACAAAGATAAAAACCTACATCTACAACAACACTACAATAGGGAAGACCCGGCTCAGTCAAAGCTGGCCTCTGACCTGGAACCCCAGTAGTGAATACAGAATCTCCTTGAAGCTAGGACCACAGAGACTCGTTCATAAAAACCTGTAACCCTTTCGCTTTGTTTTTTTATAAACATCAAAATATAACTTTTAAATTATTCCATAGCCCTTCTAGCATCTACTTTGCCTAGCAATGAATTTATTTTAATGTACTCTTACTGGGTTGTGTGATTGTCCACACAAGCATTTACATGACTGTGCTACCTGTAACCGTTGATCTGTGAAACAGCAGCTTTTAACTCTTCTATATTGTCATTGTGTGGGTGGTACTTAGGACCTACAGTAATAGCAGATGTCAGTACATCATGTAGTGGCCTAGGAGTGGAAGAGTTTAGGCAGAAAACTTAGAGTGAAACCTGTTGGGCCCTTTGGGGCCTTGATAGAACAGTATGTGCAGTAAACAGTTTTAGAAAACTGTAATTCATTGAGGTGAAATATATAAAATGCATGCATTTCTTAAATCTTTTAGGCATAGCACATTGAATGTGCTTTGTTTAACTCTCTTGCTCTCTTTTGGCCCAGTAGCGCCACCTTCAGGTTGCCTGAGGAAGCAGCAGCTCAATGGTGCAAACCTACTTCCACTCTCTACTGATTGGGGGGAGTTAAGACAAGGTGGTCAGAGTACATCAACCCAACCTACAGACTGATTATTATTATTTTAGACTGGTGTTCGTAGGGAGCGTTTGTTCATTTTTTTACTTTTTTGTAACCATGACTATGTTCCCCTGGCCAGTGGGTAACCAATGCTCCCGCCCTTCTCTGTCTTCACATCAAATGAACCCCTTGAACAGTCTAGTAACCAGAACCCCTTTGGTTATAAGATGGTTATTGCGACAAACAAGCTATTTAGTATGATTTAGTTACAAGCCGTTGTTATTAATTTTATTATTTTCCAGATACACATCAGATTGCAAAACTCTTGTATGAATACACAACATATTATATTTAGTAATAGGATAAAGGTGCTCCAGCGTTGATAAGCTAGGTCCACCAAAGATGGCCCATTTCATAGCGTTGCCTGACAAATTTGTAGCATAAATTTCACACGTTTCAGCACAATTTAAATTGTGTCCCATAGATTGAGGTATCCAATATTATTCTATGATGATTTCAGGGATACACTGTCGTTACACGTCAGCTAGAGTTACTAAGGCGGATGAGCAATAAGCACGGTTGCCATGCATAACAGATCTAAACTGGGTTCCCAGCTTATCCAGGCCCATGTTGGGTCAAAATACCCCATTAATGTAAAATAATAGTTGATAGAAAATACAACTCAAAAAATATAAGTCCGGTTTATTGTCGAACAACCAACTTCTCACATACAATTGAAACAGGCCATCATAAGCAAACATGTAGCTGACGAAAACAAAAACAAAAAGGCTGCTTTTCTTTGGCCTTGCCCATCCGTTATACAAATAAAAGATAGTTACGGTAGAACTAAGCTACATAAATAAAATGTACTGGAATGCTCAGAGTTTAATTGTGGCATGTGATTTATACATGTTTTTTATTCCAGAAGATACAGTAACATGGTCAACTAAGTAAAATCTTTCATAAAGAAGCATTAATTTGGTCAGAGGAGATCACAGTTGAGACCAATCTCCTAACAATATGTACAAAAATATAAAATGTAAAGAAAAATACAAACAAATTCTCCTTTTGAGAATCTCATAGAAAGAGTAGAGCCTTTAAATCTGCATTATTCTGGTGGATTCCTTGAGATAATTTGTACGTGGATGTTGTTGAACTCTACTTGCTAATGTTATTATTTGAGTCCTTCGTCTCCACTACGCCTGACATAACCGCGAAGGTGATGGATCCGAAGTGCTTCATCTAGCATGAGACAACGTTTTAATCGTCATCGTCGGTTTTCTGCTTCTTGGTTTCAACATCGTCCTAAAAAGAAAAAAATAAGGAGGGTTCAAGGATAGCAAGACAGCATCAGTATTCTGTATAGATGCTTAATAACTGTATGCTAAACAAGTCAAAATCAGCAGTTTTAGAAGTCCTTCATGTAAAAAAAAGGTCTGACCCACTCCACTGAAGAGCCGTATGCTTCCTTACCTCATCATCTTCATCACTGTCGTCCGCTGGTCGTTTTGTGCCTGCTCCAAGTTCATCGTCATCTTCTTCGTCATCGTCATCATCACCTAAACACATAGAATGACAACTTAGCATACTCCTCGAATGAAGACCTATTACATGTTGGATGTCATCACACCGAGATGAAATGCACAGGCTGACCAAATGGGATCTAAACCAAATACCTTCTACTTCATCCTCCTCGTCCACTTCATCTTCATCATCTATCTCTGGCTCTCCATTTTCCTCGTTCTCCTATTAGAGGGGAAAAGACAAAATGTAAACACAAACTGATTTTCAGTTTTGTTGAGGTTACCCATAGTACTCTACCATTTGCATAACACAATGTGTGAATAAGGCCATGACACTGGTTACCCATAGTACTCTCCCATTTGCATAACACAATGTGTGAATAAGGCCATGACACTGATCCCATTTGCATAACACAATGTGTGAATAAGGCCATGACACTGATGCCACATGGTTTCTAATGGGGATTTAAAACCTGACTGTATTGCGCCACTCGCTCAAACCTGACGTTTTCCATAAAACCTACACAACTGGAGAAAAGTAGATTCTCCGGCCTACAACCAGAATTGGGCTTTCAGAAGCCCCACCCACCACAAGGAGACGCCAGTCTAACACAAGGCATAGGAAAGTTAGTAACATGTTAATTGTAAACAAACCTTTCCATTAGTAGCAGCTTTGCCATTCTCCTTCTCTTCGCTGAGTTTTTTCTCTTTCAGGTCCTAAGGAAGACAAGTGAATACCACATCATTACACTGTAACACAATTGTGTGATCACATTGAAGACAACTGGAATAAACCACAAATGTGGAAAATTTGGCATTTGAAAAAAGCCAAAATACGTCCCCGATAAAGTAAAGAGTCACCATGCTTTCACCTCGACGATTGTCCCAGTGGACCTGGCCATGCATCAGATTTAGATTATGTTTCATAAACTCTGGACATAACGCACATTAATTTATTAATTATTAATTCTATTAGAGATTCACCTGGCACAGCCAGACAAGGTCTGGCCACCCCGCAGATATGGTTCTTCTCCAAGTTTCTTCTTAAATCAACCATATCGTGGAGTTCTTCCTAGCTTAGTCATTAACATCTCTTTTTTTTACTTGGCCTGTCCCCTTTACACCCGCCCACTTCTTTGTAAACATAAATGAATTACGATAAGATTGTAGACTTTTGGTCATTGTAGTTCGACCAGTTTCTAAGCACAAAACCGTACTGATGCACGGACCCCGAGAAAACTGCAATACCCAGGGTGCATAGTTAAATTTAAATAACAGCGCTGATGGAGGATCAGCTTGAACAGGAGGTTGGCCAATTTAACTGTGGTTCAAAGGGACAATAGAAAACGACACATGGCATCTCAGGGACCCAGTTAACGTGAACAGATCTTCTTATGCTATAATCCCACTAAAAAGTCGTCATCATAAATGTGGCCTATTTAGGTCACCAATAGTAAAGCACAATTTAAACCCAACTCATATGTAGCATAGTCCTTAACAATACGTATGGTGCCATTATAACTTAAGTGAGTCTTTTATTTTACTGATAAGCGATTATTCATGTCGTTTGAGCGCTCGTCTACGTGAAATGGTGTCCTTGACTCCGTTTTATGTTATAGCCCTTAAGCCGTTAATAAGCATTAGTCCATCACCGCACCACCTCATTAATACGTACAGCTCGCAACAGACAACACATCCGTATGGCATTGCAGCGTTAAAAATATATATATATACATACACGCAGTTGATCCTTAATCAGAGAGTATCTTTCCTATGGAGCTCACCATTAATACTGGACACCAAATATAAACACACACGCAGTTGATCATTAATCAGAGATTATCTTTCATATGGAGCTCACCATTAATACTGGACACCAAATCTACAATCCGAATACAGCAGCAAACGGTCGAAGGCAGGAACCAGGAAACAGATTTCGTTTGAAAAACACTCGCACTACATCACACCTCGCAACTAAAATAAATACATTGGAACGTAATAGATAATCACAAAAACAAAATAAAAAGGGCTACGAGAAAAAAATATGTGTCCTGTAAACTGGAACATCCAACCCTAATGTAAGCATAGGCTACGTCAATTCAATAATGTTGACAGGTATACCCCGAAGGGGAGAAACATTTTTTCCTACATGCATTATTGCAGTTATTCATGGTGATATGCTACCCATTCAAACCAGTAGCAGTCAGACAGACCGGTGAACTTCTCATTCAGCGGGATCTGAAAATCATATTTGCCCTCCATCTGTAGAACTGCGATCATTTCATACACCCATAAACACGAGGAGTTAACCAGCTTATGTCCAAAAGTTAAGTTGGGGACAATCCCTTTTTTTGCGTTCTTCGTAAACCCTTAAACAAAGTAGCCTATATACGTCCGGGATTTATCATTGACGAAATGCATTTTTAATTAATTGACTATATCATAAACAATATAGTACATTTAACACACATTGTGGTGTTTTATGTAAGAGGAACAATGGTGTGTAATTATAATTCACATCTAACATCGTTTATCCAAACGTGCCAGCTCGTTTTACAATGAACCAAACACGCTCTTGCTTTAACAAAGAACCCGCTCAGGCTGTCGCCACTACGGACAATGACGGCTGCTTCCTAATGCAGGATTTCAAGAAGCGTTGCGTTGTATAATTCCACATTATGAGATTCAACATTATTTCATTTGTACATTTACTGCAAAGCTTTCATACATTCCCGTCGGTTTTCCGAACGCATTTGCTTATTTATAATTTAACACACACGTTGAATGAAACCGCGAACCAATATTTATTTGCAACCTATAGACTAGGTCTTTAGCATACTAAATCCTATTTTATAGGCAAATAGATAGCCCGCGAACAGTTCTCTCTTACCTTAGCCGGGATATCCGAAACAGAGTCCACTTTTGTGTCTGCCATTTTTTATAAGCACTCCAATGAGATAGAGGACAGCGGAAACGAAAGGTTAATATATGAGGTATATTTTTCTGATCTCCGGTAAGACACAATTACTATAATATTGTGCCAGTGGCCAATCTCGGGTGCGACGGAGGCTGTAATATAGGGTTGTGGGCGGAATAAAGAAGGTAGCTAAGGAGATGTGATTGGCCAGCGCTTTGAGAGCTAGAACTGAGCGGTGGATAGTATTTCCAACCCACAGAGCACACCCACCCACCCCAACCCACATTAGAGTCTCCGGCTGACTAACGGTGCTTGTGTGTTGGATTATAAAACCACTCTAATAGTCTGACATAACACGACGTAAAATCGATAAGGTATCGTGTGCCTTACCGTAGCAATTTCACAACACAATACAGTGCATCTGTAGAACAGTGGCAACTCAAATATGTTACCATGCCGCCAGCATTGTGACGTCACAGGAAGTGTTGTTCTTTGATTGATCGATATTGTGTTCGGATGTAGTGATTTACACACGAATATTCACCTGCAGAATACGTTGGGCGCCATTATTATGCGAATACAATAATGGACGGGCTACTTTCAACGAGATTGTAGGTAGCATGTTAAAATAATGTCGGAGTTGATACTACAATAGGTACATGAATAAAATGGTTAGGATGAACTAATGATGAACTCGAGTGATGGTAGAAAATATACTTATTTTAAGCGATGTTATTATGCGCAGTGTTTAACGTTTACCAACACGTAGTGGAACTTAAATATAAAATATATCATGATGCCATAATATGGTGCATTTTTTGAAAATAATGTCCGACGCTTATCACGCAAAGTGCGAGACACAAATGCGACAGATCAAGAGCACACATAATTGGAAACTCTAAAGCATTTTTTTGTGCACACGGGAAAACATGTAGTATTCTTACCGGCGGTGGTTATTGTTACAAGTTGGTTACCCTACGTTTGAGACAAAGCGGCAAACCGCCGACATTGAGTAGTCTCCATTTGAGTTGGGGGAGGGGACTATAGTGTTGGATAACAGAGCGTCGCGTTCATAACAGGAGGGCAGCTGGGGAATATCCAAGGCAAGCTGTGTGCGTTCGTGCTGATTTGATAATGGCAAACGTGCTGCGTAAACCATTAAGGGGAAGTTAAGCTATCATGCTCTCGAAACAATAATATATTGTTCAAACATACGACGGTTCATTGAAGGCATCTGCAATGGCGATGTTGTCAACAGGGTGGGGTTTTTAAACCTTATTGGCTGATTTGATATAGACTAACAAGTGCAATTGTAAATTATATGGAGAGGCATGGGGACATTTGTATGGCTTTAGCACTTCAGTGTCGAGCTGCTTACCTTATTGAATGAAATATTAGGTTGAAATAAAATGTCCATGTTAGTCATTTCCAGCACCCCTGTAGAGCACCATAGAAAAAATGTTCCAATATATTTTGGGTTATAATGTCTGTAAGTGCATGGGCAGTCCCATTGGGGGCATGTGATCACAATTCCCACTTGGACATTGAATATAAAATGTGTCTTCTGTACTTCCAGCCCAGTTTGTAGGTTGCATTCGTTATCTTGCTCATCACTACAATTAAACTCTGTTTTTGTTTTTAAATCACCAACAACCTCAGTTTAGTAGCACAACATTGTTTTTCATATTTTGACAATTGGCACCAATTAAGATTTTTTTTTGCTTTGGGGAATGGTGGTGTAGGGTAAAGGTCCAGGGTCAACAGCATGAGTAACTTTGCTAAGAATGTTTTAAACCCAAATTTGGTTACCTCTGCTTAAAACCATTTTATATTGTAAGAACGATATCCATTGCCAATCTAACGTTGCAGTTTGAGGAACTGCATTAACAGCTTTTCTTCCTAACTTTTTGAAACATCTGCTTTTTTGACCTCTTTCACAATAAGTTTGATACAAACTATGAAAAAAATATTCCATTTAAAATCCTCTACACAGGTAGTGTTCTTCAAGGTTTCTCTGTAAAAACTTTTAGTAACTTTATGGACCCAACATTTTATTATTTATGACTATGGAACCAGGAGTTTTCTTACCACCTTTTTAGGACATGGAATGTATCATTTAATGGTTACATTTTGAGGTAGAACCGGAATCTCGAAAGACCCTACCTAAGTAAAGGTTTCTATATAGCACCACAAAGGGTTTTGCGATGGAAACAAATTCCCGGATTATTGTATTTACCATCTACAAGTTAACTGTGTGTTTTGTAACTGCAGAAGATCTAAAGAGAAAGAAGTACATCTCACACAGTTGCTGAGAGTTCAGAAATTATGGCAAAGACTTCCCCATGAGTATGCAGAGAAGCAAACGATCAGTGTGCATGTCAGAACCTGTTTAAGTGATGTCAACTGGCGGCAAAGAGCACCACACCACAATGGTCTCGCTCCAATCCCCCAGGGGATAGTCGGCACACCTGTAAAAGCTTTTAAAAAATGTTCATAATTAGGGCAGTCTGTGATGTAACATTGTCGCCCTCTATCGTGGAAACAGGAGTACTGCAGCTGTCATATCCTTCCGGGGATTGCCAGGCTGCTGTTAACAAAACAGTTGTTCATACAAATGTTTTATTAATACGCATGGTTTTTTAGATACAAATTCAGTTGTAGTCAATGTAGAAAAAAACAGACTTTTGTATGTGCTTAATGTTCATATAACTCTTTTGCACCTTGTGTGTGTTGTGCTGGCATTTTTAAAAGCAACTGGAGACTGAGAAGAGGGTGGCTTATTTTAACCTCAACTTCCACTTCTGAACTCCAAAACATTAAAGTGGGCGGTAGCTCGTTTCCTAAAAACAGACGTTGTTGCAGGTGGGTAAACTGTAATACATTAGAACCCATTCAAAACACAAGACTGCAAAATGGCAAGTACATATTACTTTTGCTTTATGTTCCTTCATACGTGGGAGGTCTACATTTTTTTGCCTTGGACCCTGACCCTATTTTAGGTTCTGACAGAGGTCCCTTTTTACCTTTTAGGTAGTTTGCTCCCAGTATTAATTGTGATTTCCACACAACTAAGACTTGTCAGTTTTTCACTCGGTTTCATTGATCAGGACAGACGGCACAGTTGCCATCGTAAAATAAAATCATCCATTATTTTCCCATTTACATTAGATATGTCTTCATGACATTTTACTAATCAAATTGACTAGCCATACAACAAGCCTAAAGCTGTCTTTCAATAAAGACGCTGGTTGCACACAGCTGTGCTGATGCTGTTTCCTGTCCACACAAGCCTTTAACATTTCAAAGATATTAGGGCTCTACCAATTTTTGGTCCTTGACAGTATTCTCTCTCAAGTGCTCTTTAAAGCTCACCCTAGAAAGATCAGACAAATGCAAGTCTGCATTTGGAAACCACAGCCACAGTGTCTCAGCTTGAATTACTCTGGCTTGTTCACAACGTAGTGAACAAGACTACAAGCAACGAATCTGGAGCATTTGAAGACAACATATTATTATTATTTTTATTTCACACACACATCATCATTTTAAGGACAAAATTAAAATAATCTTTCATCATCATCCACTCAAAAACGACCCCCCCCAGAGTCCACCTCACCAGCTTATTTCAATACTTCAGTGAAGGAACTTTTTCTGGTTAGGAAAACCTTCCTCATGCCCCTGGCTGCCACCCACTAAACTGCAGAGAACGAGTGGTCACATGACTCTGCCCCAAGGGCTTGTTTAGCTGGGATGCCAGTGACTTTCATTTCACCGTCTTCATCTTGCCATCTGTGTCTTGTCTACGCCTCCCATCCCGTCAGTCTCCCATTCTTCTTCTCACTTGTTCAATCTCTGATTCCTTTCTTTCCCAGCTTCTCTCTGCACCCTCTATCCGTCCTCTACATATTAACGGTATCGCTCTCAGCCCCCTTTCCTTCCCAGCATCCTCTAGCACTCCCACCCCCGCCCGGCCGCCTCCACATTCTCTATCTCAGTCCTCACTCTTCCACAGCCTCAAATAGCGTATTTATGTTATTTCTAGTGCATATTGCAGGTACTAAAGTCAACGGTCATTTTTCAAGTGCAATTCCAAACCTGAAAACGCGGACTATGTGCTCTACCAAGTTTACCGGGCGGAGTTATATTTACGTGTATTACTCCGCGTAGATGTCTCCGTGTGTCGCGTAGCCTGTCTCAATAATTTCACAGTTCGGATGAAACTAGAGGTTCGCTCGGAGGCGGTGCATTTGACAAATACAATACTTTGACACCACCTGAGAGGTTTGTAAACACCAGAATGTGTCGGAACAGAATGTTTCCATGTATTCCGTTTCCGGTATTCATTCACAGGGAGCTACGATGGAATAAGACCACCGTTACTCACTGGTCGTCCGTCATTTATGATATTGTGAACAGTTATAGCATGTGTTTGTGTACATTACATTTTTTATATGTTTGGAATTGAAACGTACTTGTCATATACCGAGATAGATTGTGACTGTTCTTTTTTGCCTGAATGACGTGTATCTTATTATAACTGGCTGAGGACCGTCATTTGTTTGCCAACTCGTTCGGGCGGTCGAAGCGAAACTCATTGCAGGGAAGCGAAACGTACGCGCCCAAGTGTGCCTGTTATGTGGATATTATAAACTAAACAAAAGGACGTCTTTGCATTTACACAAGACAGTAACGGTTTGTGGGTGTTCTCATAATGGATGGATCCCCCATCACATATCTTAATCTGTCCCCTCCACATCCTTTATGCGTCAGCCTCCTCCAGAATCTCTGTCTTCACTCCCCTCTACATCATATATCGCCCTCGCTATAGCTTTTTCATCTCTTATTTCACCTCTACTCTCTCTACTTGACACACTTTACTCCTTCCTGCTAGTTGGTTGTACTGGGGAGAGATACATTAGTAAACTCTAAATACTTGTATAAGTATACAATACCTTTTTGAGTGTTCAGAAAAGATGAGGAAAAACAGATAAAGAAATGTCATTGTTGTTGATCAGATGTGTGGTTAGGCTTGTGTGACATCAGGTGTGTGTAAATTCAAAATATAATCGTTTTAATTCAGTAAAAAGATGTTGCTACAGGTAGCGACATTGACGCTAAACTCAGGTTATCAGACCCTCCCAGAGACTTGTCGATTAGAGGCTTGTGACAGAGTCAGCAACTTTTCAGCCTGTGGTTGGTAAGGTTCGCTGCTGATGTTATGAGGTTTTGATTGTTAAATTTTGCCACAAATAAGTGGGAGAAGCTGTCGAAAAGTCAACCGAAGTTGACTACACTCCAATTCTGACAGTGATGCTTCTGTTAGGTGAGAGTTGGAGAGGTGAAAACTATTGGTGCAATCTTAAAAATGAACATTAAACGAGCTAGCCATCTTCTAGAAAAATTCAACAACAGGTATGTTTAGCTCAAAAACAACACTGCACATCACCCAAAGAACACCTTACCCACAGTGAAGCATGGTGGTGGAAGCATCTTGCTTTGGGGCTGTTGCTTTGAGACCTTAGTCAGGATATTATGAACAGTTCCAAATACCAGGCAATGTTGGCACAAAACCTTCAGGCTTCAGTTAGAAAGCTAAACAGGAAGAGGAAGTTCACAATTTCAACAAGACAACAACCCAAAGCACACATCCAAATCCACAAAATGAATGGCCCAGCCAGCGCCCAGACCTGAATCCAATTGAACATCTGTCGGGTGATCTGAAGAGGGCTGTGCACAGGAGATATCCTCGCCATATGACAGATTTGGAGCGCTTTTGCAAAAAAGAAGAGTGGGCAAATATTGCCAAGTCAAGATGTGCCATGCTAATAGACTCCTACCCCAAAAGACTGAGTGCTGTAATATAATAAAAGGTGCTTCAAAAAAGTATTAGTTTAAGTGTGTTTGCACTTATGAAACCAGGTTATTGCAACTTTTTTTATTTAGATTTCCCCCCACTCAAAGATTTCAATTGAATTGTTCACATTATAGGCCACATTAAAGGTGAAAAAAGTTCTCACATGATTTATTTTTGTCTTATTTTTTCACATCAAAAAACTTGGCATTTTACAGGGGTGTGTAGACTTTATATCCACTGTATGTATCAGATCCATATAGACAAAAGTGCCTCCTTTGTGCACTGTTGCAGTTACTAAATCTGGCCAGGTCCATGGAACAAATGTCAATGTCTTTTCAATTGGTTGTTATCAACTGAAAAACACATTGACATTTGGATAGAAGGTAGTTCATAAAGTCAGAACATCAATCAGAAATCATATGAATTGGAAATATATCACATTTAATGCTCGTCATATTGCACAATCAATTATTTAATATGTTTGCTCTGACAGAACATGTATTGGTTTTACTGTATATTTGTAACAACAAATAACAACATCTATCCCTGGATTGATTGGGGAGATGTGTCTGACTTTGTGACATTGAGATGTAAAACTGCAGTTGCTCTACGTGGCTATCTGTGAGCAATATATGTAAATACATTGATAACTAGCCTAATACAAAGTCAGGGAATATTGACCAAAGTCTAAATCTTGTTTACATTTTGAGAAAGAGATTACAACGCTAGGTTGACATATCTTAGTTTACACCTGCATGTTTGACATGTACCACACAGGATTGTGGCAGTCAATTGAAGGAAAATTGAGCAATATCTGTGTGCACTGCACAGAAACTTGATACACTACCGACACAGTTCTCTTCACACTTACAAAACTCTCAGGGCGCTCTCTCTTCCAAACATGCGGCGCAAGCAACTTCAGAAGGTGTCTTAATCTATGAAATCTGCAAGTTTACGCAACAAAACAGTCTAGTGCCTCGAGTCTTCTCCATATGCCATTTGACAAATGAAATACTTTGACTTTTATGAGCGACTGCTAAGTTGCTGAAATGTAAAATTTGATTCTTGGACAGCAGTATTTAAACCCTGCGTCATACAATAAAGCCCTACAATATATCATGTGGGTTTACTTGGAAATCATTACTTCTTTTTCATGCATGAGGTTGAGTGAACTACATATTAATAGACAAGATTAAAATACGGCTAACGCTCTACTTAAGACAAATTAACATGATTTTCTGAGCCTGGGGTGGCCCAGTGGTGTGACCCGGCGGTGTGGCCCAGAGGTGTGGCCTAGAGGTGTGCATACTCCCAGCAGTGTGACCCAGCGGTGTGACCCGGCGGTGTGGCCCAGAGGTGTGGCCTAGAGGTGTGCATACTCCCAGCAGTGTGGCCCAGAGGTGTAGCCCAGAGGTGTGACCCGGCGGTGTGACCCTGTGTATCCCGCGTGACCTGCCCGGCTGTGTGACCCGGCCCGGCGGTCTGAGCAGTGTGACCCATCGGTGTGGCCCAGAGGTGTGGCCCAGAGGTGTGGCCCATACTGACCGCTGCAGGCATGTTGGATGCTGGCCTGTGCCATTTCAGCGCACTCTCTGTCCTTCCCCACTTTCTCTATCCAATAACAATAAGGCTTGAATAATAAAAAAAAGTGATTACGTCAATTAGGGAAACAATATGTCTGACATTTGAATTTGGTTATAATGGTATCAATAGCAATCTGTGAGGTGACTTGCTGCCATCTGCTGCTCACAACTCAACATCACTTTGCTATGCTTTATCTGGGCCCCTGGCCCGCCTAACTTGTTTCAACTAAGCAGCACACCAACAAGTGTTTCTTCTCAGCAATGAGTCTGGATCTGACCCCTCTTGAATACATTCTATAATTTGAGGTAAAGGGGCATTTTTATGCTGGGCGTGTATATGTTCCAATTGTTCATTACTTTTGTTTTGTACTAAACTCCCATTTTAAAAGAATCAGAAAATACTTTACTGATTGCAGTCTTAGACAAATATAGCAAACAAAAGGACAGACAACGAATACCAGAAATTAGAATATCTTTATTCATTTTAACAAAAATAACTTGCACAAATCACAATTACAATTTTGCAAATATTTACATTTTAATACTGCAATTATTTAATTTAACTAAAATCTTGATGACCTTAGCTTGCATAAAAATCGAACGCAATGCTTAAAAACATTCATGAAAAAGATACTCCATATGAACAAAACCGAAAATCCATGTGGTCCAGTTCAGCCTCTTGAATGTTTGAGTAACTGGGTTCACACTCTGGTCAAACACAGTCCACGAATGTAGACATCCAGAATTTGGTGCTTTGGTCCATTTTCACATTATAGGGACGACTGTCTGCAGGAACTTTGTTGTCATCTGAGTACTTAATGTACTGGAAAAAGGGGATCTTGCAAACACGAGACCATTACTCAACCTCCTGACACTCTGATGCATCTAAACATGTTTTCATTTTTCAAGATACAGCCTATCGTGAAATATACTTTACTGTAATCACATTCTATTGTTTACATACTGTATGTATAATGCATAACAATAGAAAGCGACATTACCCAGATATGTACCAGTTAGATCCACACTCTATACTGGGGAAACTATTTTCAGACATCCATAATATTTACAATATTTAAATCAAATTGCATTTGAATTTGTAGTAACATAAATAGAACAATTATGTTCAAAGGTCATTTGTGATGTGAAAACATTAAATGTAGTGAACTCCTCCTCATTTATTAGGTCATTGCTTAGTGCTAATTTGACTTTGTTTAACAGTATCAAATTCACATGTTATGTTCATTCAATTGGTTCAAAATTTCAGGATCATCACGGGGAAGAAACATGACTACTTGCAAAACCTCTTTCATAGCAGCTAAAATGGAGGACTGCGGTAGAGAACAGTGAAGCCTGAAGGGAAGAAAGTGAAGGGTAAGAACTGGAACGAATCAGAGTCAAATCTGGATTAGGAGTCCAGATCTATAGTAATGTAAAAGTATCAATCCCAACTGTTTACTGAGGAATTCATTGTTTGTATATCATCCTCTGTAACTATTGATGCAGGAAAACATTTTTTTGCTGTATAGTCAAATAAAAGTTTTTATTTAAGGGTAGAAAAATATTATGAGATTAAAGCATAATTTCCTAGCTATTATTTTAAGTAGAGCCTATTTATGTAGATATTGTTGACACTTTCTTTACGTTATATACTGTACATAATATTTCAGAGCAGAAAATGTTTTTGGACAGATTAATATAATGTCCAAACCGAGCAACTAACCCCATTCGACACGTTATGCTCTACCTGGCAGCCATATTGGACCATGCCATTACACTCACTGCACCATATTTACCGATTTTACAGGTGTGTGGTAAATCTAAGTCTGTTTCCGTTCTACCACATATTTCTGTTTTCATCACATTGGTAGATATCAATCTTTCTAATTCGACATATCCACAACTGACCCATTTAAGAGTGTTCCTGATCAATTATTTTGGTTTCGTCTTCGTGATAGTGAGCATTTTTTGTTATCTACTATAGTCAGTTTCCCTGTTTTTTATTTCTGCATACACCTAATTATACGGTTTATACAGAAACACGCCTAACCAGAAACACGTGTTAATAAAGAAACACACACACATTCTGTACTATTGTAGTCAGGACCACAAACAGTGATCCCATTCAAAATCCCTGTTAAAAGTGTCTAGACCTACTGCAAGCCCTAGCCTTAACCTAACCTTAATCCAAACAAAAGTAATTGTATACCTATTAACTTTTAATTCTAAACCCAACTCCAACTGTAGCATTTTACAACAATCAGTAACCCTAACTGTTAATACCCTTTTTG
This sequence comes from Dallia pectoralis, assembly GCA_029465975.1. Taxonomy (NCBI): domain Eukaryota; kingdom Metazoa; phylum Chordata; class Actinopteri; order Esociformes; family Umbridae; genus Dallia; species Dallia pectoralis. Next base: position 8,211,547 of record CM055732.1, on the reverse strand, counting down.
ACATTGCGACCAATCCTTGATAATAGTTTTAACATCCTTGCAGGATTTTTTTGGTCTTCCCTAAGAAACAGTTACATCTTGTACGCACGCCGTAGTTCTATAATTTCCATCTCTGTGGTGAATTGGAGCCTAAACCTAACCCAAAAATCCATGTTCCCTATTCCCTTACTCTAAACTTAATTCGAACCCCAAACAAACCCTTAACCAAACCCTAACACCTTAACAACCTAACCTTTATACCAAAACATAGCCTTTCTCTAACGCCAACTGGTAATGCCTGAACCTGAAAGTAACTAACATTTTAACACTATGCCAAAGTGCAGGTTTAATCTTAAACCGAACCCCTAAACTGGAAAAGTTTCTTCAGTGGAGACCTGCCCAAAAAACGTGTGGAGACCGATTTTCAGGTTTGACTATTGTTGTCAGGACTTTGAGTCCCCTGCAGATCTAAATCACCCACATACGCACACTGTCTCACACAACGCAGGGTAACATGCTTCTAAAAATAACAACAGAGATAGAATTCCGGGAAAAAAGGCACTCCCAGAAAGATTTTTGAGTCACTGCAAGTTTTGAACTTCCTTCAGTCCCCTGTCTCTCATTTCCCAGTACCATATATGGGCTTGGCTGAAACTCCTAATGGATAGGCAGACTTAGTGAAATGTGCTCCAGGGAAAAGAGGATTAAGAGGGACGATGGGTGTTGTCCTGAACAAACACAGAGGGAAGAGCTAATTGCATCCTCCACGGGTCCTATCTCCTCTTCTCCATCTCAAAACCCATTGGAGGACAATTCCTTCATGCATTCAGTCATGTTTGTTCGTCAATAGACGGCCAGCTATACCTTCAACGCTCACATAGATAATCGGAGATCCTGGAACAGAGTTAAGGTGAGGCAAGGAATACTAGACATTCCTGTTCCAAATTACTGACTTTCAACACCCACAGTTTCAAGTTGCTGTTTAAGTAAGAATAACATGGGAAGTCTGAGTGTCATGTCTTATGGACATATGGTTTTTATTTGTTGTTGTTATACTAAACTACATTGACTGGGCTACTCAAGTCAAGGGAAGCAGGGCAACACTGCACCCACTTCCTGGATCACAGGGACACTGAGATGGGATTGTCTGTGGAGAAACAGAATGAACGATGAGGACAGTCCCACTCACATGTTTAATGGATATGACACAGAACCCCTGGAAAATGTGCAGACGTGTGAGCCATTTCACATTGACATCTTGCTTGTCATTGAAAGCTAATAATCTGTAAAGTGCATAACCCAGGGTCTTGAGTCTAAGGGTTTTAGAAAAGGGGATATAAATAATACTGATGAGTAAAATCATTCTAACTATAACTAAACTACTATTATTATTATCTAATATGCTGCAGGTGTTCTGTGTGCCTCTAATACAGCACTGACCAGCCGAGGCATGAACTCTGCATGACCCCTGAAGGTGTCCTGTGGTATCTGGCCCCCGCTGCCTTCACCTCCCCAGGGTTCCCTCAGCTCAGGTGACACCAGGTCAAAGTTTATCCAGCGCATTTCATAATGCAAAATGTTCTCCTTTAAAAATAGATACGACTTGGACGCTGCGTTTGCCGATTGACAGTCAACCAGAGTCAAAGGAATCAGTCGGTGCCCTGGTTGTGTTTTCCTGGGTGGGTAATTTGAGAACCACTACAGAGACAAAGCGAATATGAAGCACCACTCTCTGAAGTAGAGCACTGGGCACTGTTGTTTAATTCCCCTGGACCTTCTTAATGAGGCTAGCAGGGAAAAATAAGAAGCAGGTTAATTAGCTAAATTTGCTCTGCAAATGAAGTGTCGGCCTTCGGCAATGGTGGCCGGCACATATTTATCAGCCCTGGAGAGACAAATCTGCAGAGGTCAGACAGATTATTGATAACTGGGTGATCCCTCTTGTAATGGCCGAGAAACGAGATTCGGAATTCTGAAGATGGCACCGGGGTGGTCTGCAGAGAGACAGGTGATTCTGTTCCAAATGGGAATACACCCTACAAAAATAAATATCTATTTTAGTTTTCTTTTATTCGTACCGAAAAGACAGTCTAAGACGTAGGCCTCTTTTAGAAAATAAATTTAAAAAAGCCAAAGTATACATCTTTAGAAAAGCTCTCTCGTTCAAATATAAAAAGGGAATTTATCAACTATTTTCATTGCCACCTAGGCACCAAAACAGCTGGCTTTCGGTTACTTTGAAAAGCCCACACAGTCTTTAGATGGAATATGATAACTCCAGACTTTGCATTTCATATCGAAGGTAAGAGTTTGTATGTTTTAGCATTACAGACTGACAAACACATGTCCAAGCCAAGTGTATAAAAGTCAATGATGTGGGTGAATGACTGCACAAGATATCAAATGCAAACCTGCACGGTAGAGTTGGTCCAAGGGTTTCAGGACTGACTTATAGGCATTCATATACTGCAAAATTGGAAGCCATTTTAACTCTCTAAGGTCATAATAACCAAAACGATCAACTTTTTTAATGGAGGCCAAAAAAAACTATACGCCGGTGTTAAAATCTTATTTAGTCAATGGACAGAATCGCCAGGCCAGAACGTTACGATCAATCACTGCGGGCAAATACAGCACATAAACTGCAGTACCCAGGAATACACGATGGGTTTACGCCGACACAAAGATGAGATGTGCATAAGATGTAGTATGGCCTGTGAAATGATTCCCCTCGAAGCAAAAAAAAAACAAAAGCCCGGCCCAAACATGTCACTGTGCTGTCTTCAAAGCTACCGGCTGTGCCACTGCAATAACGGGATCCGGTTTGATCTAACAACAGCAGCGAATCACTGGTCACATTTGGGCTAGTGTTTCCATGGCGATGGACCAGCTGAACGGTAATCCGTCCTCGGTTAATACGCCGCAGAAAAGGGGGGAGGTGTGTGTCTGTGAGATCTCTCCACTGTATCTAAAGCTGCAAAACACCCTCCCCCCACAACTGATGGCACATTTGCAATCATGCATATCAACATAGATTATTCATGTATGCAGATTTATTGAATACAATTTGTTCATGAGAAATGTAATCCTTAATGGTGATTCAATGATTGATAATCAGTTAAAGATAAGTCTATCAGCATTGGGGGAACTGCAGTGTTGTATTTGCTTACAATGAAGATACAGACATCACCTAAAAAGCGAGGACTTTATAATGTGCCTCGTTAAATATCTTTACGGATTTATATACGATCGTGTAACCAAAACATATTCCTATACCTCATAAAATCCGGAGTTCGACAGAACTGCATCATTCAATTGGTAAAGAGATGCCTGATTGGCTGAATAACAGAGTGGGCGTTTGAAAAGAGACAATGCCCAACCCCTTTAGCTTATGAATATTTCGTAATTCTTCCATTTTGTTAGTCGGAGATACATTTCACGTCGCAATTTGACCAAGTGGCAACCTTCCGGTCTCTCTCCTGAAACCAATAAGGAAGTGAGTTCAACTGCAATTCATTGACTGGCCGCTTGAGGGTGGCTGCAGAAGTGAGTCAAATCTGTATCTCCCCCATAAAATGATCAACTTTACAGCAGAAAAAAACATGTTTACAACTTGGTTCTCTATTTGGCTTTGGTCTATACAGCTAATTTTGCCCTTCATAACAACTGTGAGGGGGGTGATTTTTTTTTATAACTCATCCGTTTAGTTGATTCATATTTAAAGTTCTGCATAATTAAGGGTGTGTCCAGCGGATTCCCGCATTACCGGATGCCTGCATTTTCATAAATAGCGTAACATTTATTAACACTGACTATATTTGGAAGTATTTTTTGACATGTCCTAAAAGATATGAGTAAGAAATTAGCCTATAATTACTCAGTAAACAGCATCCAGACTCTTCAGCTCCATCCACGTACCGCCTCTTTGACCATTTTCGTTTATCCGGGAGTGACGTGCTGCCAAGATGGCGACGGTCTGCTACGCCCACTTTAGGCTTCAAAAACGGTCTTCAGAACCCTACGGGTGACGTCACGGATACTACGTCCATATCTTTATACAGTCTATGAATTTGACCCAACAAGGCATATGGCCTGAAAGGAACGTATCCACGGCTATTAATTACTCAGAAGAGTACATTTGCAAACGCTTGGTCGCGGTACGTGACTTGAATATGCAAATAAGAACATAAACTACAGACCAGATTATGTCCCGTCTTTACAAAATGCATTTACACCTCCTTGAACTAGTGGTTACGCCTTGTGAAATGCACACAACGGTTAAATCGTCATACTTCCCGGCCGATTTACCTTTCATCTTTTTAACACGCTACTGTTTCTGCTGATTTGTTAGCAAGAAATACAAAATATGATTGGAAATGTCTGTGCAACTAGCCAGATAATAGCAGCGAATTCACACCAAGCACTCAAAGAAATAATGATCAATTGGATCTTAAAATGAATATCAATATGTTCGAAAACCTTAAGTAGCCAACAGACACAGAAATAAATCCCAAATTTGACAAGTTTGTTTAGGACTGTAAAGTTTAGATGGAAATAAGTGCACTTCTGCTGTACCAAAATTTACAGTAGTTTGCTGTAAGTTGGAACAAAGGTTTCAGCCCACCTGACAGGAAGCTGCCTTCATATTTTGGCACCCTTGATAATATGAGTCAAACAGGCTGTGAAGGTAAATCCTCTTCATCTTTTCTAAAAATGTTCCCCTAAAAATCCAAACTTTGAGACAAAAAACAGAAAGGTAGAAAAGTATGTCGTCCTCGTCCCCATTGTGAAGTATGTGGATCTTTTGATATCGTAAATCGGATTTTCTTCTAAAGGCCCTCGACAACTTGTTGGATACAAGCTATCTTGGACACCATAAAGTACCAGTAGTTAGAATAAATGATCAATACAGCTTGTGTTCCAAAAACACAAATGTTTATTGATCCAAACCCAATTTGTAGTTATTCAAAACAACAACAACACACAGTAATGTGGACCTCCAGAGCAAAGCAGAACAGATCATAAACACAATGTTACATTAAACCAAACTGTAGAAGGTGGATGCAAAACAGATTCACATTACTTTTACGTTGGTTTAGCTGTTGTAACATTTCATAACACAGATGTTACATTTTTCACCAGTCATCATTTCACAGTCGTAAACTCGCTGACTTGTACAACACCAGTGTTACACAATTTGAAAGTGAAAATTGTAATTTAGTGTCCCTGAGTCGGTTCTACTCTAACCACAGTCTTCATCCTAAATGCCGTCTAGTGTAGAGTTAAAGCAAAACACAATCGTAAATCAGCACCCCTACTCCCAATGGGGCCAAAAGCTGGGCCCGTGCCAATGAGACACTGTAGAACATAACACTGTAGGTTCTCAACACCAGTCCTTCAAGTAGTTATTCATGCTGGTCCCTAAAAACACCAGTTCATTCTGGGTTCTATGTATCAGTCTATTATTCAATTAGAATACCAGGTAAAACCAGGCAACAGTCTGAAACGTAGTACCTGAAATGTGGATGTACATGCGTCAATAGGACTTAACATCATTCAAGGAGTGAATAACTCCCTAGAAACAACTGTAAACGGTAGACCTCCACGACAAGGGTTGAGGAGCACTGAGAGTATGAGGAGGAACATGAGATGGATGACACAGAAGGTATGGAATGGACAATCCGGGAATGCTTCACATCCGCATCGATAGACTGAAAAAGAGAAGGAAAAAAGGTAAATCTTAAGGAAGACACAAGGCAGCACACAACAATTCAGAGGACCACATTCTTGGGGATACATGTCACTGTGATTTACAGCTCTTATCTCTGTTCTAAATTGTTCTGGACTCCCTATTCTGGATCATGCCAGGCCTCGTTGCAGTAACTCCCAGTTCGCAAGTGGGAGAGTCAACCAGGACATGTGTCCTGCTTAGGACATCATGCAAAGATGTTCTGCTTCTCATCCAATCACATGTTCAATCGGGAAGTACCCAACGAAAGCAATGCGCTTGGAGGAAGACCTGAGGGAACGCAATAATCTGGATAACACCACCAAGAGTCGTGACCACAACGAGGTGAGGCATCCCTGAGAAACCGCTCACCCTGGACAGTGAAACCCCTCACCACCCCCCTGGACAGTGAAACCCCTCACCACCCCCTGGACAGTGAACCCCTCACCACCACCCTGGACAGCGAACCGCTCACCACCCACCCTGGACAGCGAACCGCTCACCACCTCACCCTGGACAGTGAACCACCTCACCCTGGACAGTGAACCACCTCACCCTGGACAGTGAACCACCTCACCCTGGACAGTGAACCACCTCACCCTGGACAGTGAACCACCTCACCCTGGACAGTGAACCACCTCACCCTGGACAGTGAACCACCTCACCCTGGACAGTGAACCACCTCACCCTGGACAGTGAACCACCTCACCCTGGACAGTGAACCACCTCACCATGGACAGTGAACCACCTCACCATGGACAGTGAACCACCTCACCCTGGACAGTGAACCACCTCACCCTGGACAGTGAACCACCTCACCCTGGACAGTGAACCACCTCACCCTGGACAGTGAACCACCTCACCCTGGACAGTGAACCACCTCACCCTGGACAGTGAACCACCTCACCCTGGACAGTGAACCACCTCACCCTGGACAGTGAACCACCTCACCCTGGACAGTGAACCACCTGGACAGTGAACCACCTCACCCTGGACAGTGAACCACCTCACCCTGGACAGTGAACCACCTCACCCTGGACAGTGAACCACCACCCTGGACAGTGAACCACCTCACCCTGGACAGTGAACCACCTCACCCTGGACAGTGAACCACCTCACCCTGGACAGTGAACCACCTCACCCTGACAGTGAACCACCTCACCCTGGACAGTGAACCACCTCACCCTGGACAGTGAACCAGCTCACCCTGGACAGTGAACCACCTCACCCTGGACAGTGAACCACCTCACCCTGGACAGTGAACCACCTCACCCTGGACAGTGAACCACCTCACCCTGGACAGTGAACCACCTCACCATGGACAGTGAACCACCTCACCATGGACAGTGAACCACCTCACCCTGGACAGTGAACCACCTCACCCTGGACAGTGAACCACCTCACCCTGGACAGTGAACCACCTCACCCTGGACAGTGAACCACCTCACCCTGGACAGTGAACCACCTCACCACCCACCCTGGTCTGGCCTGGACTTCAAGCTGCCCAGGCACTACAGCGCGTTATAATCAAGATTCAATCTCCAGATTGCGACACAAAGTTTGCCAATATCAAAGAGCCGTGCTTTCTTGTGCATGTCGCCTAATCAAATCTCATAACCATTTGGTAAGACATTTTATTATCCCGTACCCCACCTCCACGCACCCTATGTTCAGGCTTCGCCATTCGCCATCTCGCCCCTTGGGCCTGCCTCCTTCATATCAGGGGCCCAGTCCGCTCCGGACCCAAATGTCTCTGGAACAACGACCATCTCAGTGATCTTCATGTCTTGTTCTTCCTCAAACTCTGGAATAATGGTCTTTAATCCTTTCTCAATCTCCGGAACAGTCATGCCGGCAATTTCTGTGCTCTTAAATTCCTGTTCTTCCCCACACTCTGCAACAGCCATCTCAGGGGTCTTCGATTCTTTCTCAATCGCTGGGAAATATGTGTTAGCCACCATGGTGCTCGACAAGCCTACATCTCCCAACCTGCTTAGACTGTTGGAGCATTTAAAGCAGGCCTTAACACTCATCTCTAGCACTGGTTTCTTTGTTGGTTGTGCTCATCTTAACATGTTTTATGAATGGTCTTTTCATTATTAATATAATCATTTTATATGTATCATAAATAGCTAATATCAGAGGGGAAAAAACATTAAAAAAAGAAAATCACAAACCACAATTAGCATTAGCCTTACTTGTTGGCCTTTCCAAGAAGTCCCATCCAGTTTCGCGCATTTACTTAGATGCCTAGCCTACTAAACAGGACCAAGGTAAACAGGACTAAAGTAAACAGGACCAAGGTAAACAGGACCACTTTCATGAGGAACAGAAGGAAACATACTTGCTGAAGCTGTCGCTGGAGTCCTGCAGGTTCAGGACTAGGTTGTCTGCACTCAGGTAAACCTTGTTCTGTGATGTTGACACCTAAAAAGCAAAACAGAGTAGTTGACAAACATTTGGAGGGGGGGTCTGTCTGTCCGTCTGTCATTCACTCTGTCTAAACTGTGTCACTTGAGCATACAGGCAATATAAGGACTTTGTCTTTTGCCCATCAAATGTTTAGCCTGATTTTGTGGGCAATACATTAGAGGGTATTTATGTACACTGACCTGATTGGCTGCTAGGTTGGTCTAGAACCCACCTCTATACCAAGATTACCTAAGTAATACTCAAAGAACCCTGTAATTTGCCAAATGTACCACAACATACACAGTGAAGTTCTTTTTCCATTGAGCTCTTACACAAAAAGGGCATATCATATTTAAATTCTAGCTTGTGTAAAACTATAGTTTTTTTTAACTTTAATACAAACAACAACCAGAGAAAGCTCAGGACAGTATTAGGTGTTCCCTTTTAACTAATAACTGTCTGTCTGGTTCTAAACATGTCCTGAGCTCTCACCACCTATATATCCTCGATGCCCTTCAGCTCAAACACAGCATCAATAGGGCATTATCCCAGACAGATGTCCAGAAGGAGACAGTAAATCCCATTGTTAATCTTGTTTAAACACAAATGCTTAGGGCAATAAAAAGTGACTATTGTGCGCCATCTAGTGGGGTGAGGAAATACAACACTATGGCCATACTTACTAGCCATCCTCATATGAAAACATTCAACCTAAGAGGTTACAAGGTGTAATGATGTTTCTACCGAATAGCCTCCACTAAACATAACTGTCAGAATTAAGTATGCCTTTTTACATTATCGATACCAAATATATTCATAATTAAATACATCTAATTACAGTCTTGGCAATGTTCTGAGCAGCTCTGATCTTCCGGAGTTTCAGGTAGCCAGGATTCTTTGTCACTGCCTGACCCAACTGCGGTAACACAAAGAAGAAAAATGGTTAATGCCAAAAAATGTGGTTTCCATCGGATATAGCTAAGCCCAGTGTCAAAACATTTGTACCAGGGATCAGCAAAGCACTGTTGTACTCCTAGGAGACTGCTTGGTTAAGAAAATACTGTAATCTTAAAAAGATAGTAGTCCATCATATTTTCTTTACGATTAAAACACATTATTACAATATCTAACCCTGAATAATGAATATTTCTATGATAAACAGCTGTCACAGATCTTATACAGGTACCCAGCCTAACTCCCAATGGCCATAAAACAAGATATTGATGCCGGGTCCAGAAAACCCCCTGGGTTGGGTGTGAAGCTAGGATTTATAAAAAACACACAGATAACACAGCATTTTCAGCTAGTTTTAGTCCTGTGAACACTTGCTTAGCCCTAGGTTAAAATATCCCTTAGCACAGGGTTTCTGATGCTTTTAGAGGTTGGCTGAACACATAGCCAAGACTAAAATCACATCAATAAGATGTAATAGTGAATTTACTAAAGTACTACTGATGAAAGGCAACACATTCAATAATCCCTAAACATAAGAAATTAAATGATGAAACATATACACCCCATGATTTGGGACCAGTTTACCATTTTAGCAGCTTCAGCTTCTCCTTCAGCCTGGATGATCTTCTGCTTCTGGTCCTGCAAGGCTTTTTCCACATAGAAGAAGGCCCTCTGTGCCTCCTGCTGGGCTGAGATGCAGATAGAGATGGTCACATCACCAACACTAGTATCAACAGGGTTTCCATTGGTTGGCGGCAGGATTACATCTTCTCCATTGTAGGTGTTTCTTATCTTTTATTTAACCAGGTAGACCGATTGAGACCAAATTCTCATTTGCCACGGCGATCTGGGGAGAAGCTGGGGATTGAACCCTGGACATCATACATACAAAGCATTGAAGGAACCGCAAAATCACTGAAGGAACCGGCACTAAAACATGTTCTGCATTCATGGCATTTGTTTTTCTGTAATAAATACATAGTAATATATATATTTCTCATCTCATAAAAATCCCCACTCTGTTTATTATATTCAAAACTGTCAGGAACCTGTTCAGTTCCAGGATGCAGATTTAGCCTTTCAAAGATATTAAACCGACAAACACATATTCAAACATGGATTTGGAATAGCTAGTGTGAGCTTCCTTACCAACTTGCTTGGCCTCTACAGCAGCTGTGTACTCCCTGCTAAAGCTCAGCTCTGTAATGGCCACATCATCCAGGATGATGTTGAAATCCTTGGCCCGTTCAAATAGCTCCCGCCGAATCATGAGAGACACCTGAAGACAGAGGAACCCTTTCAGTTATTTTTCCATAATTCAAAAACACATTATCACTGTATCTTTTTAACATATTGCTATTGAAGCCACGTTTGTAAAAAATATATCATCAGGCAAATGTATTAACTTTACTGTATTCTCCAGACCCTAACCCTGATTACAATAGACTCCTCCCCCAACACCTCCACTCTGTATACCTGAGCTCTCTGTGTGATGAGCTGTGAGGCGTTGAACTTGGCCACCACGCTCTTCAGCACCTCGTTGACAATTGATGGCAGGACCCTCTCGTCGTAGTCTTTACCCAGCTGCTGGTACATGGCAGGCAGGTTGGAGGCCACGGGACGGGACAGCACACGCAGGGCGATGTTCACCATCTGCAGATCTGGACCGGGACCAAGACAACATAAGGGTGTGACCCAATGAACCAACCAATCCCAGAGCATTTAAGGTAAAAAAACCATAAACCCTAATTTCTCCCGAGTTGAGGTAAATAAAGGGCTAATCGTATGTTATATGCATTATGTTATTTTGTTAAATAATTATATAAAATAAAGGCTCACTAACGGGTCTAAGGGAGAGTGGGATATCGTTCTCATATAGTCATACCAATAAATAAATAAAAAGTGTCTAATGATATAAAGATAAATCACCTTTGCTTCCTGTCAGGGAGGCTATCTTCCTTGGTCTGGCGCGTATGTCATAGATGATAGGGTACTGGAACCACGGTATCCTGTTAATGTGCATGTGAAGTTAAGATACTGAACTAGCTGGTAGATGGTCTACAGCAGTGTTTCACGACCGGTTTCAGTTACTGTACCACAGACAGAACTTTGAACTTCTACAACTACACCCTCATGTTAATGTCACTAGTCAGCCTCAGGTGTCATGGCAGTAAGAGGTCAGCAATAAAGACGGACGACTACCTAAAGTGGAGTCCCTCTGCGAGTACCGTGTCCATCTGCATCCCACCAATCCTGTTGAAGATGATGGCCCTCTGTCCACCTTCCACTAACACAGGAGGGAACAAACAAACATGTACAACCTGTTACTGTCAACAGTCTCCCCAATGTCATGTAATGAGGCTACTTTTCTAGTTCTGGACATAGGCATGACCGGCATCAGTACTGGAACCAGTGATGTCGTATTGGTGTTAGATTGTTTTGTTGGAAAATAACATTGTTTACATTCATTATCATCATCATCAGCTCGCGTTTTAAACAAATGGACCTGGACTTAACTTTGATGCACTGGGCTTACTCAAGTCTGTGTGGTTGCCAACCATGCCTAGTTCACACAGAAGCCATCTAGCCTACGACTGCCCCCTAGTTGTGATACAGTGTAACAGCCTGCTTTAGACCCAAGTCTGAAAGTCTATGAACTCCCCCTAGTTGTGATACAGTGTAACAGCCTGCTTTAGACCCAAGTCTGAAAGTCTATGAACTCCCCCTAGTTGTGATACAGTGTAACAGCCTGCTTTACACCAAAGCTCATGTCACATGGAATTTTACAATGTGAAGGAGGTTTTCTGTGTCCTTATGATCTTTCATGATTATAATTCCTGATATACTTAAAATAAACAACAAGACCACAAAATGTTTTTAATAAAGCCTATTGCTGCCATTTTGTTTGTTTACTGAAATGCAAAAATAGTTGTCACCTTAGCCAAAACGTCAAATTAATTTCCACATCACACATATTGACTCCCCATCATTCCTTTTCACCAAGCTGTAAACATACTGCCTTGTCGTTTACCTGTGTATGTTGCTTCCTTGGCTGCATAGGCAAGGGCACCTGCTCCTATAAGCAGCTTAAGCCCTAGACCGGCACCCCTTGGACCAGAGGAGCCCATCCTGTCAGAAAACAACTTGAACTTCCCTAGCAAACCCTGTAAAGACAGATGCAGAGAAAAGCGAACCTTTGCTCAAACATGGACAATTTACAGGATTTCCCGAACACAATAAATAACAAAAAACTAGTACAAATATATTCACTGTCATCTTTATCACATGCAACCTACTAATGCATTCAAGGGGGTGTGGACAAGTGGGAGGCTTGTCTGTGTGTCATTAATAATAAAATAACAGCACGAAAGTTTTGTAGTTTAAAGGGAGTTCACTTCATGTCGATTTGTATCACAATACACAATATTGCACAATACATAAGTAATAATACTGAATAGATTTTAGTGCATGTTCAAAATATTTAAATGAAGCTACCACCACTACGTTTGAAAATCAACTTACAGCACGATCTTTTTCGGCCATGCTGCAGTCTTCTGGAAAACGTCTTAACTCGAATCCACTCCAAGGTCGCGTGTGATGAAAGAAACACTTCCTGTTTGTGGTGCATCGTGGGAAATGTAGGCTGTTTATGGTAACACATGTTTATATAGTTCCTTTTGAACCGATGCTGAACAGCAAGAAGAGGCAAAAATGATAAACATTGTAGTATTATTACGATCCAACATGTTAGATTTATGTTTAACATAAATATAAAAAATAAATAAAGCAATACCAAAAGGTTTTTTATTCTGAAATGTTGAATTGTTGGTGGACAGATGCAGTTTATCTTAAAGGTTCAACACACAGATGAGGGCAGCTGGGGTGTGTAGTAAATTATTCATGGTGTAGATTTGCAAATGAAAAGTGCTGATATCTGCAGGACACTTGACGTTGACAGTGTGACCATATGGTGTCTAGTCCAGGTGTCTCTTCTCAAGGACTTAGTTGATTAAATCAGATTACAACGTCTATATACTGTCCTCTGAGTATGAGAGGGAAAAGATAAAAAGTCATTGATAAATTGATTGAACTAACTGTAACAAACTGTAAGTAGTTCAGGATACAAGTGTTTATATCAAAATTAAATGTGAACATTTAAAGACAGAAAGGCAGTTAGTATGACTATAATTAAAACAACATGACTATTGGCATGTCACCTACAGGAGATGGCAGCACATCACTGTAGGTAATTAGCAGAAACTTATAGCTTACTTCCATAACTAAAAGACCCAGACTGTTGTTATGCAAATATGGGGAATGTTGTCTTTCAAAGTGCTATTTTTGATGAATGTCTTTAGATGCTGATATTTTCATTCTGTTTTTATGTATTGTGTGCTTGATGATGTGTTGGAACCCAGGTTTAGCTGTTAATAATAATAAACAAATAAACACAAAAATGGAAGTCATGTCTTCGACACATGAATTGCCTTGTGACAGACAGATGGACACTAGAGGGGGACAGTTGTGATAAAATCCCTTCAAATTTATTAACAAGACCATCTGGCGTGAGCAGGCATGATTATCACAACCTGTTCATTTATGTTACCTAATGTCACGTTTTTCAAGCGCAAGATCAGACTCCTTTTTCAGTTCTTCAGCAAAAGATCTGGAGCTTGCAGAAAAGTTTTTAGAACTGCGCATCACACAAAATAATCTGCACTCCAAGCCAAGATATATAGGTAAGCTATACTATAGTTTGTCAGCACCATCTGCTCCTAAATGTTTTCACCGAGCATCACCTAAAACAACATTGTAGGTCACATTAAAACCTATCCTAACTTAAGAAAACTGAAATTATTTCAATCAGTTCACCCTATCAATGAAACTGATTGAGATCAAGATTACATTTTCGTAATAATGCAAATAAAAACAGACACATTTCAAAGGACATATTAAAACAGATTTATCAATACATAACTATCATTTTGTAATAAGCCACCAGCATAATGTCGACCCCTATAATTCCCTGGTGAACTTTTTCAGATGTCATGACTCCACCTCTTTAGGGACTTCTATTCAGCACCGTCAGGGTGGTGTTTGCTGAGGTCAGCAGAGGAACAGATGGTCACAACGCCCTCTAGACAGAGAGGGATGTTATAAATCATTTGATTTAGCATTATTGCAACCACTTTTAGCTTTACAACAGTTAGTCCGGGCTTGGGGTCCAACACAAATTAGGAACATCTAGAATACATCGGTTTCCGTACATGCAATGTAAATCTACATATAGTGTGTATGTGTCTTCATCATTCACACTGCGCTGTGAAGCTGTTTTGTATTTATTTTAAAGCAAATGTCACAGTTTGCTTTACACATTGAGAGGCATTTCCTAGATGTGATTTATATTAAATATTGTGTGTTACTCTGCATACATTTTCAACCCAGTTGTTACTCAAATAGGCTTGGTAGAATGTCTGGTGTGGTATGTCTGTCAGAGCTGCATGTCAATTGATTTTACAGACAATGTATATTTGATGAATATGTTAACCCATCAAGAGACATATTGTATCCATTAAGTTATGGATAATAATGCATATGTCAGTTTAACAAAATCATATTTTACAGCAATAAATAAATGTTCAAGTTAATGCGAACAACACTACAGAAAATTTTCCGTGCAAATTATTGACAATGGAAAAAGAAACTAACGCTTCAGAGGGAGTTATAGACAGGTTGATGGGAGAGTGAGAAGAAAAAAGAAAGAAACAAGGAAAGATGGGGAGAAGGAAGAATGGAGAGAGAGAGAGAAAGTGTATTTTTCATCTTTTACTGCATACAACAGACTGACCTCTGCCTCCTACAGTCCTCCCTTTGCCAAAGACCGCTGGCCACCTGCCAGAGACCTTTCCTGACATTTGCACCAGCACCCTCAACTTGTGCCGAACGCCCACTCTGGCCGTAGCGTGGTACAAACTGAGAGGATTGGGTGGTTATTTGATTACTCTGAAATCCGACAGCATCAACAGATTAGAGAAAGCCGGTCAGTTCAGTGTGTTTACGCCAAAAAACGGTTCACGGAAATTATACTACTTGGTCCGGCCAAACAGAAATCAAATGATCAGGAATGCCTTTGCACCTGGTCAATATGTGGCCGATAAGCAGACTGTTGTGGTAATTGATAATGAGTTTCGAAATACTCCGACCGCTGAATACCACGGGTTGTCCTGCAGCGAATATAATTCAGAATAAAAGGCCATTAATTATTAGTCTGTTAACCCAGTGAGTCAAATTGTTTTGTATCGGTTGCATTCAGATTGTTTGGTACACCATCATGTTTTGTGCTCATCAAGAGCATCCGTTGACTAGCTGGGTCTAATCAAGTCTTCTAAAGGTAAAGAAAGGTTGAGGGCTCATCAGAAGACATGTCTAGCCAAACATTTGCCTCTCTGAGTCTATGATCTTCGTTTGACTGAGCTGAATGACTCACACTCAATTCTTTGATCAAGCGTGTAGTGTACAATACTGGCAATTGGCTAGCTATGTTTATTGTTGGGGGGATAATCAACTGTGCCAATAATGTGCAATATCATCATTAGAGCAAAGGGGTGGCTATTTAGAAAAAATATTAATAAAACAGAATTTTGATTCATCCCTACAAATATGTTGGTTACTACATGTTGATGTTTTTCCTATTATTCTATCATGTGGAAAATAATAAAAATAGACAAATACCCTTGAATAAGGTTTGTTTAAAGTTTTGAAACAGTCACTGGAGTTTGAGGTCTCCCCAACCTAGCACTAGGTGAGGTCATCTCTGCAAGGGGTGCGTGGCCAGTGGTTTATAGCACACTGGACATTTATCACCAGAACTTTGACCTTTTTTCTGGGCCACATGAGCTCACGTGTGGTTACGGACTGACAGCGTGACACGGACACGTTCTGTCATTCTTATGAACATGTCCTGCTAGACACCAGTGCATGATTGATGTCCTGCTACACACCAGTGCACGTTTGATGTCCTGCTACACACCAGTGCACGTTTGATGTCCTGCTACACACCAGTGCACGTTTGATGTCCTGCTACACACCAGTGCACGTTTAATGTCCTGCTACACACCAGTGCACGATTGATGTCCTGCTACACACTAGTGCACGATTGATGTCCTGCTACACACCAGTGCACGATTGATGTCCTGCTACACACCAGTGCACGATTAATGTCCTGCTACACACTAGTGCACGATTGATGTCCTGCTGACAACAGATTTCGGAACTCGCTTACAGATCGGCTGTCCAGATGTTCAAAATAGGTTAGGGCAAACTGCATCAGTTTTGGAAAATCTTTGGCGAAACTACAGGCTACAAAACAAGCGCCTTCATGAAAAATAATCATATTGTATTTGGACAACATCTGATTAAAACAATCCAAACCAAACTTAATTTAGGGGCCCTTCTTGGTGCTTAATGGGCAAAACATGTTTATTTGTTTGTAATTAGGGGACTATATAGTCCACTATAAAGTGCTAAATGACCTGAATTGGGCCAAACAAGTACACACAGGTCAAAAATAGAAGAACCAAATGTGTCCTTCAGGCCGTGAACAAACATCGAGGATTATCCACCCATTCCTGGAATTAAGTCTGAATGAATTGCAGAAAGTGAAAGAGGTAGAGAGGGCGAGTGAAAAACATCTGGAAAATAAAAGGGGATGAGAGAGAGTGAAAACGGTTTAGGGAAAGATGGAGAAAGGGAAAGAGCACATTTCCAGATGGATAGTAAGTTTCATCGTCCTGTTGCATAGTTTATCATCTCACAACCCCCCCCCCCGAAATGACTGGAAAACACTTATGGAGACATCAATGGATAAGAGATTATCACTACAACAAATCCTATTGGTGCGAGACTACTGTAAGTTGTTGTCTCAGAGTACTGCACTAATGGCTTCATCGTCTAGCTGCACAGTTTGTGCGAACAAAGGCTATATTTGCAGATGGACTGGATTTGCATTGTATGTAAGCACACGTTCACGTAACACACAACATCTGGCCAGCAGTGCAAAGTAGATTATTATTATTACGGCTTAAACCAGTCACAGAAGTCCTATGCTATGTTGGTTAACACTGCATAATCAGAACCCATACGGACAAGGAGAACCCATACTGTCGAACTGTGTGTTCTGTTCTAGTGTTCCTGGTTCAGAAATGCCATAGAGGCCACTCTATGTGCTCACAGAAATGGAGCCTTGCATAGCCAGATTGAAAGTGATTGGATTAAATATACATACTGGGATCTTACAAATTAAATTTGTGACATATGGTCACAGGCTGGTCACATACAGATATGGTCAAACAGTACCACCTCTGTGTGTGGGTCAAATTCCCAGTACAGGTGGGTTTATTAACGTAATATTAAAATCAGTATTTGACATTAAAATGAATAATGTAAGTCAGAACAAGATTAAAAAAGCATACACCATGGCACGATAGTTCGCCAAGCACTGGGATGTGATGCAGAGAGTGTAGTATCACCAAGCACTAGGATGAGATGCAGTATGTAGTATCATCAAGCACAAGGATGAGATGCAGAGTGTAGAATCACCAAGCACTGGGATGTGATGCAGAGAGTGTAGTATCACCAAGCACTAGGATGAGATTCAGAGTGTAGAATCACCAAGCACTGGGATGTGATGCAGAGAGTGTAGTATCACCAAGCACTAGGATGTGATGCAGAGAGTGTAGTATCACCAAGTACTAGGATGAGATGCAGAGAGTGTAGTATCACCAAGCACTGGGATGAGATGCAGAGAGTGTAGTATCACCAAGCACTAGGATGTGATGCAGAGAGTGTAGTATCACCAAGCACTAGGATGTGATGCAGATAGTGTGGTATCACCAAGCACTAGGATGTGATGCAGAGAGTGTAGTATCACCAAGCACTAAGATGTGATGCAGAGAGTGTAGTAACACCAAGCACTAGGATGTGATGCAGAGTGTAGTATCTCCAAGCACTAGGATGTGATGCAGAGAGTGTAGTATCACCAAGCACAAGGATGTGATGCAGAGAGTGTAGTATCACCAAGCACTAGGATGTGATGCAGAGTGTAGTAACACCAAGCACTAGGATGTGATGCAGAGTGTAGTATCACCAAGCACTAGGATGTGATGCAGAGAGTGTAGTATCACCAAGCACTAAGATGTGATGGAGAGTGTAGTAACACCAAGCAGTAGGATGTGATGCAGAGTGTAGTATCACCAAGCACTAGGATGTGATGCAGAGAGTGTAGTAACACCAAGCACAAGGATGTGATGCAGAGTGTAGTAACACCAAGCACTAGGATGTGATGCAGAGTGTAGTATCACCAAGCACTAGGATGTGATGCAGAGTGTGTAGTATCACCAAGCACTAGGATGTGATGCAGAGAGTGTAGTAACACCAAGTACTAGGATGTGATGCAGAGTGTAGTAACACCAAGCACTAGGATGTGATGCAGAGAGTGTAGTAACACCAAGCACAAGGATGTGATGCAGAGAGTGTAGTATCACCAAGCACTAGGATGTGATGCAGAGTGTAGTAACACCAAGCACTAGGATGTGATGCAGAGTGTAGTAACACCAAGCACTAGGATGTGATGCAGATAGTGTAGTATCACCAAGCACTAAGATGTGATGCAGAGAGTGTAGTAACACCAAGCACTAGGATGTGATGCAGAGTGTAGTAACACCAAGCACTAGGATGTGATGCAGAGAGTGTAGTAACACCAAGCACTAGGATGTGATGCAGAGAGTGTAGTAACACCAAGCACAAGGATGTGATGCAGAGTGTAGTAACACCAAGCACTAGGATGTGATGCAGATAGTGTAGTATCACCAAGCACTAAGATGTGATGCAGAGAGTGTAGTAACACCAAGCAGTAGGATGTGATGCAGAGAGTGTAGTAACACCAAGCACTAGGATGGGATGCAGAGTGTAGTAACACCAAGCACTAGGATGTGATGCAGAGTGTAGTAACACCAAGCACTAGGATGTGATGCAGAGAGTGTAGTATCACCAAGCACCTCACCAATGCTGACCGGGAGCACCCCACAGGAGCACCCCCACGGTGGAGCCAACGTGGATCCAGCCCATCCCACAGACGGTCAATCGGTTTGAACACTGTGACCACCGGGAGCCCACCACGGTTTCAGAGATGCTCTGACCTAGTCATCTGGCCATAACAATATGGCCCTTGTGAAATGTACTCAAGTATACACTCTTATCTATTTCTCCTCTACATGTTGTCTAGGAGAACTGATTGTTTGCTTACCATCTTATCTAACCAGGCTCTGACTTGTGTCCATGTTTGGCGATAATGAACATTATTCACTTCACCTGTGGTGTTCATAATGTTTTACCCTGTTAAATATATTTCTCCGCAAGGGCAAGGCTTGTGGGGTGCTTCCGGTCAGCCGAGGTGAGTACCCACCTACAGTGGTCTTGTAATGATCTGTCCAAGGTGTGGTGCGGGAAGCCATATGCAGAGCCGTAGAATCCGTTCTTAGACAGGTTTATTAGTGACTTAAACACAAAGCAAACCGAGAACGGCGACAAAAGGGCTAACTGGGCTAAACGAAAACAAAAGTGCACATATTGCGTCTTACAACAGTATAATCGAACCCACAGAATGACAGAATCAAACACAGCTGTTACCAATAACCAAAAACCCGGAAGTGACACACCAAAATACCACGCCCCCTCACCACTCGTGACAGGTCTGAGGAGAGACAGACAACCAACTGGATGTTGGACGCTCAAGGCTCACTGATGCGCGAGGGCATCGAAATCTATCCTGTCCGGTCCAAACTGACAGAAGACTGTGCCTACTGTGGCACAAGTCACATGAAACATTAATGATGGTCACGTTGAGGAATGTGTCACAACGCCACGTGCATTGGGGCTATGCAGCAACAGAGCTGTCAAAGTGCCCGTGATGACCCCTGTTCACAGTCAAAAGCGCCTCTAATGGACACGTGAGTATCCAAACTGGTCATTAGAGCAGTGGAAGAAGGTTGTCAGGTCCAACGAGTTCCGTTTGCATTTTGATCCTTGTGAAGAGCTGTAGTGTACGCCTGTACCATTTACCCTGGGGGAGTGAGGGCACCAAGATGCACTGTGGGAAGATGACAAGAAGATGGAGGGAGTTTGATCATCTGGGCAATGTTCCCCTGAGAAACCTTAGGCCTAGGCGTTCATGTGGACGTCAATTTGACACATGACATCTAGCATGAGCACGCCCCTTCATGACAATGCTATTCCATGATGGCACTGTCCTCTTTCAGCAGTAAATGGGCACTGCCACACTGCACACATTATTCCGAAATGGTTTTAGGAACGGTGTTATAGGTGTTGCCCTGGTCTTCAGATTTCCCAGATCTCAATCCGATTGACCGTCCGTGGGATGTGTGGGGTCCACATTGGCTCCATCTCTCATTTTCAAGCACTTGAAGGATCTGCTAATGTAAGTTGGCGCAAGTTGGCACTCAGTTCTCCAACACAGCCAAAGAGCTACAGATCTCGAGCCAAGCCAAAGGGGAAACATGTCAGAACATGACAACATTCAGTTGAAATGAGCAACAACAGAGCTTTGTCCTCTGCCGATAGAGGCTGTGATATTGTTCAGCCCTCCTGCAATATCTCATGGCAAGAGTGTATGGTTAGAGAGGCGATCTGCAATTTAGATGTCTGTTTAGGACAGTTTTAAGAAAATATACATGCCTCATTAGCAGAGTTTAACAATAGTTTCAGAGCAGTAGTTTCAGAGCAGTAGTTTCAGAGCAGTAGTTTCAGAGCAGTAGTTTCAGAGCAGTAGTTTCAGAACAGTATACAATTTGTAACAATGTATATCATATTTCTTTTAGAAACCTACAGTGTTCTTAACACCTGGAAGTTTCAATAACTTCACAGCCAAGTTCTAGAGACCTGGTAAGGTTCTAGAGACCTTTTGAATAAAAGGAAAGTTATTGTGACCAGGAAGTTCTAAAGACTTCCCGGACAGGTTCTAAAGACCTGAAAAGGTTCCAAAAAGCTTTTGAATAATGACCTTTTGAAGTTCTAAATACTTCTTGGCCTGAAAAGGTTCTCAAGACTATTGAGATGTTATGTAAGTTCTAGAGGCCTGAAAAGGTTCTAAAGACCTTTTGAAAAACGTTCTTAAGACCTGGAAGTTCTTAAGACTTCTCTGCCAGGTTCTAAACACCGGAAAAGGTTCTGAAGACCTTTTGAATAAAAAGTACACAGTTAATATTGAGATGTAATGTTTTAAATGTACATGATGCCAGTAAACAGGCTGCTATGAATATAAAATGCATGCATTTTATTATTTCTTATTTTTTCCGTCACATTGAATTGATTGTATGTATGAATTGTGCTATATAAATAAACTTGCTTGCTAATGTGGTATGTGGAGGAAATCAGTGGGTCACCTGTGGTGGTAATGTGGACAAGCCGGAGAAGAGGTGACTGATTAGGGCTAACAAAGCTGTCAAATCTCTGGATGATCAATCACAATAAAAGCCCTGCGGAAGCAGATGGCAGCCAGGGCTCTTCCAGAATCTGTTCTCGTTAAGTGGTTTCTCATTGTTTTCAAGTCCAAAATACACTGTCTTAATAAATATGTCAGTTTTTATTCTACCAAGTTCTTCCACAATTCTTTCTGTTTTATCCTCTTCTTCTGAACAAGTTGTTCAATCACTCACACAGAGCTATTGATGTTGTCCAACCCTGATACATGAAACAAAGGTCAACCAAACTTTCCACAACGCCTATCTTTAACACACACCAAAAACGGATTTCTCACATTCTTACCAAGTGCCCAATTTTTCAATCACACCATCTGGAATTGAGATAAACTCTCTCCGTTTACTGGTGACCGAAATATCAAACTTTAATAATTTAAAGATCTTCCTGATACCATACTGAAATGTACCATACATTTAAAGGTCTCTCTTTCAGCAGGCCAAGGACATCTGAACAGTTGATTTTGAAGTGATGTAACCCAATGCAACTGACCACCTGTCCCATAGAGACTAGTTATGCTCACCACATAAATGCAACTGTTTCATACGGCTGAATGCATGTATCAAGTGAACATTTGTGGATATAATATAACTGCTAATTTCCAATTTAGGCATATGCTCACTACCAACTGATAATAGAGAGCAATTATATGTCAACTCTACATACATTTGGTGTTTTCTATCCCTACGCAATGTCTATTACTGAATGAGTAGACCCGTGACCGCAACATGGGCCACAAAAGAAAAAAACATATCTCAGATTGTCCAATGAAAAACCACAGACACTGGATAGAGAAGGAGCTCTGCCCAGAAGGCCGGCATCCTGGAGTCGCCTCGTCAGACTGTTGAATTCGACACTGGTGTTTTGATGCTACTGTTTAATGAATTCTCCCGTTGAAGACCCGTGTGGCGTCTGTCTCAACCTAGACACTAATGTTGTTGTCCTGTTGCTCAGTTGTGCACCGTGGCCTCCCAGCCCTCTTTATTCTGGTTGGAGCCAGCGTGTGCCGTTGTGTGAAGGGAGTAGTACACAAAATACCACGAGACCTTACGGAACTTACAGAACATGTATCTGCTGCTAATCTCTCGGTGCCAGATGCCACAGGCCACATTCAGGGGTGCTGTTCCGGTGGCACGTGGAGGACCAACAGCATTTTAGGCATAATGTGGTCATAATGTGGTCATAACAGCATATTAAGTATACTGTGGTCATAATGTGGTCATAATGTGGTCATGATAGCATATTAAGTATACTGTGGTCATAATGTGGTCATGATAGCATATTAAGTATACTGTGGTCATAATGTGGTCATAATGTGGTCATAATGTTGTCATAATAGTGGATATGCCCCTTGTCCTCAGAACCATTTACACAGACATATCCCTAAACAGGAGGTTTTTATCTTATTGGATTCTGCAATAGAAACACCATCATAGGGTTAAAAGAGAGTAAACAACATGGAAAGTACTGTATTTTCAATCCGCAATACTCTCAGTACCACATAATGTTCACAAATGTCTTCGTTATAATGGTGACCGCACAGTTTCCACTTTCGGTTTGAAAGTTTTTGAAAACAGTAAATAGATGACATGGCTACTGTATGTGCTGCACAGTAACACGCATGGACATTTGTATATCTAGTATCTACTGTATGTGCTGCACAGTAACAAACATGGACATTTGTATATCTAGTATCTACTGTATGTGCTGCACAGTAACACACATGGCCATTTTATATCTAGTATCTACTGTATGTGCTGCACAGAAACACACATGGCCATTTTATATCTACTGTATCTACTGTATGTGCTGCACAGTAACACACATGGACATTTGTATATCTAGTATCTACTGTATGTGCTGCACAGAAACACACATGGACATTTTATATCTACTGTATCTACTGTATGTGCTGCACAGTAACACACATGGACATTTGTATATCTAGTATCTACTGTATGTGCTGCACAGAAACAAAAATGGACATTTTATATCTAGTATCTACTGTATGTGCTGCACAGAAACACACATGGACATTTTATATCTACTGTATGTGCTGCACAGTAACACACCTGGCAATTTTATATCTAGTATATACTGTATCTACTGTATGTGCTACACAGTAACACACATGGACATTGTATATCTACTGTATGTGCTACACAGTAACACACATGGACATTTTATATCTAGTATCTCTACTGTATGTGCTGCACAGTAACACACATGGACATTTTATATCTAGTATCTACTGTACCGTGCTGCACACATGAACATTTTATATCTAGTATCTACTGTATGCTGCACAGTAACACACATGGACATTTTATATCTAGTATCTACTGTATGTGCTACACAGTAACACACATGGACATTTTATATCTAGTATATCTACTGTATGTGCTGCACAGTAACACACATGGACATTTTTAGGGCGTAAAACCAACTATGATCGGTCTTAATGTTTATGAAGTGTCATAATAAAATATGCATGTTATAGCCGAGCCACATCAAGAGAGAGCATCTCGGGCTAACGGGATGTAACGGGACGCATCACGTGGTTTCACCCTGTGTTCCGGTTTATTACGGGACAGCACGTGAGCACACGAGTTGGCTCGAGCACGGTCCCTCCGGTTGAGTTCAGGAGAGAGATGGGACGAGAGAAGCGACATTCAGTCTGAAGACAGGAGATAGACAATACTAGTGCAATTATAAAGCCAATACTATATTTATCGACAACGGTTATCAGACAGAATACATTAGTTTGTAATGAAATTATTGTTCATGACTAGTGGTCCGGGACCTCTGATGGGGTAGCAGCTGGATCTCCCCGTTCAGTACCGACCACCGGAGGGACAGCTCCTCATCTGCTCCTCATCTGTCGAAACCTTCTGGGGGGGAAACGTTTACCACGGCTCCAACAACCTCCTGCCAATTTGACTGAATATGTACCAGGTGCAGGTGAGCATCTGCTTTTAATGCGTGTTTTTCACAGCATAATGTTACTAATAGCGAGTACAGACTAGAGATTTGGGACATATTTCACTTAATTAATTAATAAACATGGACTGTGTGGACAAACATTTATTTGACTTTTGTTTTTTAACTGACATGGGGAATATATACTAACTAGTCAGTGCTTTTGTAAGCCTTACTTCAATAGACAAACCAACTTGCATTTAAACGGTCAGTTTTTAATGACCCCTTTTATGCATGACAGCATGATTTGGTTTCTTGTAAACCGCTTCTTAACCTCTTATATATTGTTCATACTATCTGTCTGCACAAAACACATTTTCATTCCATACACTATGAACTATTTATATCTAAAATATTTTAAATAATTTCTCAAAATAAACCCACACCTGATATCACAGATAAGACCATAGCCTTACCTTTTAGTTTTCAGCTGTACTTTGCACTATTATATGAAAGCGTTCTGACAAGGCAGACTTATGCTAGAACGGTCACTCACTTAATATGATGGATATGTTAACGATCAAGACAGGTGGTTAAGGTTTGACTTCCTTAATAGATTTTAATTTATTATGCCACTTGGAAAACTCAGGAAGCAAATTCTCTGTCACATTTGGTGAATTGTTGGCATTTTCTGAGTCTATTTGGCAACCATTAGGTTTTAACTTCATATGACACCTATACTTAATGCGGAGTTATCATACCTGATACAATATTAATGTATAAAAAATAGACTAGGCATTAGTATTAACCGAGGATACTGGCCCGAGTTCAGTATAGTCACTGCCAGCCGTCTAAATTGTCTCTTTGAGTTGTTTCTGTGCGATTGACAATGCACTTTGCTATGTTTAAAACAAATCCCTCAAGCTATGATAGCATTTTGTTAAGATCAGAAATCCAAGATCTGTAATCTGAAACTATGTTAATGTGGGCCAGAAAAACTTAATGAAAATGTAATAATAAGTTGTTATTATAATTATTATAATAATGTGCTGAAACCAGAAAAGTGAAATTAGTCAACTGTCAACTGTCCACGTTCAGGGAGAGAAAACAAGTAGCTCTTGTCTCAGGTCCTCAAGGCTTTGATTAATTCTGCTCTACAAAGTCCTGGTACAGTTCTCACAAAACATTCACTGATTCTGCTCTTATGTAGCTACATAAAAACAGCAACATGTTATGCAGTATAATTTATTTTACAGATACATACAAAGATAAAATTAATGATCATAGTTGAAAGGGTGTTTATTTTGCTTAGGTGCACATGCTTTGGTGTGTTCACAAGACCAGTTTAATTCCAAGACATATCCACCAAAGTTCACAAAGTCTGTTAAGTTAATCAACTGGGAGGAACTCCTGGTGGTAAAATTGGATTAATCTAACTATCTAAGTCATATGACACAGTACCTTCCTCCTAAGGCATCCCCCTGTCTCTGTTAACAGTCGTCCCTCCTCTAGATGTGCCCTGTCTCTGTTAACAGTCGTCCCTCCTCTAGATGTGCCCTGTCTCTGTTAACAGTCATCCTTTCTCTTCTAGATGTGCCCTGTCTCTGTTAACAGTCATCCTTTCTCTTCTAGATGTGCCCTGTCTCTGTTCACAGTCATCCTTTCTCTTCTGGATGTGCCCTGTCTCTGTTCACAGTCATCCTTTCTCTTCTAGATGTGCCCTGTCTCTGTTAACAGTCGTCCTTCCTCCTCTAGATGTGCCCTGTCTCTGTTCACAGTCATCCTTTCTCTTCTAGATGTGCCCTGTCTCTGTTAACAGTCATCCTTTCTCTTCTAGATGTGCCCTGTCTCTGTTCACAGTCATCCTTTCTCTTCTAGATGTGCCCTGTCTCTGTTCACAGTCATCCTTTCTCTTCTAGATGTGCCCTGTCTCTGTTAACAGTCGTCCTTCCTCCTCTAGATGTGCCCTGTCTCTGTTCACAGTCATCCTTTCTCTTCTAGATGTGCCCTGTCTCTGTTCACAGTCGTCCTTCCTCCTCTAGATGTGCCCTGTCTCTGTTAACAGTCATCCTTTCTCTTCTAGATGTGCCCTGTCTCTGTTAACAGTCATTCTTTCTCTTCTAGATGTGCCCTGTCTCTGTTAACAGTCATTCTTCCTTCATTCAATGCTAATCACAAGTTCGGAAGGTGAATGCTTAATTCTGCTAAATTAAATGAGTGTCATTGTGTATGAAAGCAGATTCAATCAAATTGTTTAAGGAAGAAATATGGTTTTGTATTATTATTAACTGTTTGCCAATTTTGATAGCGGGGAAAATACTGATTTGTATTCGGTTTTATTTTATACCCTAATTTTTCTCACAGTAGACTGTGTTTACCGGTACCGGCGCAGATCAGCCTGTGGGTGTCCTAGAAATAAACCAAAACCCAATATAGAACCAATATAGAACACATCTCTTTATGGTTATTTTCTAAGGAACTTATTTGTAAGTGAACCTGATCAGCGTTATTTTCTACTTGTTATCTTTGCTTTTGGTTGACAGCGTGGCTTGTTGTTTCCCGAATGCTTCTATCCAAAAAGTGAACGCATGTTCCCATTCATCTGAAAACTATTACAATGTTGAGGTGGGACCCAGCATCAAAGTAAACCAACAATGTGACCAGTAGTGTTTTCTGTTTTTCTGGATGTTCAGAGAAGAAAATGGATAGTGAAAATACTCCATTTACAACTACATGGTGTTAAGTGCATCGGGACCCATTTACTCCCAGAGGTCTCGAACGTCCAAATCGTTGGGTCAATACAATGCAGTGTCATCGGATTGTTCAGCAAATGCTCACTCTTTCATGCCTCCTAAGTTAAAAAAATCCCTTGGACCAACCATCCATTTGAACGGGTACAACACAAAAGGGTTCACACAAACATAAAAGCACACAGGCAAGTCTGGCACCTCGTTAAGGGAATACGTCTTGTGCGTTTGACTGTTTCGAAGCCGTTGAACACAATTATGCTGCCCGTATTCAGGGAATTGACTCTTAGTGATCTAATGTTATCTGTAATGCTCCATATGGAATTATGGAATTATGGAAATAGCAAGTGAGCTAAATGTTATTAAAGCAATCAGTATGTCTCTGTGCAGAGTAACCTTAACCCTTCCTAATGGAAGATGCAATTAGCCTCTATACAATCTGTGTCACTAAAGCAGTACATGTATACATGCAATATATATTTAACTAACATTTACCACAGTGCAGTCACACTACAACCATGATCTTTCATTATATTTATTAAATTAAGCCGTTAAGCCTGAGATACACTACATGTCCGTAACAGTAATAACATTGCAGCCATTGAGGTATTACTGAAATATTTGCTTTTCACTTTAATGGGCAGAGCAATATGAGTATTTTCAGTCTGTGTAAATAAAAATCCAATGAACAGAACATCCCACGACACATTTGTGGCAGCATTGTGAGCCTTGTCTCTGGAACACTTGAACTAGTGCAGTATGGGTTTGAATTAGTCCCAGTGAATACCAATGGCTGAGACATGTGAATACCAATGGCTGAGACATGTGAATACCAATGGCTGAGACATGTGAATACCATTGGCTTAGACATGTGAATACCAATGGCTGAGACATGTGAATACCAATGGCTGAGACATGTGAATACCAATGGCTGAGACATGTGAATACCATTGGCTTAGACATGTGAATACCAATGGCTGAGACATGTGAATACCAATGGCTGAGACATGTGAATACCAATGACTGAGGGATGTGAATACAAATTACTTAGGGATGTGAATACAAATGACTGAGACATGTGAATACCAATGGCTGAGACATGTGAATACCAATGGCTGAGACATGTGAATACCAATGGCTGAGACATGTGAATACCAATGGCTGAGACATGTGAATACAAATGGCTGAGACATGTGAATACAAATGACTGAGGGATGTGAATACAAATTACTGAGACATGTGAATACAAATGACTGAGACATGTGAATACAAATGGCTGAGACATGTGAATACCAATGGCTGAGACATGTGAATACCAATGGCTGAGACATGTGAATACAAATGGCTGTGACATGTGAATACCAATGGCTGAGACATGTGAATACAAATGGCTTAGACATGTGAATACAAATGGCTGAGACATGTGAATACAAATGACTGAGACATGTGAATACAAATGGCTGAGACATGTGAATACAAATGACTGAGACATGTGAATACAAATGACTGAGACATGTGAATACAAATGGATTAGACATGTGAATACAAATGACTGAGACATGTGAATACCAATGGCTTAGACATGTGAATACCAATGACTGAGACATGTGAATACAAATGGCTGAGACATGTGAATACAAATGGCTGAGACATGTGAATACAAATGACTGAGACATAAGAATACAAATGGATTAGACATGTGAATACAAATGGCTGAGACATGATAATTCAAATGACTGAGACATGTATATCGCTGAGTGTTATTACATAAACACATCAGACTAGTCAGTCTTTGGCTGTGTGTCGAAAGAAAGACAGAGCAAGATGAGTGAGATGGGAGCCAGAGATCCAGTTCTGAAACAATTTTTGATGGTACCCTTGATCAGAGTCAGTTGCCAACACATCCGACGATAAAAGACTAAAAGCAAAAGTGTGTGTGTGTTTGTGATTTCTGTTGTCTTTCGACACAAGGGTATAGAGTTCTGTCACACTAAAACCTAAAACTCACAATAAATCATTTGTAAAGACTTGAGAAATTATGTCAAGAATGTGTCTGCTGTGGGCATTGTTGTGGACTGTATTGTGAATAGTGTTGTGGACAGTATTGTTATTGATAGTATCGTGGACACAGGGCCGGATTAACCATTAGGGCAACTGGGCACTTGCCCAGGGGCACATAACATCTAAGGGGCACTGGGCTCTGTGAAACAGGGCTTGCATTTCGGTGCGGGATTGCGGGGATTGCGCATAATTTAAACCATTCTCGCAAGGTTAGTTTTTATAGTGTGAGAAATTCCCGCACAAATATATTTGCTTCATCTCAGACCGAGGTAAAGTTGGTTGGATGTTCGATATTGGATATTCAACGGATAGTCGGAGGCCGAGATCAGGTCCGGTTTTCCCGCAAGCAGCCTCACTACACCGCGGTGATCGACCGAGAGAAACCTCCGTGTGCTTATAGTTAGGGACCGTCTCTAAAGTAAAAGTCTCAACGTTATTAATTCAAACCACTCTCAGATTGTTTTATAGAGGACACACACATTTTGCACAGCTTTGTTTTTTTATGGAAATGGTGTAAGAGACGTTTAATAAACATTTTAAAATTGTAAAAATCTATCTTGAATCTTTGATAGCATTAAATGTTTTGAGTTTACACAATTTAAGTCAAGGAGTCCAGTGTGTAAGGGTCACCTGTTAAGCAAAGGAAATATATAGAAGTTAATAGACGTGTACAAGCCTAATTTGAAATGTTGTGTAGACTATGAGTTTTTCCTCTATAGTGTTGTGTTGTTACCCTTTAAAGCAAAGTATAATAATAATAATAAAATATGTTTGTGTTTATGAGTTCAGTTTTAAAGAGGCCAGTTCTAAGGCCAAATTGTTAAAACAAAATTGTACTGTAATATTCTTTAAGTTTAGGGACATGCTCTTGATGATAGGGACTTTATGAATATATAGTAGTAGGGCATTAACGTGATCTTAAGTTTAGGGACATTCTCTTGATGATAGGGACTTTATGAATATATAGTAGTAGGGCATTAACGTGATCTTAAGTTTAGGGACATGCTCTTGATGGTAGGGTCTTTATGAATATATAGTAGTAGGGCATTAACGTGATCTTAAGTTTAGGAACATGCTCTTGATGATAGGGACTTTATGAATATATAGTAGTAGGGCATTAATGTGATCGTAAGTTTAGGAACATGCTCTGATGATAGGGACTTTGTGATTTTTGCTTTGGGGCGGGGTTGGGGGGCCCTTGAGTCTTGTTGCCCTGGGTATAAAAAATTGTTAATCCGGCTATGCGTGGACAATATTGATGTTGACAGTATTGTTGTTGACAGTATTGTGGACAGCATTGTTGTTGACAGTATTGTGGACTGTTGTTGACAGTATTGTTGACAGCATTGTTGTGGACAGTTATGTGGGCAGTGCTATGGTCATTATTGTTGTGGACATTAGTGTTGTTGTAGTAGTTAATACGTCAGCCAAATGTAAATACTGCAGGCATTGATGCTCTAATAGAATTTACGCAGTAGTGAGCTGAAGAGCTGAAGCTTCTAACTTGGGATGAAAATGTCATGGAGTCACCTCCCGGGTGGTCTGCCGGCTGTGTGTGTGCCCTTCAGATGAAGCAGTCATCCTCCGTGGCCACACTTAATATCCACTGCATCAACTGAAGTTATGTACCTAGGTGATATGCATGAGATTGGCAGCACGAATCATAGATTTGGACCACAGACTGTATGTTTTGGACACCTATCTGGCTTGGGTGGGGATTTCTACTGCGGAGCTATTGTGACCATTATGGGGAAAATTTGACCTTGGTGTTTCAATGAATGCAAGACACAAAAGGCCTGAGGCAAAAGTCCTTTTTCTCAAGAGGCTGTGTTAGGAGAAGATGCTATTTGTAATATACTATTATGTCTCCACAAATAATGGATTTAAGGGCTTAGGGCAGGATTCAATGCCCATCCGTTCATAATATAATTGTATAGTGGTTTTATTGACAGTAGGGCATTACACTTTGTTTGTATTTGTCACCTTCCCAATCAAGTAATGTCAGATGCATAATGCACTGTAAGTACATAATAGATGTATCAATGTGTATTTGCGTGAAATGTCTATTTCAAGTCACTTGCAGTTTAAATGTTGTAGTTTTAAATGTTTGTGTAGTGGTCTGTAATTTTTTGGCCTTTTGTCTTTTGTATTCACAAGATTAACAAGTATTGTAATAAACCATTACACAGTCTTTTGCCGTACAGGACTGATTTACTTTTACTCCTGCGTTCTCTGACGAGGCTTTGACAAGGCACGAGGCACGTAAAACAAAGGCAGATTTATTTATGAATAGCAAGAGAGCAGACACAGTTTGTGTTACATAAACCAATTAAAGTTTCTCACATTCAGACTGCAGGAGAAAAAACTTTGCGATACAAAGGGTTCGTTTCAAAGGATGAGGTAAGCGGCAATAAGTGTATGGGCCATTACAATTAGCCAATCCAGTAAAGCTATGTGGCTGTTTCCATTTACATTCACTCACACAACTTATTAAAAATCCCACGTTAGAAATTGATGTCTTGATCTTTTTCCTCAACGTTAAACACAATTGAAGTGGGGAACGCCAGGAGGAATATTGCTATTACTATGGCAGCAATAAAATGTAGTTCTATTCACTTCTTCAAAAATGTTAAATTAACATAAACATGTGTAGTGTGGTGTGTAACTGTGCAGGAGACTAGGCATTGGTCACTTGAATCTCTTACAGAACGAGAAACATCTTGTGGGTAGATAGGCGCTATAGGAACAGTGGGATGTGAAATGAAATTATACATGAACTTACTAAATTAATATTATTGTGTGTTTTAAACAGCTTTTAATTTTTCACTGTTACATTTGATTAGTGCCAGGTATAGTTTTCTGTCTTTGCCACGGTCCGTGTATGGTGTAGCGCAATAAGCCATGTGCAGAGCCAGTAATCCGTCCGCTATTCATACACAAAGAACGTAAAACAAACCGTAGAACGGCGACAAACACGACTGGTGAAAAGGATAAATGAAATATTATAGCGTCTTATAATAAACATTCCCCTAACAACCCGTCTTCAAACAAACACTCACCTACATATAACGTTGTGACATACAATAATGAAGAGCAACGAGTGACATCTAGCAATCCCCTTTATAGCCCAGTGATTACAAATCCCCAACAGCTGTAACCAACATGGACCGTGTATTTAACGGCCAACGGATATTCGTTTTGAAGGGACATAAACAAAAACGAATATCGGCCCGTTTCTTAATTACCATGAGTAAATAGGAAAACGAAAAACGGAAAACAAACCATTATTCGTTTTTTCGATTTGATATTAAAAAACGGAAAACAAAAAACAATCTCGTTATCCGTTTTTCTTTGATGTGTTTGTAAATGGAAATCGGAAATTAAAATACGTGCGTAAAAAATAATCCATGTGTGTATGCAAGCCCCCAGGAAGGACACCATCTTTAAAAGGCACCATGGGCTTAGCGGATAAGGGTGGTACTGCACCCTGTGGCCCAGAAATACTTTTCCCCATAGACTTGCATGGCGAAAGAAACTTCTATATTTCAGCCGATAGGTTTTTGGGGGGGTACATCAACTTACCAGCCTGAAGACTTAAAGGGTCCTTGTTTAAAACAAAACGTTTAACATTTACTAGTAGCCGAATCCAGAGTTGTTAAACTAGGCATGACCCTCTGCTATGGGTTGCTACGACAACACAAACAAATTATTGCTAGTGCGTATGTCCATCATGACTTCATGGGCCAGTCAACGCGGAAGATCCAAGCTCCATGCTGGCTTTATACGCTTTTGAGCACTTATACACACGTATTTTAATTTGCGATTTCCATTTACAATCACATCAAAGACAATCGGATAATGAGATTGTTTTTCGTTTTCCGTTTTTTAATATCAAAACGAAAAACGAATAATGGTTTGTTTTCCGTTTTTCATTTTCCTATTTACTCATGGTAATTGAGAAACGGGCCGATATTCGTTTTTGTTTATGTCCCTTCAAAACGAATATCCGTTGGCCGTTAAATACACGGACCCAACATAAACCAGGAAGGGGTGCACCCGAAACCAGACAGTGCAGTACCCTGACTCACCACTCGTGACAGTCTTTTATCCCTGTGTGGCTGTGTTTTTGGAAGACATCTTAAATGGGATTTGTTCTAACTTCTGCAAACAGTCATTAATTCACATGTAAGTCTAGAGCCAGAGATAGTACCAAACAGGTCATTTAGCTCAGATAGAGATAGTTGAGTAACTCGTTTCTAGATATGGTTACATATAGGAACATTTCATCCAGATATAGATATATTGGTTAGAGTGTCTTTGGTATCATAACTATAAATGAGATGAAGAAAGAGTTCTAACAGTTATTTCATTCAGGCCTCCAGGTACATGACTGGTTAGTGAGGATTCTGGCTTGTTTTTTTGTATAATTTGATGTAGTTTGTGAACTGATCTCTTCGTTGGACTGTTTCATACCAATGATTGGTTAGTGAGGATTCTGGCTTTTTTATTTATTAATTTGATCTAGTTTGTAAACTGATCTCCTTGTTGGACTGCATGTAAGTAATTCCCTTCATCTTGTTGACATGCTTACTCAGCATATAGAGAGATAACAGTGTGATACCCACATAACCCATTCTGTCACAATAGAGTATGTTTACAAGAACCCTGAGACTGAAAAACACATTTCTGTTCGGAAAGCTTGTCAAACAAAAAAATACTATATGACCCATTCTTTCCTTTGCCTTATTTCTTTGGACCTGCGACAATGTTCGTATACATAAACAGATGAGTACCTTGGTTTTTCGCTTTTTCGAGAGACATGGATTGTTTCAAAATGCAAAGGACACCAAAGGCGTTTGAAGCGTCGGGTAATTGAAAGTAGCGGTTAACAAAAATAAATAGAAAATGTAGATTAAAACTGGGCTGTAGTTTCAAAGAATTCTTAAAAGAAATAACGAATCTTTACCAACATGAAGGTAACCCTTTTCTACTATACAGATTTGGTTTATAGTTTTAGAACAGTGGTGTCTAATAATACGCAATTACAAATGTATATTTGTATATATGTATATATGTAGCATTGCTCATTTCCATATGGAAAAAACATTATAAATTGTGACTCATAATGTCATGCTTGTTTTAATGGGCAGGATTTTACAATAAATTAAATACTGTTATCTGTGAGAGAAAACAAGCTTCTCTATCGAGCACCAGTCTGGTTATACTCTGATTTATCTATATAACAAAATACAAATGCTCATAATACAGTCCACAATCCCCGTTTTGTAAAATATAAACAAAACAGCCCACATGCCAGCAGCAGTTTTTGTTAAGTATATTGTTTGATTCTTGGTATTTTTGATATATAACCAGATATTCTACTAAGTCTGTCCCAATATTCTGATTCTGGTTATAGAGGAATCATAGTAGTTACAAAGTGTAAACCATGCGATAGAGTAATCGAAACTCTAAATCTCTAATTAGAGTCGCTAGCACCTGGACTGTTTAAGACACAATTTGTATCTCAATATAAAGTCTCTGGACAGAGACTCTGTTATGGGTCACGTGTGGTCAGGCCCAGGAGATGTGGTGATAAAACTTGTTTTGGCTGCCATACAAAAAGTAGTCTTCAACAAACAAATACTGGCAAATTAATTCCTATTTTTTTTTAATTCACATTCTTACATTTAAGGAATTATGCAGGGGCAGACCGAAAACAGTAGAATATTGCGCCCCAAACTTTCTTCAGTTTTAACATGATGTGTATTTATATCCTGATTTTGTTTCATTGGCAGTTGCTGGCCTTATGTACCATTCGATTTCTTTGATCAATGTTGCTTAATCTTCTGAACGAATCTTTAATGTAATTTCCTGGTAAATGTACTCACTGGGTGTTAATGGAGGTTAGTTGAGTTTAAGTGCTGTAAAGAACCTTCCATTTATCTGGGATTTCAACATCGGCTTTCAGTCCTTTGAGCTCATCGCTATGGGGCCGACACTCGGAATAACTGATGATGGGAATAACTGATGATGGGAATAACAGATGTTGGGAATAACAGATGTTGGGAATAACTGATGATGGGAATAACTGATGATGGGAATAACAGATGTTGGGAATAACAGATGTTGGGAATAACAGATGTTGGGAATAACAGATGTTGGGAATAACTGATGATGGGAATAACTGATGATGGGAATAACTGATGATGGGAATAACTGATGTTGGGAATAACTGTCAGGGTTCAGCTCTCAAGCCGACAGAGGACACAAGCGCAGAGAACTTGTTTCAAACAATGGGTTTTATTCATCCAGGACAGGCAAGACAGGCACAAGACCTGGGAACTTGAATTAACAAAACACAAAATCAGACAGAGGAAACTCATACACAAGGAACATAAACCAGAACGTGCAAATAACCCGGTATACATAAAACCCAACCCAACAACAACAAAACTGAATGTTCACATTACCAACTCTAACTTGGTCTAAACAACAAAGCAACATGCAAACATTCCTGCATGAAATCATAACAGCACAACTAAAATCCTAAACACCACATACCTTGAATTAATGTCCCGACACTAAACAACTGACAAGCACTGAACTATATAGGGACACTAATGAAAACCTGAACCCAGGTGTGGGAAAAACTCATGTGTCTAGAATGTCTGTGATTACTCCCTCTCTCTGCTGGTCGGGGGAGTGCCAACTCCCGCATAGAGAGGGACAGAGGGAGGGAACCATGACAATAACAGATGATGGGAATAGCAGATGATGGGAATAGCAGATGATGGGAATAGCAGATGATGGGAATAGCAGATGATGGGAATAGCAGATGATGGGAATAGCAGATGATGGGAATAGCAGATGATGGGAATAGCAGATGATGGGAATAGCAGATGATGGCAATAGCAGATGATGGGAATAGCAGATGATGGGAATAGCAGATGATGGGAATAGCAGATGATGGGAATAGCAGATGATGGGAATAACTGATGAC
Organism: Dallia pectoralis; assembly: GCA_029465975.1. Lineage (NCBI taxonomy): Eukaryota > Metazoa > Chordata > Actinopteri > Esociformes > Umbridae > Dallia > Dallia pectoralis. The sequence continues at coordinate 8,175,195 of CM055732.1, read as the reverse complement.
GCGGTTGAATGCACTTGTGGATAACCAAATCATAGTTTGTCATTATAAAACGATTTACATTAAATTGGGTGGTGTACAGTATATTGTAATCATTGACCTTAACCACATCCTTAAAAATGATCAAGATTGTGGATAATATGAAAACATTAGAGCTGGTCTCTAATCTGTGATTGTGGTGTCAACGCACATTTCACAACAGCACAAATAAAGTAAAAGCTTGTTTGGATTGTGTTTATTTCTCCCTGTTTAAATCTATTTTGTGCATTCTGAACACAACCCTGAATAAAGAGCCCCAGTGTTCATCTAAGAACACGTCCTCTCCTATCTCTTCTAGGGCATCCATACTGTAGTTACATTCACGGAAAATCAGGCAGAAATAACCACAGGAGAGATGCTCTCATACAAGATTAATTAGAAATAGTGCTGCCAGTTTACAGCTGGTATAAATACACAAAACCTTTGGGATAAAACATATTAATTCACTACTTTTTTCACCTGACACACAGTAAAGAGATGTGACCCAACATCTACTGATAAACTTGGCTTGTTTCAGATGCGTGCCATTGCTCATGGTCAAAGAGTTGAAAAGCTTAAAGATTAATTTATTATTTATCAATTTATTATTGAAGATTGATCGTATATATCATTTTTCTATCTTCCATCAGTCATAAAAACATAGAACCTTTCAGTGTGTGAAATTCCTCAAGGGAAATGTTCATCTTACTCTATCATTTGACCTTGCAGGAAACACAGCTAATCAATCCAAATTCCCTTATCTCCACACCAAGTGCTTGCTCTCCAATCCCCATACGTTGATCCAATGAGAACAAGGAAATGAGTTTAGAGGACAAGGTTTAGTCCATCTTCCCATTCCATGTAGATCTTTAAAACAAATCACAACACTTCAGTTAGCATCATCTACTTCTATCATATGTTCTGAATGCACTCAAGGTTATAACAGCTGCATGTCAGAGTAATAGTGGCAGTAGATAAACAGTATGTGCTGTCCCCAGAATATGCCAACAGTAGATTAACCTGTTCAGTATGTGCTGTCCCCAGAATATGCCAACAGTAGATTAACCTGTTCAGTATGTGCTGTCCCCAGAATATGCCAACAGTAGATTAACCTGTACAGTATGTGCTGTCCCCAGAATATGCCAACAGTAGATTAACCTGTTCAGTATGTGCTGTCCCCAGAATATGCCAACAGTAAATTAACCTGTACAGTATGTGCTGTCCCCAGAATATACCAACAGTAGATTAACCTGTACAGTATGTGCTGTCCCCAGAATATGCCAACAGTAGATTAACCTGTACAGTATGTGCTGTCCCCAGAATATGCCAACAGTATATTAACCTGTACTGTATGTACTGTCCCCAGAATATGCCAAAAGTAGATTAACCTGTACAGTATGTGCTGTCCCCAGATTATGCCAACCATAGACTAAACTGTACTGTATGTACTGTCCCCATTATATGCCAACAGCAGATTAACCTGTACAGTATGTACTGTCCCCAGAATATACCAACAGTAGATTAACCTGCACAGTATGCGCTGTCCCCAGAATATACCAACAGTAGATTAACCTGTACAGTATGTGCTGTCCCCAGAATATACCAACAGTAGATTACCCAGTACAGTATGTACTGTCCCCAGAATATGCCAAAAGTAAATTAACCTGTACAGTATGTGCTGTCCCCATTATATACCAACAGTAGATTAACCTGGACTGTATGTGCTGTCCCCATTATATGCAAACTGTGGATTAACCTGTACAGTATGTGCTGTCCCCATTATATACCAACAGTAGATTAACCTGTACTGTATGTGCTGTCCCCATTATATACCAACAGTAGATTAACCTGTACTGTATGTGCTGTCCCCATTATATACCAACAGTAGATTAACCTGTACTGTATGTGCTGTCCCCATTATATACCAACAGTAGATTAACCTGTATAGTATGTGCTGTCCTCATTATATGACAATTGCCCCATTATCCCAAATGCTCCACATGCTCCCCTTTTTGGTTTGCAGGTAATAGAGCTGGGGTTGGCAAAATTAGCAATGTTAATAGGTTAGTTATGTTAGCAGTACTATATATTATTAACAACAATGTCCGGGAGAAAAATAGACAGTGACCATGCAATATGTTCAGACATGTCCCTACCATCCCACCTAAATTCTACACCCAAGCTCCAACCCCACATCTTCCTCTTTTTCTTCTTTGGTCCACAAAAAAATGTTAAGGTACATTCTGCCAACATATTTAATCTAATATATACTATTTCCCATATTTCTAACTTTCCTTACATTACACGAGGACAGAACATCGAAATCAAATGCAGATTAGTTGATTGATGGATTTGCAATTAAGTCAGCGTGTAAGTTCGACTCAGATACGGCTGTTGGCACCTATGACGTGGTTGAGTTCCAAAAGTGATGCGTCATTTTGTGGGTGCGTTTCATTTTGGGTGTAATCAGACGCTGGTGGAGGAAAGTTTAAGCCTCCAGCTAGATGTGCTTGGCTCAGCACTCCTGGGAGTCTCAGCGGTTGAATGTTAGATCAGCACACGGCAGGTTTATTTTTAGGTGGGAGGTGCGACGGCAGCCTCGCGGACCACAACAATACTGAAGTGCTTCACAGATGCAGCCGATGAATGTAAGAACAGAAGGGTTGGAGAGAGAGAGAGAGAGAGAGAGAGAGAGAGAGAGAGAGAGAGAGAGAGAGAGAGAGAGAGAGATAACAAGAGAACGACAGATAGACAAATGGAGAGATATATGATGAAAGACAAATATCCAACCCCCCAAAAAAAGTAACTATAGGAGGCCTTCAGTTTACATGCAGACGACCCAGGCCTGAACCAGCACAACAACAGAAGACCTTGTTAAATAGCGGTGAACCGTTGCGTACGGAGGCGTACCTGAAGTGTATGTCTAGCAACAATGTTGTCACGACTGATGGAAGAAGAGAGCAAGATAGTACATTTTGTTTGTAAGGAGGTCAAATGTAAAGTGAGCTTTACAGAGCAGAGGAGTGATGTCACTGGTATTTCTATGGCTACCAGGGGACCTTTATAGAGGCTAGGTGTTAGCGTGCTAGCGTGCTTCTGGAGTCCGTGAGGCACCTGTGTTACTGTTTGATCTGGTCTGTGTGTGTGACATGTTGGAGGATCTCTAACTACATCACACTGACTGACATGTACATCTCACTCACCTTGAAACAGTTGTCTTTTAAGAGACATTTAAGGGAGATCTTATGTGACAAGATGTTGAATACATGGAGATACTCGAGCACAGAAAGAGACTGTAAAATCCCATCTGCCAAGGTTTTCATGACGGATGTGTTGATGTGATGGAGCATTTAGGTGATACTGGTCCGGGAGGGGACTCTCCCATTTTATCAGAGTATGGGAGAACGTGTTAGCCACTCGGGCCGGTCGTATTCAACACCCTTTTCAGCCTGTTCAGCTCCCCGGACACTCCAACCCAATGCACTTCTGAACGTCACCTGGAGAATCACTCTGTATTACGCTCACCTGTTCCTTGTCACGACCACTATTTATACCCCTGCTGTTTGTTACACAGCGTGCGGTCTTATTCCGGTACCGACTCAGTTAAGTACGACATTGCCGCAGTCTTGAGAGTTGCCTGTGTTTATATTTATGTTTTGTTCTCCGTCATGACTTTTTGTTTTGTTCATGCTTAGCGTTTGTATAGTTCGCTAGTACTTTAAAATATTTTTGTTGGTCATTGTGTCTTGTTTTGTTTAGTCTTCTTGAAGTGGGTATGGCGTGCTGGGGTTCGTTTGAAACCCTGTATTAGTTGACGCGCCCGTTTCCTGCTTCCCACACAGCCTACACGCGTCACAGCCACAGACCCATCATTTCTAACACCATTCGTGATGGCGATACGACTGGATATGCACCCCATCCACTCTGCTGATTCAAGTGTCAAGTCTATAACAGCTCCTTATCACTGGAGTATCGAGGTCACTTCAAAATCCTTTGTAACTCTTTAAAAGCAACAGAAATGTCTTGTTTTTTTGTTTATACACGGCAACAATGCTGTTTAATTGATCTCAAGAGCCGTGTGTATGAACTGCTTGCTGCATATGAGTTTTTCTTTATTACACTAATGCTACTTTAGGTTAAGAAATTGTATGTCGACTGGTTCTCCTTTAGTATGAAATTGTCTTTATTATGGTTATTTATAATGGTCCTCCTTTATTTTGAAATGGTCTCTGTGCGAACATGAGACAGTGGATGCTTGAGTTGACTTGATCTGTCTGATTCTCTGTATAACCAAATGGCAAACAATCACTGCTGACGATTACCAGGGACAAGTTGCACGCTGCTGGTTCTCCGCCTGCCGCAAAAACAGCGTCCACCCGCCAAGGCATGGACTCCTGATGATGTCCTCTGGTATCTGACACCCAGACATTACCAGCAGATCCCTGATGGTGTCCTCTGGTATCTGACACCCAGACATTAGCAGCAGATCCCTGATGGTGTCCTCTGGTATCTGACACCCAGACATTAGCAGCAGATCCCTGATGGTGTCCTCTGGTATCTGACACCAAGACATTGGCAGCAGATCCTGACACCAAGGGGGACCCACCATGAATCAGGCTTGTAGGTCCAGCATATCCTTCCGAAGTTCAATCAGATTGCGATCTGGGGAATCTCGCGGCGGTGGCAACAACTGGAACTCATCCTCATGTTCCTCAAACCATTCATGCGTTAGGACACATTCCTCCCGTAACCATAATTGAAATGTTCTGTGACTCATGCCACAGTAGACCTTCTGTCAAACCAAACGGGAGAGTCTTCTTTCGGCTTGTGAAACGATTAGCCTTGGTCCTTACTCAGACCACTGTCATTAGTCTCGCCACTGCTGACCTGGACCTCCCAACAAGCCTTGCCGTTTCGGAGGTGCTCCGACCCGGTCATCTGGCCCGGCCTTTACCCCGGCCCATTTCTCCTGAATCCAACACTGAATCCAACGCGAACTATGAGAACTGACTGTTCACTTACCATCTAACCTACCTTTTGACATGTGTCCTTGTTTGGAGATCAACATAATTCACTTCACCCATGAGTGATTATAATGATTTGGCACACCAGTGTATCACACAATAATTGAATAGACAATTTTGGAAAACGTGCAGTTCACTGTATGATCTGTAACATTTCTGGAAATTATATTACCTTGAACCAAGCTGTATTCAAAGTAAATAAAAGTATAAAAGCGCTTGACATCATACTGGATGATGGATTATCCAACCCAGCCGGTAATGTTGTTTCTTACATGGTTGCCTGATTAGTTTGAAGATGAAAGGGTCCAGTCTGTCCAGTTTTAATGCGCATCGTCCCTGGAGTTTAACTCTGGACCTTGAAGCCAGTTCCTCTGCTGTTTATCATTGTTCTCCTCTAATCAGGGACTGACTTTGAACTGAGAGACCAGGGGGGGTGGGGGGGTGCAATTAATGATCAGGTAGAGCAGAAAACCAGCAGGCTCCAGACCCTGTAGGGTAAGATTTGAATCCAACTGCCCTATATAGCTTTTATCTGTCATCATCTGAACATGATCAGTGTATTAAGTGGTTCTGTTAAAGTGACGATACACATTCATTCAGATTTCTTTGGTGGACCACCTTTTTAAGTAACTTCAGACTGCCGGGACAGTGCTTTGGACATAACACATGGTTAGCATCCACTTTGTTTCTTAATGCTACAGTAGCCAACAAATGCTCAACAAATACCATTGAAATTAAATGATCAGATTGGCCATTCACGTTCAAATCAAAGCATTTTCTTTTTACGTGGACGAACTGCCATTAATTTACCCATCAGTGCACAGTCAAATATCCAGGGGGGCTTTTTAAATCTATGGTTAAAACAGACATACTTTTTTCATTTTTGGAAGTGGAATAGGAACCATTTGTTACCACTGACAAAAGCCATTGTTGATCTCACTGTTATAGGGTAAAGGGGAAAGGGCTGTTGCCATGGTGCTGAAGGAGCTTCCGGGTAAAAAGGCAACCTCTGATGGGAACACTGTGACAACCAAGGTGGGCATGGCATCCACCAATCACTCAATCACTTCCTGGTTTGGTATACTGTACAATGCTTTATTGTTTTGATTTCTTTGCTTAGCAGACAACAGAAAGCAAGCCAAAGTAACTCATGTGGCATAGAAGTTTGCACACAGTTTAATACAGTGGAGTGTAAGACATTGTGGATGTCTGTTCCAAAATGTAGGTTGAGATGATTTCAGAATTGCTTCCTTGTTCTGTTCTGTCATGGAATGTGCTTTTGACCTAGAAATGTTTTGCGATTTGATTGTATGAGACACACATTAACTGAGATTGTTGAAAAGTTGAAGATTAAAATTGGTTTATTTCTATGGAGAAAAACAATGTCTGTCTTCTCAAACATGATTGTGTTATGATGAAATGAAATTCTCTCCAATCTGTGTGTAAAATCATATGATTGCTCAACTCTCTGGCATTCACAGTTTTATTTGAATGGAGATTTCTGTTTTTATAACTTGGGAAGGCCAAATTAAATGTAACTTGCCAAAGTCATAAGCTGCTTAGCTTACATTTGCAGCATGTTTCAAGGGTTCTTTCTCACTCTCTCTGTCTTTCTAGAATTACAGGACTGCACTGGATTACATTTAGAATTAAATTAATCCAAGCAATCTTGTTTTGGTTAGATAATTTTTTGTGCTTGCATGAAATGTGCTTTCATACGTCATGACATTTTTTTAACACAATTTATTTTAATTCTATTTTAGCTGTCCCACAGTTGTACTTTTTGTATTTGGTTTCATTCATATTTTCCACTAGGTACTTATGCAAGGTTGTGGTGACTAATTTGTTATATTTACATATAGATGAGGTCTGACTGTCGTTGAGTTACTCTGATGCATACTACGTGCACTGTGTATTAGCAGTCGCTGTGTGTGGGAGGGTATTTGCATTCTAATTTACTTTAAAAGGACTCGGTTACCTATAAGTAGCTAATCGCATGGCTACTTGTTGAGGTTCAGTCACGCTAATGTCCTAGCTGGAAAAGCCGGGTTGTGTCCTGTGCGACCAGGGAAAGGAGTAATCAGCAATAATTGGCCCCAAATCAACCTTAGGCCAACTGTTCACATGTCGCTTCATGAAAGAGAGTAAAAGAGACAATTTGGATGATTTGAAGAAAATTTCTAACAATTCTTATCGTTAAAAGATCTAAGCTGGGTGTCTATATAAGCGCTTGTTTAATGCAGATAAGAAAGTCTTAAAAAGTACATTTGTGGGGTTGATGACCCCATGACAGATTGAAAGACTGTTCAGATTTGTAGGATTGATGACCCCATGACAGATTTAAAGATTGTTCAGATTTGTAGGGTTGACGACCCCATGACAGATTTAAAGACTGTTCAGATTTGTAGGTTTGATGACCCCATGACAGATTTAAAGAGTGTTCAGATTTGTAGGTTTGATGACCCCATGACAGATTTAAAGATTGTTCAGATTTGTAGGATTGACGACCCCATGACAGATTTAAAGACTGTTCAGATTTGTAGGTTTGATGACCCCATGACAGATTTAAAGACTGTTCAGATTTGTAGGTTTGATGACCCCATGATAGATTTACAGACTGTTCAGATTTGTAGGTTTGATGACCCCATGACAGATTTAAAGACTGTTCAGATTTGTAGGTTTGATGACCCCATGACAGATTTAAAGACTGTTCAGATTTGTAGGCTTGATGACCCCATGACAGATTTAAAGATTGTTCAGATTTGTAGGGTTGACGACCCCATGACAGATTTAAAGACTGTTCAGATTTGTAGGTTTGATGACCCCATGACAGATTTAAAGACTGTTCAGATTTGTAGGTTTGATGACCCCATGACAGATTTAAAGACTGTTCAGATTTGTAGGTTTGATGACCCCATGACAGATTTAAAGACTGTTCAGATTTGTAGGTTTGATGACCCCATGACAGATTTAAAGACTGTTCAGATTTGTAGGCTTGATGACCCCATGACAGATTTAAAGACTGTTCAGTAAAATATTCTGCTGCAAGCAACAAACATTAGCATATTAGGTTTCCTAATTCCGACAATGGGCCTCCTTATAAGCAAGTGTGCGGTTTCACTGTTTGTTTTGGTACAGCTCTTATCAGCCATTGTCCAACACGTGTGGCTCAGCAAAGACTTTACTCTTTCTCAATAGCTAGCACCAAAATCAAACAAAAATAATAATCTGAAAAGGAAATCTTGGATATAAAAGCAAATGTAACCAACATAAAATGCACCTGTATGACACTTAAGTTTCAGGATGACTTCCTGGTCGACAGCTTGTCTTGGCTGCAGGTCAATGTGATTACATTCTGCTCTAAATAGCTCTAAATGTGTGTGTGTGTGTGTGTGTTCAAGAGACTTCCTGTGTTTTTTCACTGTCCCTCCGCTCTTGTGTCTTCGTGGGTATAAGGTGTTCATGTATTGCATTACATAGAGCTGGTGCAAAGCAATGTTTGTTCAGAGTTAAAGGTTATGAAAAATCTATAGTTACACAATTATGTTATGTTTGTGTTTTACAATGTTTTTCTATGCAGTATGAACAACTTCACAAGTAGTGCTTATTATTTTACACTTTCAATACCTACATACTGTGTGCCCACGGTTCTATTTGTACGTTTAGATTTCAAAATAAGGCCACGTCTTCAAGAAACTCGGCAGTAGAATGTATGAAACAGTGATGAAAGACAATGCCAGTACAATCAGACAGGTCTACTTTGAGGATGTCGATCTATAAAGTGATATAGCAAATTAAATGAAACAAGCAAAAAACAATCAGACTCCTGCAATATTAGAACCACACAGTTTGATCAAGTTGAGAAAAAAAGCACAGGTACTAAGTTATAGTTGAATTTTAGAACCTGGGATGATATTGATCAATGATTTAGAAAACTAATCAAAGTGACACTTTTCTCCAAAACAGAGCTATTTCTTCTAGACATTGATGAATTTGGAGAAGACATAAGGGAAATAACCGCATTCCTCATTATACGATTATTACAGATTCCACAAACGTCCATTTAAGCCACAAGCTTTCAGTTGGGTTCAAGTCCGGAAACTTGAGCTCAGCTAGTTAAACCTCCTCAGGCGGAAGTCATCGTTCTAAGCACGTTTCCACGGTCTGTTTGAAATCAAAAAGCAGAGTAGCCTCGTTGGCCCGCCTGTTAGCACACGTCTCTGCATTCTGCTTCAACCTGTCGTCAACAGAACTGCCACTGCCACAAAATGTATTTTGGTTTTGTCATACCGTTCTCTATAAACCCTGAGTCCCTGTTGTGCCAGAGAAGCCCGGGAAGGATTACCGGAAAACTGCAACTGGCACAGACGATCTCAATACGCCACAAGTGGTTCAGGTCATTCGTTTTGTCCATTGTAACTGAGTACCTGTTCGCCTGCTTTATATAGCCAGCCATGGTCACATGACTTACTGTCCGAGGGAGCGATCCATTTTATGAACGGGGGGTGTATGGAATAAACTGACCCACACACCAGCACATGTGCACACACACACCTGCACACGTGCACACACACAAACTTGCACACCCACACACGGAGGTATAATGATCAACGGCGTCAGTGACCTACGCTAGAGGTTGTGTTGATCTGTGCATCTCCCAGCTGCTGGCTGTGTGTTTGATGACCATGCATTGTCACATAGTTCATATCTATGACAGGTCTATATAACACACCCACAAGCTCATCAGAATGAGAGCGATCTATTCTCCGGCCTGCGAGATACAGGTTGTCATCTGTCAACACCAGAAAGCGCTTCATATATTTATATTATATCACAGTTGGCTGTGCTGTGTTTGTTAAAGTGTATTTTATTTCTTATCAGCGCTAGGTAGCTAGCTCTTCTTTGTTGGTACTGCAATTATAAAGTATTTAGTTCGTTTTTTTCTGTTTATGTATCCACACTTGTTCAATTCTGCTGTCAGTATATAAGGTTTTAATGTGCATTCTAGATATCACCGCAGGTCAATAACAAAAGTATTCAACAGTAGAACAAACTTCAGCCTGACCCGGGATAGTAATAATCTTCGTTAATAGTTCAAATCAAATAGATGGTCCGGATATTACCGTTTTACCGTTCTTTCTGTCTATAGTTTTTACATTCCTCACCGTTGCATATTTATACCCCAGCTGGTTGGTGAGCAGCAGGAGAGTCGCCCACTGCTGAGTCCGTCCATCGATGATTTCCTGTCAGAGAGCCGTATTGACGTCCCTGTCGTCCGGCCAGTCACCTCCAACACAGCAGGTAGTGCCGTATTGACGTCCCATTACCCTCAACTCATTAGCATACTCCCGAACTCCCCTACTCATCTCTTAACCTACCACTCACCCGAGGTTATATCCCAAACCTCTTTCAGTTACCACATCTAGTTCCACTTGATGTATTCCAATCAGACCAGGCCAGAGCATTATATAGATGTCAGAATTCGGATATGTTGTCATGGATACAGCACCGTTCACAGTTGCTAAACTGCCAAACGCTTCAATCTTTCTTTGGTAGTGATTGGATCAGTATCAGTATCAGTTGTCTTTTGTTATTAACATGCATTACAGATCACTGTGATGAATGTCCTCCGAAGTTTCAACGGACATGAACCTTTTTGGGAATGTTTTATGAGTTGCCGACCCTCTGTGTGTTTCCTCAGTTCTCTCCACAGCTTTGGACCTGGTGGACCTGAGTGAGCCCAGTGATACTGGCAGCAGGAAGGGCAGCATCAGGGAGCGGCCGAGCCCCTCCAGGCCCCGCAAGGGGTGTTCTAAAAACAGCCCCCGGAGAGGGAGGAAGATGGAGGAGACGGAGCTCATCCATGTGGAGGTGGAGCGTTCGTCCAGCCCTCGTACCCCCGAAAGAGAATCGGGTACGGAGCGGGTGGAGCTGTTGTGTGTGTGTGTGTGTGTGTGTGGTCAATTCTTACAACATGTAGCTGTTGTGTGTGTGTGGGCTCATGTGTGTGTGGTCAATTCTTACAACATGGAGCTGTTGTGTGTGTGTGGGCTCATGTGTGTGTGGTCAATTCTTACAACATGGAGCTGTTGTGTGTGTGTGGGCTCATGTGTGTGTGGTCAATTCTTACAACATGGAGCTGTTGTGTGTGTGGGCTCATGTGTGTGTGGTCAATTCTTACAACATGGAGCTGTTGTGTGTGTGTGTGGGCTCATGTGTGTGTGGTCAATTCTTACAACATGGAGCTGTTGTGTGTGTGTGTGGGCTCATGTGTGTGTGGTCAATTCATACAACATGGAGCTGTTGTGTGTGTGGGCTCGTGTGTGTGGTCGATTCTTACAACATGTAACTGTTGTGTGTGTTGGGGCTCGTGTGTGTGGTCAATTTTTATAACATGGAGCTGTTGTGTGTGTGGGCTCGTGTGTGTGGTCAATTCTTACAACATGGAGCTGTTGTGTGTGTGTGTGTGTGTGTGGGCTAGTGTGTGTGGTCAATTCTTACAACATGGAGCTGTTGTGTGTGTGTGTGGGCTAGTGTGTGTGGTCAATTCTTACAACATGGAGCTGTCGTCACACCAACAGAAATGTCATTAGTCACTCGTTACAGGAAGACAGTAATGCTTTCTATAATGATGAGCTTTTATTGCTGTCTCTTGAACTGCCATGGGTTTACAATCGGCCTAGTAGCGCTTCTACCGAAATTACACATTACTTACTTGCTCAAAATAAACTATTGCAGATAGATAATCCAGTATTTAATCATCAGAATAGGCTTCTTGTGTGCCTCCCAAAGCCTTGAAAAGCCATGCAAATATTCTAATTTGATGATGCTGATATTTGATTTGTGCAGTGACAGAAAACCCCTCTGCTGATTGCAATCAGTCTGTTCTTAGCGTGGTGACTTTTCACTGCTCTTAAACCTCTCATGTTTTACCGACCCTATGTTTGCGACTCACTGGTTATACGAAATCCCAAAATATAAATAAATCCAAATATGTGTAAGCTAGAGCAATCCTAAAGTGGCTCATTAATTTATTATTAATTAATTAATTAATTAATTCCCTTATATATTACACCTGATTCAGCTGCTGATGTGTACAATCAGGTGCAGTTAATTGGTGTTGGACGTCCTTCTGAGTTAGGATTAACTGGTCTTTCTCAAGTTCGGATAGGTATAACCAAATGGTACGGTAACATAACTTTCACCGTTCCGGTATATGAAGATCTACCAACATGCGGATGAGGGCTCGGGTTGCATGTGACACGGTTTAGAGTTGGATAGAAATATGGAAACGGTTTGTTTGCCTTTACAGAAAGATCCCTTTTTTCCTTCTCAGTCAGGTCCTCATCTCGGTTGGAGAAATGGGAGGACGTGAATCTTCACCTTGACGGCCCTTTGAATTGCATGAGGAAGAGGAGAAATGAGACAAAGTGCACCTCGCGTCATTCATCCAGTGAATTACTGTGGTAAACGACTGAACTCTGAACTCCATATTAGCCAGGAAATTGAGACAATGTTCCTTTTGTCCATTAAATAAAAAGTCAAACTCTAAAACATAAGAACATTTGTAGTTCAATTGGTTCTAAGTTCCGAAAAGAAGGAAGTGCAATATTGTTTAAGTTCCAAATTTGAACAGTTATTCGGAACAGATTTCTAGGTTTTGTTGTTTATCTGTAATCTGCTGAATCTGCTGTATATTATACCGTCGGCTCTACTATAATGTTTGCTTTTACTAAATGATTACTCCCCAGGTCAGCAGAGTTTAAAACAGATCCTACCACGAAGAACTCCTTTGAGGTGAACAGCATTGATGATGAGGACCGCATATCAGCGTTACAGGTGTTCAGTACTTCTAATGTATGCTTGAATAGCAGGGTACCTATCTCTAAAATAACCATACAGAGGTAGCGTTTGGCCACACAGTGTTATGTTGTATCAAAGCCATTACAGAGACAACGAAAATAAATATGGTCATACAATGTACACGTTTTCGGGGATTATAAATGTATCTTACCTTGCATATTGGTGTGTGTTTTCTCATGTCCGTCGCCATCTACGTTCTGCAGGACCCAGTATCTCGACAAGTGCGTCCCAGCCTACGTCACCTGTTGGCCAGACGTCATTCCCAGGATGAGGAGTTTGTTAGGGCAAAGGCCGCTGTAGAGGTGAGAGGTTACTGCACACACACACACACCTAAAATATCTAACACAATTAATGGAGAGAACAGACAAGCAATGGGTTGCCCCAAATCACACCTAAAGTTATAGCAAAATCTCAGACAATTGTTCATGAACAAAAATGAATCCATTAATCCATCATGGAAGGTTATTTACCCTGGACTCATCTACCAATACTTTCAGAAGCAGTAGACCAACCACCTTCATCTACCTCTGTTTTCCATTTATTCCCTTCAACTGAACCACCTTCCTCTACCTCTCATTTCCTGTTATTCCCTTCAACTGAACCACCTTCCTCTACCTCTCATTTCCTGTTATTCCCTTCAACTGAACCACTTTGCTCCCTGCTCACCTTTCAGTTCGATGGGGGCATAATATCCATTCTGAAATACCACACGGTTCTGTAAACATGCTGACCCGTCACTTTGCTATAAAACTGATATGCTTCTGCCGGTGTTGTTTCTTGTCGTTGGATCAGTCTGCTTTCATTAAACTGTTGTTACAATTGTTCGGTCCCAAACTATGAATCATGAGTAATTAAGACTATCTACACCAGAAATGTTGTAAATCAAGTTGAACAGAAAACCAGTCGGTTCCAGAACTTGTAAGATTTAAATACGACTTAATATCGATCCATATGCAGTCACCACAAATTACAATCACTTTACCTCACTGATGAGAGGGATTTAGACAATGCCAATAAGATCTACTTTGGTTGGCATGTTTGGTTGATATGTTCTCCCTTCACATTTCCTTCATGTGATAAGTGTATGCATTACCTGCCATTAGGATATTTGCCAGAGTAGGCCTTGGCTACCTGTTTTTTCTGTTTCCATCGTTGATGGATTCTTACCGAATTTTCCTACGTTATTTATTGATGCTAATTTCAACTGACAAGACTGAAGCAGCAGGACAAATATGCTTCAGCACACAGATTTAATTATGGATTTTTATTTGTTTTCCAAATCCCGATTTCAAATCAAACATTGTGTTGATCGTCCTCTATGAATTCTGTCCTCTGTGATTTATCTAAAGACTAGCCTATTACTAGAAAGACGTCATTAGAAAAACTTTTATTTTATTACATTTAAATTGATGATCTGTATTCTGATGTTCTGCTTATATGATTGTCTGAAAAGGAAGAAACGTGTTTGAGGACTGGTCAGGATTTGGATTGGTGAAGAACAAAAGGAGTGAACTTCACATGCTTCGTTTTCTGTTTTTTTGTTTTGTTATTGTGGATCTCTTTTACGCGCAATCCCCTCAGTCGGACACCGAGTTCTGGGATAAAATGCAGGCTGAATGGGAGGAGCTAGCTCGCAGGAACTGGCTTGAGGAAGAAAACGAAGGCCTGCTACCACCCAGTGTTTCTATGATTGAGAAGGTAAGATACCCCAACACAAGAACTCTAGTCCCGTTATGGATACATCTGAATTATTATTGTTATTACTACCATCCGTATCTCCAAAGTCATTTAGCTTTTGATCCAGCTAATTGTTAGAACCAGGTGTGTTAAATAAGGGTACGAGAGAACCTTGGAAGTTGGCTCTTCAGGAACAAAGTTGGGCGGACTTGGTTGAGATGAGTTATAGAGATAATTAGATGGAACTGTTGTTTCCCAATCTGGATTTTTAAGATTAGAATACATTTACCATATGTGCTTTATATTCTGGTGATGTTTTGTCCTAAAATTACATATTTAAAAAAAATCGATGTTATTTGGTATGTAATACATAAACTATTGACCGTAACAAATAAATCTCAGACCATAATCCAAACAAAAGGTTTTTGTAACGTTACATAACCAGTATATACTATATACTGTTTATTGGTTCTACTGTATATAATCGCAGACCATAATCCAAACAAAAGGTTTTTGTAACGTTACACAACCAGTATATACTATATACTGTTTATTGGTTCTACTGTATATAATCTCAGACCATAATCCAAACAAAAGATTTTTGTAACCTTACAAAACCAGTATATACTATATACTGTTTATTGGTTCTACTGTATATAATCTCAGACCATAATCCAAACAAAAGGTTTTTGTAACGTTACATAACCAGTATATACTATATCCTGTTTATTAGTTCTACTGTATATAACCTCAGACCATAATCCAAACAAAAGGTTTTTGTAACGTTACACAACCAGTATATACTATATACTGTTTATTAGTTCTACTGTATATAACCTCAGACCATAATCCAAACAAAAGGTTTTTGTAACGTTACACAACCAGTATATACTATATACTGTTTATTAGTTCTACTGTATATAACCTCAGACCATAATCCAAACAAAAGGTTTTTGTAACGTTACACAACCAGTATATACTATATACTGTTTATTAGTTCTACTGTATATCCTCCATATGGGGGCAACCTCCATATAGCTCGGATGTCCTTGAAATGTCTTTTGGACATATGGCAGCTGTCAGAAGCATCCAGCAGGGCTGTAACCCTGAGCATCTAGTCCTCAGTGTTAGGAGGACCTAGGTATGGTTTCATGTTAAACAGCTGCTCCATCATAATACCCTGTACTGTACTTGGGACTGTACATAATTTCTGTATGGGGCAGATGTACAGTAAGTCATAGGTTTAACTTGGTCTGCCGGTATGAGTGCATAATGTATGGTAAACATAGGTAAGATACTAACCTTTGGTTGTGCAGCAGAAACTAGATATAAATACCTCATGTATGTGTATTTAAAAAATGCACATGTATTGCTTTCATGTTGAAACTTGGTGTACATATATAGTCAAATGTATTTTAATGTAAATGAAATGCATTGTTCTTTTACAGGGCTACTTCTTTCACACAAACAACCCATATAAGGATTGGTCCAATGCTTTCGAGGAAGGGCAGCAGAAAGCTAAGGGAGGAGATCTGAACAATGCTGTCCTGCTACTGGAGGCAGCCATTTTGCAGGACCCTTCGGATTCAGAGGTAAGCGTTGGCGGGGTTGAACGGCTGTTCACTAATACTCTTTCAGGTTTCCTATTGGAGCAGCTGGTTGCACCTCAATTACCACAAAAAGGTTTCAAAGTGTGAAATTGATCCGTTCAAATCTGATTTGTTTGTTCTTGGAATACGTTGAGTATTTGCGTAAGTGGTCGACTCAGTAATTTTGGTTACATTTTTCCACGGGTCTTTGAATAGTACAGGTTGAGTGATGTGATTGTGTGAGTTTGACAGTATGTTTGGACCTTTCTCTGCGTCTTCAGGCCTGGCAGGTTCTTGGCACCACACAGGCGGAGAATGAGAACGAGCAGGCGGCCATCGTGTCACTACAGAGGTATACATTGAAAATTTTTGTTTCTTCTTTACAGTCACAGTTACATAATGTTTTTTTTAAACACTGTAATTCAAGCAAATGTGCAAATCCTATTTTAGAAATATCTGAAATCATAAAGAGGCTTTTTGTCCTGTTTATTTTTTGACAAGGGAGATCCGGTATTCCTCCATTTTACCGGATGAGACCTCCTTTGGCAGAACCTCCTCTTATTTGACCCCCACTGGTTTGACCCCACCTAGTTTGACCCCGACTGGTTTGACCCCCACTGGTTTTACCTCGACTAGTTTGACCCCCAATGGTTTGACCCCACCTAGTTTGACCCAGACTGGTTTGACTCTGACTGGTTTGACCTGAACTGGTTTGACCCCTGCTGGTTTGACCCCCGCTGGTTTGACACCCACTGGTTTGACCCCCACTGGTTTGACCTCCCACTGGTTTGACCTCAACTGGTGCACATAAAAATAAAACAAGCACAAGCACCCAGATAATAGATACCATGACTGGTGCATTACAGGTGTCTAGACCTCCACCACAACAACCTAGCGGCCCTCATGGCCCTGGCAGTGAGTCTGACCAACATCGGCATGCAGCAGGACGCCTGTGAGGCCCTGCACCGCTGGATCTGCCACAACCCCCGTTACAAACACCTGCTGCAGGGGAGCCGGAGTCCACCGCCACAGGGGTCTCCCGCCACACCACGCAGGGGCCGCCCACACACCCCAACCTCTCGGTATGCCTGGCGATACTGTATATTACTTCATTACCTGTCAGCAGCATACGCTAGCCTATATTTAGCATTTCACTAATGTACTGTGACCATTTGGGAACGGCCTCAGTCTAAACAGCCCTTACCTCATCTCGTCTCGTATGAAGAAGAACCACTGTTTAGTTTTACTTGCAGAATCCATGTAGTTTAGTAACGGCCTATAAGCACACCGAGGGCAGAGTGACATAATGGTGCCGACTCGTACACAAACTACAGACTAACACACTGTACAGGGGTTGCATGCAGGATTTTCCACTTATATTCGGAAGAGAAATAGTTATCCAATAATCCCGAATCCACTGAAATATCGAAGCGTTTATGCTGTAATATTAACCAGATTGCATTTAGCACGAGACTGTCTGCTAAATGCCTGGAATGTAAACATAACGCTGTATAAATAGTGGAGAGTAGAAATGAAGAGTTTTATTCCTTCACGCAAACATGGATGTATCCACTTAACAAAAACAATGTTGAATTGCAGAAAGATGGATTTATTAATGAAAAACATAAGAAACTAGAAGTCAGTTATCAAAGTGTGTGTGTACATGCTTTCTGTGCATACGTGTGTGTGTGTGTGTGTGTGTGTGTGTGTGTGTGCGTGTGTGTGTGTGTGTGCTTGCAGCAGCCAGCTGGCAGAGGTGAAGGCACTGTTCCAGGACGCTGCCCGGCTGAACACAGAAGCTGTGGATCCGGACCTCCAGACAGGCCTCGGGGTTCTGTTCAACCTGAGCTCTGAGTTTGACAAGGCTGTGGAGGCCTTCAATTCTGCCTTGTCTGTCAGACCTGAGGTAAAGTTCTGTAGTGTGGAGACAAACACGCCTACACACACACACACACACACACACACACACACACACACGAACATTCACACACACACAAGCACACACACACACACACACACAACATCCAACATCCACACACACACACAACACACACACACACACACACACACCAAAAACACACACACACACACGAACACACACGAACACACACACACGAACACACACACACACACGAACACACACACACACACGAACACACACACACGAACACACACACACACGAACACACACACACACACACACACACACGATCAAACACACACACACACGAACACACACGAACACACACACCAACACACACACACGAACACACACACCAACACACACACACAAACACACACACACGAACACACACACGAACACACACGAACACACACACACACACGAACACACACACACACGAACAAACACACACACACACGAACACACACGAACACACACACCAACACACACACACACACGAACACACACGAACACACACACACGAACACACACACACACACACACACACACACACACACACACACACACACACACATACACGAACACACACACAGGAACACACACGAACACACACACCAACACACACACACACACACGAACACACACACACACACGAACACACACACGAACACACACACGAACAAACACACACACACACAAACACACACGAACACACACACCAACACACACATAGACACACAAACACACACACACACACCAATACACACACACACCAACACACACACACCCACACACACACACCAACACACACACACACACACACACACACGAACACACACGAACACACACACACGAACACACACACACACACACACACATACACGAACACACACACACACAGGAACACACACACACACACCAATACACACACACAAACCAACACACACACACGAACACACACACACACACACACACACGAACACACACACACACACACACACATACACGAACACACACACACACACACACACAGGAACACACGAACACACACACACACACACACACACACATACACACACACACACACACACACACAGGAACACACGAACACACACACACACACGAACACACACACACACACGAACACACACACACACACGAACACACGTCCAAACCAATCCATTTGGGTCATCTTCTGTCAGGACTACCTGCTGTGGAATCGTCTGGGAGCCACCCTGGCTAATGGGGACCGTAGTGAGGAGGCAGTGGAGGCTTATACCCGAGCCCTGGAACTCCAGCCTGGGTTCATACGATCACGCTATAACCTGGGCATCAGCTGCATCAACCTGGGAGCACATAAGTAGGCAGTAGTGTGTGTGTGTGTGTGTGTGTCTAGGGTGTGTGTGTGTGTCTCTCTAGGGTGTGTGTCTAGGGTGTGTGTCTAGGGTGTGTGCCTAGGGTGTGTGTCTAGGTGTGTGTGTGTGTCTCTCTAGGGTGTGTGTCAAGGGTGTGTGTCTAGTGTGTGTGTGTGTGTGTGTGTGTGTCTAGGGTGTGTGTGTGTGTCTAGGGTGTGTGTCTAGGGTGTGTGTCTAGGGTGTGTGCCTAGGGTGTGTGTCTAGGGTGTGTGTGTGTGTGTAGGGTGTGTGCCTAGGGTGTGTGCCTAGGGTGTGTGTCTAGGGTGTGTGCCTAGGTGTGTGTGTGTGTCTCTCTAGGTGTGTGTGTCTAGGTGTGTGTCTAGGTGTGTGCCTAGGGTGTGTGTCTAGGGTGTGTGCCTAGGGTGTGTGTGTGTGTCTCTCTAGGGTGTGTGTCTAGGGTGTGTGTCTAGGGTGTGTGCCTAGGTGTGTGCCTAGGTGTGTGTCTAGGTGTGTGTCTAGGTGTGTGTGTGTCTAGGGTGTGTGTCTAGGTGTGTGTCTAGGGTGTGTGTCTAGGTGTGTGTCTAGGTGTGTGTCTAGGTGTGTGTCTAGGTGTGTGTGTGTGTGTCTCTCTAGGGTGTGTGTCTAGGGTGTGTGTCTAGGGTGTGTGCCTAGGGTGTGTGTCTAGGGTGTGTGTCTAGGTGTGTGTCTAGGGTGTGTGTCTAGGTGTGTGTGTGTGTCTCTCTAGGGTGTGTGTCTAGGGTGTGTGTCTAGGGTGTGTGCCTAGGGTGTGTGTCTAGGGTGTGTGTCTAGGGTGTGTGTCTAGGGTGTGTGTCTAGTGTGTGTGTGTGTGTCTAGTGTGTGTGTGTGTCTAGTGTGTGTGTGTGTCTAGTGTGTGCGTGTGTCTTGTGTGTGTGTGTGTGCGTGCGTGCGTGCGTTGGGTGTGTGTGTGTGGAAATGTTATCCACAGTATTATAAGGTAACACGGTCAGAAGGATTGTTCAGCTGCATTACTAATGGTTTCTCACTAATGTATCGTTGAAGTCAATATCAATCAAATCAAATGTAAGTGTGAAGAGAGATTGACTGCGGAGACGAGATACTCTAATAAAAATGCCAGTGTCAATTACATTCCTACTGGGTATATCATCTATTTATTTATTTATCTATTTAGCTGAACAATATTCTCTCCGGTTACTATTTTTTTCCCCCTGTGATATAAGGGGTTTTAGAGATACCATCATGTTCCTAACGCATTACACTATTGTTTCATAGTAATCTTAACAATGCTAATTTATTGAACAAACCTTCATCTATGATCACCAAATCTCTGTCTACGTTGTGTTTTTCAATCAATCAATAATTTTTGTAAAGCCCTATTTACAACGACACACATCAACTAGTTGATACACAGCGGCTAGGAAAAACTCCCTGTTGGGTCGAATTTAGGAAGAAATCTGCATTGTAGCGGAACCATAGCTCTAAGGAGTGGCAAGTCCTCCCCTGGCTGTGTGGTGTGAACTTTTAATAGTGTTATAATGTGTCTGTTCACTTATCCAGTAAATAATTTGGTGTTTTAAAGTTCTGCAAACTAAACCCATCTTTGTGTTTCTCCTTTCCCCAACCCATCAGGGAGGCTGCCAGTAACTTCCTGACTGCCTTAAACCAGCAGAGGCAGAGCCATAGTCACCAGGTCATGTCGGCTAACATCTGGGCTGCTCTGCGGATCGCCCTCTCCATGATGGACCGGCCCGAGCTCTATCAGGCTGCCAACCTCGAAGACCTGGACCGGCTCATGAAGGTTTTCCAAATGGGGGGGTTATGCGACTAGGTCTACCTGGGATCCGCGGATTGCAGAACGGTTCGCTTCTTGTTTAGACGGTTGCCTAATCGTTGACCAAGAATGGCTTCTCTATCTGAAGGGCTATTAATGGTTTTAATGACTGGGAAAATAGGCATATTATATGGAGGAATCAAAGGACAGTGTGAATGATGAAAGCCATGAACCAACATGGATATATCCAACCTTTATTCATATACAGCTGAAATTAGACCATAGAAAAGTGGCCACTTAGTCCTGACTGGTTTGTTACGGCAACAAAGAGAACTTCCTATGTGTGGACAGATGTGATTGTACTGGAAATGAATGGGAATGTGTCAAATTACTTCAAAGACGTGTGGGACACTGCAGTGGGTCTCTGGCCTTTTAATGACCTCTGAAGAGCACAACGTTGACTTAGTCCGCTTTAAAATATAGGAAAAACAAGCCATGACTGGCAGTTTTATTGTGAGAGAGAGCGGAAGCCTTAGACTATGAGAAATTATATGAAAGACATAATCACTTTAAATGTTGTGAGCAATTTTGAACTCTCTTGTATTCATTCATTTTGAATAGTTCTGTACAATGCTACAAGTACAGTATGTCATTTTTTGGGCATTTCTGATTCTAAATTGGATCATGGGAACACAAACACACTTACTGATGGACACACAGACACAGAAACAAGGATATTGACCCACAGATATTGACTCACAGATATGGACGCAGATATTGACCCACAGATATTGACTCATAGATATGGACACAGATATTGACCCACAGATATTGACCCACATATATTGACCCACGGATATTGACTCACGGATATTGACTCACGGATATTGACTCACGGATATTGACTCACGGATATTGACTCACAGATATTGACTCGCAGATATTGACCCACAGATATGAACGCAGATATTGACTCGCAGATATTGACCCACATATATTGACCCACAGATATTGACCCACATATATTGACTCACGGATATTGACTCAGATATGGACGCAGATATTGACTCACAAATATGGACGCAGATATTGACTCGCAGATATTGACCCACAGATATTGACCCACAGATATTGACTCATAGATATGGACACAGATATTGACTCACAGATATTGACCCACATATATTGACCCACAGATATTGACTCACAGATATCGACACAGATATTGACTCACGGATATGGAAGCAGAAATTGACTCTCATATATTGACTCACGGATATTGACTCACGGATATTGACTCACGGATATTGACTCACGGATATTGACTCATGGATATTGACTCACGGATATTGACTCACGGATATTGACTCACAGATATTGACTCGCAGATATTGACCCACAGATATGAACGCAGATATTGACTCACAGATATCGACACAGATATTGACCCACAGATATTGACTCACAGATATCGACACAGATATTGACTCACGGATATGGAAGCAGATATTGACTCACATATATTGACTCACGGATAGGGACACAGATATTGAATCACAGATATTGACTCACAGATATGGACGCAGATATTGACTCGCAGATATTGACCCACATATATTGACCCACAGATATTGACCCACATATATTGACTCACGGATATTGACTCAGATATGGACGCAGATATTGACTCACAAATATGGACGCAGATATTGACTCGCAGATATTGACCCACAGATATTGACCCACAGATATTGACTCATAGATATCGACACATATATTGACCCACAGATATTGACTCACAGATATCGACACAGATATTGACTCACGGATATGGAAGCAGATATTGACTCACATATATTGACTCACGGATAGGGACACAGATATTGAATCACAGATATTGACTCACAGATATGGACGCAGATATTGACTCGCAGATATTGACCCACATATATTGACCCACAGATATTGACCCACATATATTGACTCACGGATATTGACTCAGATATGGACGCAGATATTGACTCACAAATATGGACGCAGATATTGACTCGCAGATATTGACCCACAGATATTGACCCACAGATATTAACTCACAGATATGGACACAGATATGGACACAGATATTGACTCACAGATATTGACTCACAGATATTGACTCACGGATATGAACACACACAGAGACATCTGGTGATTCCGTTTAAGCATAAATTACTTCACAGAGTTTTAAAATCTCCCTAAAAATGTGTTTCTGTGTAAGTTGATCTTCTCCACCCTGACGACACACACACACACACACACACACACACACACACACACACACACACACACACTAGCGTGCAGTAGAATCTCTTTGCTCTCAAGCCTTTTCCATTCATTTGGTTTGGCAGGACCAACTCTGCATATCTGTCAATAACACTACCAGTCTCTCATTTATGTCCAACCTGATTCAAGTGCGTGTGGACAACAGAAGTGTTATGCCAGTGGTGTGTGTGTGTGTGTGGATAACAGAAGTGTTATGCCAGTTGTGTGTGTGTGTAGACAACATAAGTATTACACCAGTTGTGTGTGTGACGGGGTTCTCTAGTGCAGATCTTGTAAATGTGGTATTCTTCCACCATATCGTAATACCTACTAACGTAATCATTTGGGGAGAGAGGTGGCAAATGACAGCACACACCTGCATGGTACACCTGTTTCATCGTTTTTTGTCACATGAAAGGATGTCTGTCTTCCATCCCTACTTTCCTCTCAATTGGGACGACCAAATTTTCAAACATCGTTTTATGTCACATGGCTTCAAAGAAAGCCAATGACCTCAGAAAATGAAATCCTTCTAAAAGGTGTCATGTTCAAAGGATTGATTAATACCAAGGTAGAAATGCCAGTAAGGAAAAGTACTGATAAGACACTTGTTAACTCAATGTCAGTCTTTGGTTACGTTTGTTTCTAAAAATAAATTATCAGATTTTTCAAGTTTACTTTTGGTTTTACAGGACACAACCATCACCTTTAACTAGTTAATTACTTTTGGTTTTACAGGATACAACCATCACCTCTAACTAGTTAATTACTTTTGGTTTTACAGGATACAACCATAACCTTTAACTAGTTAATTACTTTTGGTTTTACAGGATACAACCATAACCTTTAACTAGTTAATTACTTTTGGTTTTACAGGACACAACCATCACCTTTAACTAGTTAATTACTTTTGGTTTTACAGGATACAACCATCACCTTTAACTAGTTAATTACTTTTGGTTTTACAGGATACAACCATCACCTTTAACTAGTTAATTACTTTTGGTTTTACAGGATACAACCATAACCTTTAACTAGTTAATTACTTTTGGTTTTACAGGATACAACCATCACCTTTAACTAGTTAATTACTTTTGGTTTTACAGGATACAACCATCACCTTTGACTAGTTAATGAATGGAGGTTGTTGGCATTTGCATCCATATCTAATTTATAGCCAATACTCTCTATGCAATGTGATTTGTATATGATTGTCAAACATTTGATTGAACATCTGGCTGAAGGCTTTGATTATTTGAAAACACCTTGGTTAGTGCTGCAACAGCCTCTGGTCTCTCTGACACTGGAGTTACACTAGACTGATTCAAAATGAGGAGTTCTCCATTTCTTAAGAACTATCTTAAGTGTTTCAGCCCACCCACATGATCAATATGTTGAATGTCACCTTTGGAATTTGAGAATGTTAGCTTGTGTAATGTTGTATAGCAATAATCATTGAATTTGTATGTACATTGCCATGTTCCTATGTTTCCTGACTGTAAATACGTTGCACAATGTAAATTGACGATTTGGGCACATTTATCCAAACCTGTATCAAATATTATATTTACAAGTTAATACCTATGAAGTATATACATTTCTAGGAAGGACTGGTTCATGTATCAGAAACCGAATATATTTTGAAAGACACAATTCACAAACCGCTTGTAACCACAAGTGTTCAACTTTAATCAGACTGCATTTACACTAATTAAAATAACAGTTTGCTTAAATTACAATCGTGAAAAGCAATTTATAAACTAGCCATGTGCAATACATAGTTAGAAATTTTAAAACCAAAGGAAACATTCTACTTATTTTCCAAACGATGTCTTTTAAGGAAACCTAAATAAATAAAGCTGTACTGAGTAATATGGATAATGTTTTGCATGTATGTTGTGAAGTCATTTATTCATTGTAAGTATTTTTCATTAATTGTAAGTTAGCCTTCCCAATGTTTATGCAACTCTCTAGCCTACAATATTGTAGTCAATACTAAAAAGGATGTTTTAGAAATGAAAGAACTGTTACATAACATTGTTAATACTGTTAGTGACATTTTTATATTGAATATGTTACCAAACTTTTGATTGTAATATAACGTACATTATATGGGAAGACCAAAGTCCTAAATATGCAGCTATTATATCATATTCAACATAACCGTATATTCAACGTTAGTAAATATTCAATAGCAATTAGAACGGCCACTTTCCACTTTAGCGGATCTGTGAAGCTTTAGCAAAGGAGACTGGTCCATCATGACATTTTTTTATGCTAGCCTAGGCCAATTACTTCAACAAGCTTTATAGGGTTAGTTTGCATATTTTTTTAGATCTACTAAAACATGAACAGTTTCTGAATATTAGCAATCAATGAAAGAAAGACATTAACAAAAACAGGCATAGTTGTCTCTTTTATATTTGTAATTGTCTAGTTTTTAAAATATTTTTAAATGATTCAACAGATGCTTTGCACATGGAAAAACAACCCTGTTTAATTAAGTCAAACACTTTTTTCTACGTATATTGCCCTCTAGTGTAACAAAATGGTAAACATTTTACATGATTGAATAAAACAAGTTAGTGGCAATATTTAATCATCTGTTTTAATGTGATCTTCTTGTGTATTTAATACAGTTTATTAATACAGTGTGTTTTACTGAATTAATTCATACAGTAAAATAAACAGAAATACAAACACTAGTTCACAAGCCAAAGAGAGATTTTTTTCAAATAAATGGCCAAACAATGTGGAGCTTTTTAAAGGTGTTTTCTTTGTATGTGGACATGTTCAAAAATATTGGTAAAAGCAATAAATACTAATTATGATTATTTGCCTGAGAGGTTTGAACTAATTATTAGCTAAAATCTCTTAAATCTTTGTTTATCTGTCTTTTTGACAAATGAAATTACATAAATGTTTTCATTTAATAGGTAACAATAAAATATAAGTAACTTTAAATTAAACAGGCTAATAAAATCTGGCAAGATTCTAATTGGTTGTTACAAAACCCTCCCACCACACACACATTCTCTGTGTAATGTCTGTCACTGTTATCAGACAGGCTGGTAACATTTTTCAACAAGCAACAAG
This sequence comes from Dallia pectoralis, assembly GCA_029465975.1. Lineage (NCBI taxonomy): Eukaryota > Metazoa > Chordata > Actinopteri > Esociformes > Umbridae > Dallia > Dallia pectoralis. The sequence goes on along the minus strand of CM055732.1, from coordinate 8,148,579 downwards.
AGTTATTGCACACAGGACACTGTTATTGCACACGGGAAAAAACAATTGAGAAAGAGTACTTTTTATCAGCAACTTCCTGGAAATTCTAACACGGTGTATAATCGGATACATTATTACACACTGTATTACACTATATCCAGATACATTATTACACACTGTATTACACTATATCCAGATACATTATTATACACTGTATTACACTATATCTGGATGCATTATTACACACTGTATTACACTATATCCAGATACATTATTACACACTGTATTACACTATATCCAGATACATTATTACACACTGTATTACACTATATCTGGATGCATTATTACACACTGTATTACACTATATCTGGATGCATTATTACACACTGTATTACACTATATCCGGATACATTCTTACACACTGTATTACACTGTATCCAGATACATAATTACACACTGTATTACACTATATCCGGATACATTATTTCACACTGTATTACACTGTATCCTGATACATTATTACACACTGTATTACACAATATCCTGATACATTATTACACACTGTATTACACTATATCCAGATACATTATTACACACTGTATTACACTATATCCAGATACATAACTACACACTGTATTACACTATATCCAGATACATAATTACACACTGTATTACACTATATCCAGATACATAATTACACACTGTGTTACACTGTATCCGTATACAGCAGACACATTTAGAACTAGTTCAATTGGCAACCAAAAACTCAAATGTTGTCTGTGATGTTCCTTTCAATCAGGGCTGACTTTGCAGGTATTGGGCAGAAAATGCCTCCAGCTGAGACTCCAAATCTGTGGCTCTATGTCTGTGGGAAACAAAACATTTTCCACAAAATATATTTTTTTCTGTTCCACTAAACGTAGCTGTTGCCATGCAGTTGACAGTAAGAGATGTTCTACCTGATACACCAGAAACCCACTGAAATCTATATTCAACCATTAAGAATTGAATGTAATGAACCGCGAGCAGAATCGTTTAGCCATTGACTTCATGCGTTCGTTAAAGGCTGATGGCAGATAGTAACACCGGATCATCCATGACTCTAGTGAACCGGTTCCTTACGTTGAACAAAGCAACACAGAAGGGTTAGCAGACCTGAAAAGTTTGGATCGTCGCTGGACGTTTTCCAGTTTCTGGATCCTGCCACTCAGCAGTCGAATGTGCCCCTCCAGCTCCACCTCGCTCAGGTCAACCCGCTGGCATAGGCGGGCAAAAATGTTTGCCAACTCCCTGACAAAGCGAAAATAGAGTGAAAATGAGAGCTGTAAAATACAAAGGCAGCACTGTACATACAAAAGTGTTGTGCCTGTCTCTTTGCAGCCCTGAGCGCGTACGACACTCATCACTATAGCAACATTCCAACCATTCTAGCTACAAAAAACATAATCTTTTTTTTGGCAAGACACTATCTCTAAGTAATGTAAGTAGATGTAGCGCAACTGTTGGCTACTGCATGTTGTACATCTCTTTCACTGGTAAAAAGCTGCAGCAACAGGTATCTTTCCTTGTTTGTACGTACCGGTACTATTCTTTTGGTAAAGCTAGTTTGAATTTCAAGATACACTGATCTATAATTAGATTACGTTTGTACATTCACTATGGCAATTTAGTGTGGTTTTAGAAAGCTAGAGTTCAGAACTATTTATCAAATTATGAACCAGATGTTTTCTTCCAGTTACAGAGTTTGAGTAAAAGAAGCACAACTATTTGGCAAGTAAAAGTAAGTCGTAAACTCTTATGTGTCTAAAAGCAGACACACATGAGTCTTCAGCCAGCTAGAATGTCTATTATTCATATCAAAACCTATTATTCAGCCAAAGCATTCCATGTGTGCTCTAAACACAAAACATTCACAGATTTTCGAAAAAGGTTAATCGGGCAACACTTGAATTTGGCAAGCTCTGACAGTGATGAGTGAATTTCTAAACACACACAAAATCGTCTGCCACAGAAACCAAAATGAAAACATATGGTCTCACTGGTGAACCTGCTGGCTGCAGTTCCCGCTGGTGAAGGGCACGATCTCCCTCAGTCTCTGGGTCGCGAGCTCCACAAACTGCTGTTTCAGAGCCTTCTCCCTGGAGGCGTTGGTCCAAGTCACCTTCTCATACAGGTACAGCAGGCCGTAGAAAGTCGCGGAGAAAGCCACAATCGCACGTCCCATTGAGCGCCACACCTGCCACACAACGGAGCGTTTGAGCTAGCTGTCAGCCGTTAGCCCCGTTCTAATAACAAATGAGTTAGCCGTAGCGTGTCAAGGAACAACAGCAAGCGATACGCCAGTGCTAGCAGAGGCACTTCATGCACATATGCGTTTTAACAGCAGTAGTTGTAAGCAGATGTTCAGATAATAAAGAGATCTAAATTTGGAGATACGAACATACCACTCCACCGATGATAAGGACCGTCACAGAGGCTCTGGAGGTGAGTGACAGCACACCTGTTGCCATGGATAATACCAAGTGGTTCTGTAGGCTGGATCCATTCTGAGGATGGAGTGTGGTAGGAGGTACATATAAATAGGAATAAAACAGCCGTCGACTCTTAACTTAATTTTTCCTCACAGATTGCTACTGCACCGTCCTTGCCAAAACTACACAGCTTTTCTTGACGTTTTAAGAGTAGCGTTGGAGCAAAGTGGCTGTAGCCTAAGATCAGGGTTTATCATATCAATCACTTGTTCATCTTACAGATGTCAAAGTACAGCTTATCTAAGGAACTGTATTAACAAAGCATAGCAGACAAGAAGAGCTGACCAGATCCAATATTGAAACTCCTATGCCTGTAAACACAGATCTGTCCATGGCTAACCTGAGACGTAGAGGTCAGAGATCGCTTGGCATTTTTGGGCCCAATGAAACGAGTAACAATGGCAGACCAGCCAAGGGAAAACTGGAAGTCGATGTTCTCTTTGAAGTCAGTGCAGAGTGTGGCCAGGTTAAGGTCGTAGGTCAGGTCGAACTTCCTGCTGGGTAGGTGGACCTGGAGCTGTTCCTGCACGGCAGGGGGCAGCAGTGGCTGAACACTCTCTGGGAAACCACACAGAATCACTGTAAGGGATTTAACAGGAGACCATACAGGACAAGGCAAAAGCCCAGTGAACAACGACAACTCAAGCATGCTAATTGCCATGCCTCGTGTAATAGCTGCCCCAGAGAGAGACGTCTCACTGGCGACCTGGTTAAATGTGCCAATGTTGTCTGTCTCTGATGCATCCTTTTGCATGGTGGGATTAAATGACACACCTGAGTAGCAAACCTAAATAAAATAAAAAATTCTAAGTCTTGGGGATGTTAATAATTGATAAAGTCTGTATTGATGTGATTTCAAAGACAAGCTACGCGGAAAAAAATAACCCACCGGATAGGAGTCAAAGTGTCACGTAAAAACTGAAATCGAATATTGTGGAGGTGGTTTGGAGTGCACTGTTTGTGTACATCTAAATTCCAGCATTACTATACTTATATATCCCCTGAACTGACAAGTGAGAAAGAAAGTGAATTTGTAAGTCAACCTTTTGTAAAATAATATTTAAAAAATGAACATGTGCTTTTCAATGGTTAACTTAAGTGGGATACTGCTATTGGAGCAATGCATTGACTGTAACGTATTAGCCTTGCTCATGTTGCCCATATTTTTCATCCATAATTTAGCTACATTGATGTGAGAGTTTTCATACGATGCCAGTCTGGCCCATAGACATGCTGACATGATGCATGATGGGAAAGATGGTCCAGGAGAGACCTGGTTTCTGTTCCTGCTCTCACCGTAGATCTTAAAATGAAATAATGTTATTTCCTTGATCATCAGACTTTTGAATCCGGGAAAACATTTAGCGCTGTACCTACCAATCATGTATTTCTGGAATGACTGCACGCTGCCAACGATCCCAGCGGAACAACGGAAGGTCAGAGATTTACTAATCCTCTCTTCCACGTGTTTCATGAGCTGCTGCAGGAAGAACAGAGGAACAGGAAACGGAGGTGGTTCCGTGAACAACACACAATCAATAGCTTTAGCATTATCTGGATATACAGTTAACTGTAGATTTATTGTATAGTGAATATTTAACTGGGTGGTTTGAATCCTTAATGCTGATTGGCTGAAAACTGTGGCACAGTACATACAATATTGCAATATTTTACTTTTCAGATTGTCTTCGTAACCGGAGGCATACCAGGTTTGTGGTATATGGCCAATATATAACGTGTAAGTGCTGTATCCAGGCACGCTGTAACCCGTCATGAGAACAGCGCTTAATATAATGACCATTTACCACATCTCTTATTGCTTCAATATAATGTGGAGAGTGTCATTGTCTCTCAATTCATTTTAAGTGAACAGGAATAGTTTATGCCTCAAACTAATAGAACAGTATTGTTGAATGTATTGACTGCATGATGGCCCAGTGGTAGCAGTGCTTTGAAAGCCAATACACCAAGACCATTTGACTGATAGTTCGTGAGACTTTAGTCGTTGGTGATCTCCATATGTTTTACTGGATTGTCATGAACGTCATGAACGTAATGGCAGTTAATATAGCATACATTGCTTTGATGCAGTTTCTTTCAGTGGTGCTCCTTCTTCGCAGTGGCAGGTTGATATCTGGTCATTGCTGATGTGCACACAGCACCTTAAAACGTTTTTTCTCTGTCCACTGCAACCCAGTTGATGCAGATGGAGTGCCTCACAGTAATCCACCCCACCAGGACTAAAGTTCCTGAAGCCACTGGGCTCAGAATCCAAGTACAACACTAACAGGCGGTAACAGGTCGGTACAACAAGTTCGCATGGAAGGTGCGTTGAACTGAAGTAAACGTGGGACTGAGGGCGACCAGGAGAGCGTGAACAGATGATTACAGATCCAGTGATTGAGATCTGAGGGGTGAGTTGCGTTCACAGGATTGGTGCTGTGGTTTGGACCATTCAGACGGGGACGCTGAGATTCCGATCAGTACGGCCCTTCTAACACGATCACTGTTGTTCACGTCAAAGCGAGCATTGAAGTTATTTCGCTTGTCAGATGTTGCCACTTCCCCCCGGGGGAACTTGAACGGGCCAATCGAAGCCACATCTACCTCTACTTCTGAAGAACACCATGACACAGTTTGTGTTGTCGTCAGACCATTTCCCACTCTCCGGAATCAAAACATTCCTTAGTAGAATAAATCCTGTTCAGTCAGATTAATGTAGAACAATCCGTACCGCCGGCGTCCCCTCGTTCGGTTTTTGCCTGTAGATGGGGAGATGCAGAATGAACAGCCTTGTAAGGGCGCATATCCATTATCCAATGTCCTCTGGTCTCACGGAAGACAGAGGACGTGTTAGTAGAATCCTGCCAGTGTTTGGTTTCAGATTTCCGTTGTTTAACAGCCCTGACATATGAGTAGTTTGGATGGACGGCCTCTGGTTTGAAGTCTTGTATGTAGTTCCTTGATTGCTAGCATGTGAAAATGTTTTATGATAAGAAACGTTGTCAATTGTCAGATTCTGCTAGATGTCAAGAGTGGCCTGGCTGCATGGTGGTCAAGAACTTCGGGCCAGTAAACAGAAGGTCTTCACAGCATATACAGACGCACAAGTATCACGTGCAAATATGAACACAGCGCCATGCCCTCTTGACCCCAAAGACCAATGTCCCTGCCGCAGTGGCAGCACGATGTCACCAGCAGAACCAGAGGCTTTCCTTTCCATCCCCTTATTTCCTTTCCTTCCCCAGAGGATTTCCTTTCCCTCCCCTTATTTCCTTTCCTTCCCCAGAGGATTTCCTTTCCCTCCCATTATTTCCTTTCCTTCCCCAGAGGATTTCCTTTCCCTCCCCTTATTTCCTTTCCTTCCCCAGAGGCTTTCCTTTCCATCCCCTTATTTCCTTTCCTTCCCCAGAGGCTTTCCTTTCCCTCCCCTTATTTCCTTTCCTTCCCCAGAGGCTTTCCTTTCCATCCCCTTATTGCATTCTGTGCTGATTGGAAAGGTTGTTGGGCATATAAAGATGAAATGTCACATGAAAGTGGTCAGATAGGTCCACTGTTCTAGAACTTACTGTTTTGTACAGCGTTAATGCATGTGCTGTTGGTATGAAATCAGCGCTGAACTCATCAACCAGCGCAGGGAGATTATGAATCTGTTCGGCCATATCCATGGTTACCTGAGGAAAATGTTTAAAAGAAAATAATGCCTGCGTGTGACAGCATGTGTATTACTTATTATTGAAATTGACTTATATCAGACTGAGGCGTCCTGATCTGGCTTTTTCCAACCAATCATTTGTCAATTCAATGGCCCGAATGAATGATTAGGTTAATGGCATGCAATGCATGATCAACTGTGAATAAAGCTGAGTAAACACACATACATTATTGTTTGTCTTGTAACTCACTTTTAATAGTGATCACCAGGGTCATCCTTGGCTTTAACTCTAATAGTGATCACCAGGGCCATCTCATTGGTCATTTATCTTGGCTTTAACTCTAATAGTGATCACCAGGGCCATCTCATTGGTCATTTATCTTGGCTTTAACTCTAATAGTGATCACCAGGGCCATCTCCTATGTCATTTACCTTGGCTTTAACTCTAATAGTGATCACCAGGGCCATCTCATTGGTCATTTATCTTGGCTTTAACTCTAATAGTGATCACCAGGGCCATCTCATTGGTCATTTACCTTGGCTTTAACTCTAATAGTGATCATCTTACATTTACTTGGCTTTAACTCTAATAGTGATCACCAGGGCCATCTCATTGGTCATTTATCTTGGCTTTAACTCTAATAGTGATCACCAGGGCCATCTCATTGGTCATTTACCTTGGCTTTAACTCTAATAGTGATCACCAGGGCCATCTCCTATGTCATTTACCTTGGCTTTAACTCTAATAGTGATCACCAGGGCCATCTCATTGGTCATTTATCTTGGCTTTAACTCTAATAGTGATCACCAGGGCCATCTCCTATGTCATTTACCTTGGCTTTAACTCTAATAGTGATCACCAGGGCCATCTCATTGGTCATTTACCTTGGCTTTAACTCTAATAGTGATCACGAGGGCCATCTCCTATGTCATTTACCTTGGCTTTAACTCTAATAGTGATCACCAGGGCCATCTCATTGGTCATTTACCTTGGCTTTAACTCTAATAGTGATCACCAGGGCCATCTCATTGGTCATTTATCTTGGCTTTAACTCTAATAGTGATCACCAGGGCCATCTCCTATGTCATTTACCTTGGCTTTAACTCTAATAGTGATCACCAGGGCCATCTCATTGGTCATTTATCTTGGCTTTAACTCTAATAGTGATCACCAGGGCCATCTCATTGGTCATTTACCTTGGCTTTAACTCTAATAGTGATCACGAGGGCCATCTCCTATGTCATTTACCTTGGCTTTAACTCTAATAGTGATCACCAGGGCCATCTCATTGGTCATTTATCTTGGCTTTAACTAATTTATCTTTTACCTTGGCTTTAACTCTAATAGTGATCACGAGGGCCATCTCCTATGTCATTTACCTTGGCTTTAACTCTAATAGTGATCACCAGGGCCATCTCCTATGTCATTTATCTTGGCTTTAACTCTAATAGTGATCACCAGGGCCATCTCCTATGTCATTTACCTTGGCTTTAACTCTAATAGTGATCACCAGGGCCATCTCATTGGTCATTTACCTTGGCTTTAACTCTAATAGTGATCACGAGGCCATCTCCTATGTCATTTACCTTGGCTTTAACTCTAATGGTGATCACCAGGGCCATCTCATTGGTCATTTACCTTGGCTTTAACTCTAATAGTGATCACCAGGGCCATCTCCTATGTCATTTACCTTGGCTTTAACTCTAATAGTGATCACCAGGGCCATCTCATTGGTCATTTACCTTGGCTTTAACTCTAATAGTGATCACCAGGGCCATCTCCTATGTCATTTACCTTGGCAGCGACTTCTTCTGTTATGACCTTGATCTTCTCGTTCATGTTGTCCATCAGGCTGATAAACTGTCCTCTGACAAACTCCAGCCGGTCTTTCTGATCTTCCCGATTCTCCAGAGAAAGGATCCTAGACGCGGAGAGGTCAGATAGGAAGAACTTATGTTGTCACAGGTAGAAGCAAATTGAAAGCTTCCCTGTTTTAAAGTTGTTATGCCATTGGACAGTAGTTTAGGCGGAGGGTGGTAATAGCATATCACTGAGTCCCAATAAAGACAATTGTGAGAATCAACAATAGTTCTATACAAAAAGCTGAACAAACTCACTTCCTTTCGGCAGATCCAATATTAACGGCGTCCATGATGGATTTGACCACGTCTGTGATCTGCCAGGCCCTGAGCGTGTGCTGCTCAAACTTGGTCTTCACTGCAGAGTGTGAGATGAACTCCTGTGCAGACATGAATGTAGTTAGATCAGTGTTAGAGCCACATGAAACATAGCGTTGTTCTTCTTTGAGTGCAGTGGACAACGCTTGCCTCAAACGTTCTCTCAAACTCCTGGAACTCCTGCAGTCTCTCGTTGAATCCCTCCACTAAGGCACCACCTTGCAAAAAAGCCACAGTTGTTTTGCATCAGGGCTGTTTTTGTTCACCAGAAGAAGAAACGAAAAAAAAGGCGCTTTGGCTGTCCCTGTAAAAATACCGCTTATTTGTTTCCATGGAGAACACTTTCTGGTTCCTGGTAAAACTATTGTAGATTCCAGGTGAAACCTGGCGTTTCCAACAGGGACAGCCAGCCAACTTCATGCAACCTTGCCTCATTGGTCTCACCTGTCTCGGGCCCACCCTGGGCCGGGTGGACCCTGGAGCTGAGCACCTCCTTGGCCGACACGAAGAAGATCCGCCCCGGCGCCTCTGTCGGACTGACCACTCTCAGCTCCTCCGCCAGGAAACTCACACAACGCTCCATGTGCTGCTTACGCACCTACGGGGGGAAGGTCATTATCCATTATACTTCGGTTGTAAAAAAGGAGGGAAAACAAATGAAGGGCTCAACAAAGTGCACACGTAAGCAAGACCTCATTCGAGAGAGAAAACGTAGTTGTTCTCGCAGCCAGGCTCCACCAAACATGTAAGATAAAACAGAGCCAGTGTAAACAGAGAGATATACGCTACTCCTCGCAAGCAGGGAGCGAGTGAAGTGCTGCCGAAGTGTTTATATATGTTTCACTCATAAGCTTCTGAAGTGTTGTCAACTAACAAAGTGTCTTAAACTTTTGACTGATGCATTGGCCTGCCGCCCCTGGTGATGCCTGCCAAAAACAACGCCACCAGAAATCCACTGCACTAGGCTCACGCTGTAGTCTCATGTTCAGACTCACTTCGTCTATGTACTCGGGCTCCCACACAGACGCGTCCCAGCGGTTCAGCAGAATGAAGATGTTTGGCTTGGATATGCGCTCGCTCACTTTGTGGAAAAACAGCTTCTCCTTCGAGAGTTACAAACTCGTTGAGAGATATGCAGACACTAAATATACAGTAAGACTACACAAAACATAACAGGAGGCACAGAAACTTTCAGATAAATCTATTGAGTTTGGTCCTTGTTGTGTCTGGTGATGTACCCCAGACATTGAGTATTTAGGTCTTGCTTTTGTAATCGACACATTTTAATATTTAATATTTGAAACATACCTCTTAATTCATTTAATACTGTTAGATGGTATTATATTAATGAATGCCTGATTGAATAGTCAAATGGGTTCCAGATTTCTAACCGTGTTCATCAGTGTGGACTCTGCATTCCCCACCAACACAAAGACGTCTGCGTCTAGACAGAATTTGTCGATCCAGCTGTCCAGGTAAGAGGTCACATCTGTCCCTGGACTGTGTGGAACCCCCAGAGAACCATCCGGGTAGAGTTGATGCACAACACAAAGGCAAACATTACAACAGAAAATGCTTGTATTAATGCCAAATGTTTCTCAGAAATATCACTTAAAATTAAACATCAATGTGAACAGGTTGCCAAATTACATTAAATGGTTGCAGCTCTGTGACTATCAGCGTTTGGTTGAGAATTAGGAAAACATCTGATTTTAAGTAGGAATTGTTTTCTCCAGCTAGATATTTAACCAAGGTAAAATCGGAAATATGTGTGCATGTTTACCGCTGCCATCTCTTCCACTGACCAGATCGTCATTTTGCGTGTGTGTGTGTGTGTGTGTACCTGTCCATAATTACTAGGTCATCCCTTAGCAGAGCACATTTTGACTTGGGCCAGAACACCTTCACCAAACAGCCCGAGTCCAGACTGCGCTCCATATGCAAGGCGTGGGCCAGCTGGTTGACGGTCTGGAACAGAGGAAGAGGAGAGAGAAGAGGAAGAACACATTCAAAATAATAGTAATAAATGGAGCCCTGTTGAACTATGGGGTTTGTGAGCTCCCTGGTTGGACCCGTTACCTTGACGTTCTTCCGGTCGTCAGAGCCCTCGGTGGTGAGAAAGGCCTCGTCTCCGTCTGTGCCCTCCACCCTCAGGAAGCAGTTGGTGGTGTGTCCGATGCCGCTGGGTAGTACCCTGTCCCTCAACATGGCATTGATCACCGTGCTCTTACCGTTGCTCGTCCTGCCAGCGTGACGAACAGAAAATAGTTCCTTAAACTACGGTGCACATTACACGATGTTTACAGTCTCAACAGATTAAACGTATTCTAAGGCGTCGAAATAACTTGACAAACGACTAGTTGAACCGATCCAGCAAACATTTTGTCGAGTGTAAACGTTCCCAATATGCATGCGGTCCAGTGCCGATTGACATCGATGTTACGTAAACTATTTGCTCTTACCTCCCAAAGAAGGCCACCTTCATATGCTTTCGGGCTAACACATCCCGAATGGTGGTCAGTTTCCTAGCACAGGCCTGGATCTCAAGAACCTGTTCCTCAACTGCAACCTGCTCCAGATCCGCACAGCGCCATGTCTCTGGGCGCCATAAAAACAGGCAAGAATGGATCTCATGGCCTTAGATGATAACAGGTGGCCATCATCATAGCTAGCCATCTAATAATGACAAGACTACAATGGACTGTGTGTATACAGACAGTGTGATGATGAACACATCTTTATTTAAACTCACTACAATACTACAACTAAAATATATTACTTCAAGAAGAGAGCAAACACATTCCCAACGTTCCCCAGAGTAGACTTCTAATAAAAGAACATCAGAGTAGACTTCTACTAATAGAACATCAGAGTAGACTTCTACTAATAGAACATCAGAGTAGACTTCTACTAATAGAACATCAGAGTAGACTTCTACTAATAGAACATCAGAGTACACTTCTACTAATAGAACATCAGAGTAGACTTCTACCAACAGAACATCAGAGTAGACTTCTACTAATACAACATCAGAGTAGACTTCTACTAATAGAACATCAGAGTAGACTTCTACTAATAGAACATCAGAGTAGACTTCTACTAATAGAACATCAGAGTACACTTCTACTAATAGAACATCAGAGTAGACTTCTACCAACAGAACATCAGAGTAGACTTCTACTAATACAACATCAGAGTAGACTTCTACTAATAGAACATCAGAGTAGACTTCTACTAATAGAACATCAGAGTAGACTATTACTAATAGACCCTAATAACAAAACATCAGGTGTGGCAGCCAGTGGCATAGACCCGTCTTACCCTCCACAAACTCTGAGCCCTCCTTGACAAAGTCCAGCAGCTGATCGAAGATCCCGTTGATAGTCCTCTTTGCAACCACAAAGTGCATGAGGGGCGAGAAGTCTCCGGGGTCCATTACAATGTCCTGTACATGGCGTTTACATTAACACAGATTGACCAGCAGGCAGACACATAGGTAACACATAGGCACAGACGCAATGAATGGTCAGTCAGTACCTTGGCTGAAGGACGCTAGTTAGAGAGCTCTTCACACAGGTTCTAAGTACATTTTCATTGCTGCTGGACAACAAATGACAACACTTTTCCAAATATAATTTCTTCACCGATTACATCATCTGTTTATGCATCTGTACACGCTCTCAATTCACCTCCTTTCTGTACGCAATATGTTTTACCTCCTTTCCCACGCAGGGTCTTCCTACTGTACTTTTGTTGAATTCAGATCTCTGAGGCTTGGTTGACTTATACACCCTCTCCAGCTGGTGTGTGTGTGTGCGTGCGTGTGTGTGTGTGTGTGTGTGTGTGTGTGTGTGTGTGTGTGTGTGTGTGTGTGTGTGTGTGTGTGTGTGTGTGTGTGTGTGTGTGTGTGTGTGCGTGTGCGTGTGCGTGTGCGTGTGTGTGTGTGTGTGTGTGCGTGTGTGTGCGTGTGTGTGTGTAAAGCCGGTGAATTCTCAATCCTCTTAGACAGGACTAGGCAGCAGGTGGTTTATAGCTACACCTCAATAAGAGTCTGTAACCAAAGGTTGGGAAGACACTAGGCATCCTCATGTCATTGTGTATATACAGAATATACAGGTGCTGGTCATATAATTAGAATATCATCAAAAAGTTGATTTTTTTTAAGTAATTCCATTCAAAAAATGAAACTTGGATATTAAATTCATTCATTACACACAGACTGATATATTTCAAATGTTTATTTCATTTAATTGTGATGATTAAAACTGGCAACTAATGAAAACCCCAAAATCAGTTATAATCATCAGAATTAAAATAAAATTTCCATTTATTCTTGTTGTGTCAGAGTGGTGCAGTTTTGTTCCACACAGGGCTATTAGTGTGGTGCACATGGGCTAGATAGGTTTAATTTAACACAGCATAGCTTATAAGCTGTGTATTGAAGTTCTGGGAAATGTCACTAGTTTATAGCTCATTATTTCAAGTCCCGTCAGTATTGGTGAGTGTCATCGTTTTAGAACGCTGTTTGAAGTTTGTTATTAATTTGCAGTTTTCCTTTTCATTCAGTGTCTTGTTTTCCGTTCGGTGTGTCACTTTTTGTTTTATTAAAAAAACAACCACAAACGTGGTGTTATGGCTCTGTGTGGGCTCTCCCCGCAATTCACCATCGGTTTTGTGACAGAATGAGCTACCTTTAAATGAAAAGCCAGCAGAGCCTGATGGTGGGAGCTTTCCCCAGAGATTATTGCTATTTTGGATATGAACCCCCAATGCGGTTTTCCAGGGCCGTATACATTGCCGAGCCGCAATTGACGCCACCCACTGCTCTGGTTCCCTGAGGTATTGTCACAAGTGGTGAGGTTTGGTTCCACATGGGTTTATCAGTGTTTTGTTTTATTAAAGTAACAACCACGAACATGATAGTACGGCTCTGCGTGTGACTCTCCCCACACTTCACCATCGGTTTTGTGACAGGTTGGAATAGGCTCAGACTTTTTCTGTTAGGTCTGTTATTGTGCCATCTTGGTAATTGGATAACAAACAATTATTAAAAAGCGGCAAGATCCTAGTGTTGAATGGAATGAATTTCACCATGAACACACCATGAATACTCCATTAACACACCGTGAATACTCCATTAACACACCGTGAATACTCCATTAACACACCGTGAATACTCCATTACCACACCGTGAATACTCCATTAACACACCGTGAATACTCCATTAACACACCGTGAATACTCACCATTAACACACCGTGAATACTCCATTAACACACCATGAATACTCCATTAACACACCGTGAATACTCCATTAACACACCATGAATACTCCATTAACACACCATGAATACTCCATTAACACACCGTGAATACTCCATTAACACACCGTGAATACTCACCATGAACACACCGTGAATACTCCATTAACACACCATGAATACTCCATTAACACACCGTGAATACTCCATTAACACACCGTACTCCATTAACACGAATACTCCATTAACACACCATGAATACTCCATTAACACACCATGAATACTCCATTAACACACCATGAATACTCCATTAACACACCGTGAATACTCCATTAACACACCGTGAATACTCCATGAACACACCATGAATACACCATTAACACACCATAAATACTCCATTAACACACCGTGAATACTCCATTAACACACCGTGAATACTCCATTAACACACAGTGAATACTCCATTAACACACCATGAATACTCCATTAACACACCGTGAATACTCCATTAACACACCGTGAATACTCCATTAACACACCGTGAATACTCCATTAACACACCGTGAATACTCCATTAACACACCGTGAATACTCCATTAACACACCGTGAATACTCCATTAACACACCATGAATACTCCATTAACACACCATGAATACTCCATTAACACACCATGAATACTCCATTAACACACCATGAATACTCCATACACCGTGAATACATTAACACACCGTGAATACTCCATTAACACACCGTGAATACTCCATTAACACACCATGAATACTCCATTAACACACCATGAATACTCCATTAACACACCGTGAATACTCCATTAACACACCGTGAATACTCCATGAACACACCATGAATACTCCATTAACACACCGTGAATACTCCATTAACACACCGTGAATACTCCATGAACACACCATACTCCATTAACACACACCACGAATACTCCATTAATACTCCATTAACACACCGTGAATACTCCATGAACACACCGTGAATACTTCGTGAACACACCGTGAATACTGAATGCCACACTGTGAATAATCCATGAACACACCGTGAATACTCCATGAACACACTGTTTACTCCTTGAACACATCGTGAATACTCCATGAACACACTGTGAATACTCTATGAACACACTATGTACTCCACGAACACATTGTGAATACTCCATGAACACATCAAAAAAATACTCCACGAACACATTGTGAATACTCCATGAACACACCGTGAATACTCCATGAACACACCGTGAATACTCTGTGAACACATCGTGAATAATCCATGCCACGCCGTGAATACCCTGTGAACACACCGTGAATACTCCATGAAAACATCGGGAATACTCTGTGAACACACTGTGAATACTCCATGAACACACTGTGAATACTCCATGAACACACAGTGAATACTCTGGGAACACACCGTGAATACCCTGTGAACAGACTGTGTACTCCATCAACACACCGTGAATACTCCATGAACACATTGTGAATACTCCATGAACACATTGTAAATACTCCATGAACACATTGTGAATACTCCATGAACACATTGTGAATACTCCATGAACACATTGTAAATACTCCATGAACACAATACCCATGAACACAAATACTCCATGAACACATTGTGAATACTCCATGAACACACTGTGAATACTCCATGAACACACAGTGAATACTCCATGAACAACATTGTGAATACCCATGAACACATCAACACACCGTGAATACTCCATGAACACACGCAGTGAATACTCCATTAACACACCGTGAATACTCCATTAACACGCAGTGAATACTCACATGAACACACCGTGAATACTCACACCATGAATACTCCAACACATTGTCCATGAACACACCATGAATACTCCATTAACACATTGTCCATACTCCATGAACACACCATGAATACTCCATTAACACATTGTGAATACTCCATTAACACATTGTGAATACTCCATGAACACATTGTGAATACTCCATGAACACATTGTGAATACTCCATGAACACATTGTGAATACTCCATGAACACATTGTGAATACTCCATGAACACATTGTGAATACTCCATGAACACATTGTGAATACTCCATGAACACATTGTGAATACTCCATGAACACATTGTGAATACTCCATGAACACATTGTGAATACTCCATGAACACATTGTGAATACTCTGTCAACACTGCCCGAACTAACAGTGAAAACAAACTATTCAGCAGATCTGATACTGCTGTTATGGCTGCACTGAAATAATTATTGCAAAAATATATAATGGAAAATAAACACATGTTCTATATAAATATGTTATACAATAAAAACAAAGATTTATTTTATTTTGATCAAATTGAGTAACATGTAAGGAACAAGTAAGGAACATGCTCAGAGATTTCTTGGAGCATTATAGAAGGGCAGCAGTTGACTATTTGTTGTCCTTTTTTATCGGATGTAGATGTTTTGCTTTCCAACAATTACATTTCATGTGGTCAATCAATACATTAAATTGAAATGTGGATCAAGAAAAAAAGAACAAAGTTTCCATACATTTTCTAAATGACCGATTATTTATCATGCCAAACAGCTAGCCTACCCCAGCCCTGTTCAACAGGATAGTGCACGCACATTTGGGGGAAGTACATTTCCCTGGAAACATCACACTCAACTACTGAACAACATGTCATCATCCTGGCATTGCTGTCTCATGCACCAACTTCCCTGACAAATGTCATCATATTGGCAGCAGTGATACTATGTTAGACCACTCCCCCCCTTATCTATGCTGTGTGTCTCGCTCGACCCCGTCTGTCTCGGCAACTCTAAAAATTAACCTCAAAATGACTTGTGCCAGAGTTTCTGTTGTTAACAGCGATAATCCGCCAACGAGACAATTTGTTGTTACTCTTTTCAGTTTGGTGGTCGAGTTTGTTCTCAAGAAAGACATTTTCCAATAACAACAATAATGTGGATTTAGCTCTCTCTCATTCTGTCTCTCTCTCATTTCTCTCTATGTCTGTCTCCCTCCTAACTGCTCTGTCTCTCTGTCTCTCTGTCTCTCTGTCTCTCTGTCTCTCTGTCTCTGTGTCTCTGTGTCTCTGTGTCTCTGTGTCTCTGTGTCTCTGTGTCTCTGTGTCTCTCTCTCTCTCTCTCTCTCTCTCTCTCTCTCTCTCTCTCTCTCTCTCTCTCTCTCTCTCTCTCTCTCTCTCTCTCTCTCTCTCTCTCTCTCTCTCTCTCTCTCTCTCGACTGTTTTCTGGTGTTCACCATAATGAACATGTTTGGATTTGGTCTGACTAATACACACTGTAATAAGCCTCAGTGGATCAGTTGAGGAGCAATAGCTACCTTGTTGGCACTAAGACCCAGTAGAAAACTCAGTAATGTGGGCTGTATCGTGAGTCAGTGCTAGAGAACATGCAGGAGAGAAGGAAAAACCAGAGGGAGAGAGGGGAGGGAAAGAGAACCAGAGAGAGAGAGGGGAGGGAGAGAAACCAGAGGGAGAGAGGGGAGGGAGAGAGAACAAGAGAGGGGGGGGAGAGGAGAAAAAACAGAGAAAGAGGGAGGGAGAGAGAAACCAGAGAGAGAGTGGGAGGGGAGAGAGAAACCACAAACGGAGATCAGATCCAGACTAGGGGAGGAGGGAGGGAGATAAAAAGAGAGACAGTGGGACCCAGGGCAGACGAGGTGAACAGGCTGTGGATGGACGGACGAAATGACAGCCTCAGATCAAGACACTGATAGAGAGTGAAAGTGGAGGAGGAGCCTATGAAGGAGGCAGGAGGAGCTTACAGGACCGGGCACGGATAAAAGAGACGGACTGAGGAGAAAAAGGTCTGAAAGCAGAACCCCTCCAGACACAGGCGCAACACTGGAACAGCGTTCTGAGACCAGGGAACATGGATTAAAGTCAATACAGGTTGGATATCTATCCGGAAATAGGACACATAAATTCAAGCAACAATGAAAGAAACAGCAGCTGTTGTGGAGTGCCAGACCATCAGACAGACACAGAGAGACCAACTGACCAACAGACAGACACAGAGAGATCAACTGACCACCAGAGAGACACTGAGAGACCAACTGACCACCAGACAGACACTGAGAGACCAACTGACCACCAGACAGACACTGAGAGACCAACTGACCACCAGACAGACACTGAGAGACCAACTGACCACCAGACAGACACTGAGAGACCAACTGACCACCAGACAAACACTGAGAGACCAACTGACCACCAGACAGACACTGAGAGACCAACTGACCACCAGACAAACACTGAGAGACCAACTGACCACCAGACAGACACTGAGAGACCAACTGACCACCAGACAGACACTGAGAGACCAACTGACCACCAGACAGACACTGAGAGACCAACTGACCACCAGACAGACACTGAGAGACCAACTGACCACCAGACAAACACTGAGAGACCAACTGACCACCAGACAGACACTGAGAGACCAACTGACCACCAGACAGACACTGAGAGACCAACTGACCACCAGACAGACACTGAGAGACCAACTGACCACCAGAGAGACACTGAGAGACCAACTGACCACCAGACAGACACTGAGAGACCAACTGACCACCAGACAGACACTGAGAGACCAACTGACCACCAGACAGACACTGAGAGACCAACTGACCACCAGACAGACATTGATTGACCAACTGACCACCAGACAGACACTGAGAGACCAACTGACCACCAGACAGTGACAGTAAAAGCAATGAAAGACTAAGCAAAAGCTAAAGTTGTCTAGACAGAGGAGGGCAAACAAAATAACTTTAATCCCACCCACTGTGGCAATACCACACACAGAGTAAAATTGTTACACAGACACACACGAACACACACACACACACATTCTGAGACCGTGCCAGTGCCACACACACGGTATTTACGTCTCACACAGTGGCAACACCATACACACTGAGTTTCTAACATACCTCTGCACGCAACATATGCAGTAAGTATTCGACACACTGAAATCCAAATGTTTATATCAACAGAAATGACGAGAGGAAGACGCTGAACAGAAGAATGGAGGAACATTAGAGCACCGTATGGCTTGAGAGGACGAGGCACAGAGACACGCTGTGGCATCACAAGGCCTCGACACGACCGGGAACTCTGAGTTAAACACACCAGGAGGAACGGCTTAACCTCGGGAAAAAAGTACCAGTCTTCTAGATTGTCTGACCACACTCCCATCGGCATTGCAGAGCCACGACTAAGGATTTATCGTCTCCAACGGGATGGGCGCCTGATGCCGGATCTGAGTCTCCAGCAGCACCGTCAGGCCTCCCACATCATGCTGCCCCGGACACCCCAAGACAGGGCCACCCGAAGCAGGCACCTGCTGCTGCCCCTAATGCTGGGGTTGTTGGTGACCATCTGTGTTGCAGAGAGCGAGACGAGTCAGGAGGACCAGGAAGACAGTAATAATGTCAGTACGGAGGGCCCGGTACGTCTCTGTCTCCTGTCTCATTTACACACACACACACACACACACACACACTACTACTACTACTAATATGTCTCTCATGCGACACTGTGACATGATTAACGACATAGGGAAGATGGTGTGAGGTAGTAAACCTGAGATGACGGCCGTAGTAAATATTGTAACGCTGCTGTACAATGTCAGGTGCCAAGTGGTTACTGCCTGCCTGGTTCACTGTGATACATTTGTCCAGGTACTCACAGTAATGGTGAGTCATTGTAATTGCAGGAGACTGTCTCCTCAGATGTGGCCATCGTCAGTCCTCGCAACTCCTGGTTGGTGTTCAGACGCAACTCCAACAAAGGCGGGAACAAGAACCCCAAGCCAGCGAAGAAGCCATCTAAGGTAGGTAGTGTTCACCTGGGAACCCACGCAGATCTACACAGTTGGCTCGCACAAGCCTATCCAAGACAGACAGGAGCTTGCTGACATTGACCCTCCAGCTAATTGGAGATATATTGGTCAAAGATGACATACATAGTATGCTTAGTTTCTGAGATACCGTAATAGTTATTTGTCAAACCAAAACACGACCACCTCAGCATAATCATGCAGCAGAAAGCACATGCAGAACAGTGGCTCGAGAATCTGTCGCTCAGCGGTTGGTTTGCTGGTTTGCTGGTTTGAATCCATAAGCCAACAATATCAATTTGAATGTGTTATCGTGCCATTGAGCAAGATGCATAGGATTGATTGCTCCTGTAAACTGTTCTGGTATATCTGATTTTGCTATAATAACACAGCAATGTCAAGTGACACAGGTGAACACAGTTGAACAAATAATAACACAGGCACTATGGGGACTCCACCAGACATACATTTGCTTGCTCGTATAGCAACAATGGTTATGGTTTAACAGAATACAGTACCTGCAGAATGGCAGCGTTCACTGTGGCAATAAAACAATCCATCTCCATGGTAATGACGGTATGTGCAGCATAACAGGATACACACACGCCGCGTACAGAACGGCTTACAACCGTTCACTGTTAATTTCCACCAAGTCAAGGCAGGTCTCCCTATGTTCCAGCTCAAGTTCAAATGCAAACACACAGACAATACGTGCGGTCTGAGCACTGTGTGTTCAGGACACTCGTTCAGGAAAACGTGAGGCCCCTCTGCAGGGGCGTTGGGACAGGCAGTGCACGCAGGGGGAGGGAACTACAAGGGCCCTGGGAGGGCGCAGTCACTGGGATGGGGCCAAATGGACTCAAGTCACTTAAGCTGAATGGGTAATGCCGAGGCCCCAAAGAGATTTACAGACCAATATTTGTGAAATATATTTGTCAAATATTCACACGGAACATCCTGGGCGCATTCTGACGGCAGCTTTGCATTGTGGGTCCTGGACTCTGCAACTTGAATGCAGGATCTAAGAGCATCTAAGAACATGTTGGCTCAGGGGAACGGGGAAACGTCTTGCACCCGGGCCCATCATACTCCTGTTAGACAGCAGATCATTGTTTCATTGAAATTAGGCTTAAAGGGTTCACATATGCAAATGAGCACAAACATTTTTGCAGACCAGGCGCATCCCTGCTGGTATTCCCTGCTGGTATTCCCTGCTGGTATTCCCTGCTGGTATTCCCTGATGGCTGTGGCCTCATTCAGCAGGATAATGCACCCCGCCACACTGTACACGTTGTTTAGTAATGGTCTAAAGAACACAATAAAGTGTTTAAGGTGTTGGCCTGGCCTCCAAACCTCCCAGATTTCACTCCTCAATCGGGCCAACAAGTCTGATCCCCCTCACAGCTTACAGGACATGAAGGATCTGCTGCTAATGCTTTGGTATCAGATACCACAGGACACCTTCAGGGTGAGGTTAGAATTCATGCCCCAACGGGTTGGCGCTGTATTGGCGGCATGTGGAGGACCAACAACATATTAGGCAGGTGGTCATAATGTTTTGTATATATAAAATGGTTCCCTGTCTGTAAAGATTGCATGTTTATGGACTGATCAATCTGAACTACTCCTCAGAAACATTCATATCTCTATATCTCTCTATCTGTAGCATGGTCTATCAGGGCCCCCTGGACCACCAGGCCCCCAGGGGCCACCCGGCCCCCCCGCCTTGCTTTTACCACAACAGGAAGAACTAATAGAGGAGTTCCAGTTACGACTGAGAGGTATGTCAACACAGACACTAACCGATCTGGATGTCAGTCAAAGACAAATCTCAGTGTTGCGTTGTTTATGTCACAAACCATGCAAATATAAATACTATTCCCAAGCCCGAAAATTTTAAATGACTTTTGCAGCCCATTAATGTGTTTAGTCTTCACATTCTATTAATTATTTTTGTATACCTTTGTTTGTTGCATTTTCTTCTCTTCTTTTTTAAAATGTCACAGCATTTGGTTTTAGGCGCTTCCGATGTGTACAATGAATCCAGAAAGTACTCACAGAGCTTCACTTTTTCCACATTTTGTTATGTTACAGCCTTATTCCAAAATGGATACAACACACTTTTTTCTCATAATTCTGCACACAATACCCAGTAATGACAAACTAAAAAAGTTTGTTTCATGTTTTTAATAGAATTGTGAAAAGTTGAGTGAACACTTTGTTGAGGCACGTTTGGCAGCAATTACAGCCTAAATGATGTCTCTGTAGGTTGCTGCATTCATATTTCCCTTGATCCTGACTTGTCTCCCAGTTCCTGCTGCTGTAAAACATCCCCACAGCATAGTGCTGCCACCACCATGCTTCACTGTAGGGATGGTTTTGGCTAGGTAATGAGCTGTGCCTGGTTTCCCTCCAGCATTCTGCTTGGCATTCAGGCCAAAGAGTTTCATTTTTGTCTAATCAGACCAAATAATCTTGTTTCTCACTGCCTGAGAGTCCTGCTGGTGCCTTTTGGCAAACTCCAGTCAAGCTGTCATGAACCTTTTACTGAGAAATGGCTTCCGTCTGGCCAGTCTACCATACAGGCCTGAGTGCTGCAGACATGGTTGTCCTTCTGGAAGGTTTTCCTCTCTTCACAGAGCAACTCTGGAACTCTGTTAGAGAGACCATCGGGTTCTTGGACACCTCCCTGACTAAGGCCCTTCTCCCAGATTGGTCAGTTTGGTTTCTCAACTCAAGTTAGAGTCCAGGTTGTCTCAAATGTTTTTCCATTTATGGATGATGGAGGCCACAGTGCTCATTGGGACCTTCAATGCTGCAGACAGTTTCCTGTACTCTTTCCAAGATCTGTGCCTCGATACAAATCTTTCTCAGAGGTCTACAGAACATTCCTTGGATTTCATGGCTTGGTTTGTCCTCTGACATGCACTGTCAACTGTGGGACCTTATATAGACAGGTGTGTGCTTTTACAAATCATGTCCAATCAACTGAATTTACGACAAGTGGACTCCAATCAAGTTGTAGAAACATCTGAAGGATGATCAGTGCAAACAGTATGCACCTGAGCTCAGTTTTAAATGTCATGGCAAAGGCTGTGAATACTTATGTACATGTGACTTTTTATTTATAAAAGCTTTGCAAAGATTTAAACTGAAAATCATGTTAAAAAAACTGAATTCATACATTTTGCAAAAAGGCTGCAATATACTTAAATCTTGAAAGTGTGAATACTTGACAGCTTTAGGAGAATACTTCCGGATGCACTATACCCTTATTACAGACGGGTACATTTCAGTGTAGTCTTCGGTGAAGTGCGTATTGTACATCACATTTGTATTTGGACCTTAATCTGAACCGAACTTATGGAAGATCTGAAGAGAGGTCAACTGTAAAGCCTGCTAACCGAAATAGTGATAAGGTTAGAGGTTAGTTATCAAAAAGAGACCAATCAGCGCTTCGTCACTCTCTCACCACGTCTGTCACTCGCTCTCTCATTTTTACGGAGCACTGTTTTGCATTCTCGCTCTAAGAAATCGATTTCCGGGATATTGTATGTTATCTGCGGAATGCACAAGACTCGCAGACCTTCAGGGTGGAGTTGGGACGTCTATATTTTTCTAGATAACCGCTAACTAGCATGGCATTCAAAGCTTCTGATCAAACCAAAGTGTATAACAGAAAAATAAGAGAAAGAGAAAATGAAGATGCCAAATCTATGATTGAGAATACTCCGATAACAACAAACTATTTGTGAAGTACTCAATGTCAAATGACATATTTCCCATTATACCCTCTATAACGACGTCCTTGACATCGGCTCTGGTACTCAGTAGCATGTGCCAGGCAGAAGAAATCAGAATTTGTGTTGCCTTTCTAAGTATACCAAACAACACAATATGCATCCGAACAGTCTATCTATCTAACTGTAACACTACATGTGTTTGTGAGGTAGTCTGTGTGTATCTAACTGTAACACTACAAGTGTTTCTGAGGTAGTCTGGGTCTATCTAACTGTAACACTACAAGTGTTTCTGAGGTAGTCTGTGTGTATCTAACTGTAACACTACAAGTGTTTCTGAGGTAGTCTGTGTGTATCCAACTGCAACACTACAAGTGTTTGTGAGGTAGTCTGGGTCTATCTAACTGTAACACTACAAGTGTTTGTGAGGTAGTCTGTGTGTATCTAACTGCAACACTACAAGTGTTTGTGAGGTAGTCTGGGTCTATCTAACTGTAACACTACAACTGTTTGTGAGGTAGTCTGTGTGTATCTAACTGTAACACTACAAGTGTTTGTGAGGTAGTCTGTGTGTATCTAACTGCAACACTACAAGTGTTTGTGAGGTATTCTGGGTCTATCTAACTGTAACACTACACGTGTTTGTGAGGTAGTCTGTGTGCATCTAACTGTAACACTACAAGTGTTTGTGAGGTAGTCTGTGTGTATCTAACTCTAACACTACAAGTGTTTGTGAGGTAGTCTGTGTGTATCTAACTGTAACACTACAAGTCTTCGAGCGGTAGTCAGCGCGTATATAAATGTATTGCTATGTGTGTTTGAGTGGTTGTAAATGACAATTGTAGTTGACTTTCAATGGAATAAATACATAGATGCACAGTGGCCCATTATCAGCAACCATCACTCCTGTATTCCAATGGCACGTTGTGTTTGCTAATCCAAGTATATCATTAGAAAACCCATTTGTGATTATGTTAGCACCGCTGATTATAGCACCGTGATTATGTTAGCATCGCTGATTATATCACCGTGATTATGTTTATGTTAGCATCGCTGATTATATCACCAATGAAACTGGCCTTCCCTAGGCATATTAAGTTAGCATCGCTGATTATAGCACTGTGATTATGTTAGCACCGCTGATTATAGCACCGTGATTATGTTAGCACCGCTGATTATAGCACCGTGATTACGTTAGCATCGCTGATTATAGCACCGTGATTATGTTAGCACCGCTGATTATAGCACGGTGATTACGTTAGCATCGCTGATTATAGCACCGTGATTATGTTAGCACCACTGATTATAGCACCGTGATTATGTTAGTACCGCTGATTATAGCACCGTGATTATGTTAGCACCGGTGATTATAGCACCGTGATTATGTTAGCACCACTGATTATAGCACCGTGATTATGTTAGCACCGCTGATTATAGCACCGTGATTATGTTAGCACCGCTGATTATATCACCGGTATTAAGTTAGCATCGCTGATTATAGCACTGTGATTATGTTAGCACCGCTGATTATAGCACCGTGATTATGTTAGCACCGCTGATTATAGCACCGTGATTATGTTAGTACCGCTGATTATAGCACCGTGATTATGTTAGCATCGCTGATTATAGCACCGTGATTATGTTAGCACCGCTGATTATAGCACCGTGATTATGTTAGCATCGCTGATTATAGCACCGTGATTATGTTAGCACCGCTGATTATAGCACCTTGATTATGTTAGCACCACTGATTATAGCACCGTGATTATGTTAGTACCGCTGATTATAGCACCGTGACTATGTTAGTACCGCTGATTATAGCACCGTGATTATGTTAGTACCGGTGATTATAGCACCGTGATTATGTTAGCACCGCTGAACACTGTGATAAGAATCAATGAAACTGGCCTTCCCTAGACCAGTTCAGCATCTGGAGCATCAGCATTTCTGGGTTCAATTACACACAGAAAACGATCCCGAAACAGAGAACTTTCATTTGAAACTCGTCAGTCTAATCTAGTGCTGAGATATGAGGGTGGTTCACGTGTGTCTGAGGAGCTTTGTTTGGGGTGTCTTGATCATTTGTTGGGGAGACTGTTTGTCTATGAGCGGGTCTGATCCCATAATAGAGGTCATTTTCCAGAACGTGTATGTGGTTTGGCTCTGCCTTTGAATTCCGCAGATTCCTCCAGACTCGCTAGTGTGTCTTTGTTATTTTGCCATGTGTGTGTGTGTGTGTCTGTGAGTTACTGCATGTGTCTCGGGGGTGAGGAATGAGAGCTGGCCGGCTGCCATATGAGTAGACACAGGTCTGTTTGTGTTCGCCAGGAGCTGCAGGCTGTTCTGACAGCATTCTAAAACAAAAATACTTTTATTCGCACGGCGAGCAGGGTGGCGCCGCACACACAGAATCGCAGACACGCTACACACACACACACTAGTGCAAAAAACTTAACCACACTCTTAAACACTGACAGCAACTCACACACACACACACACAGCTCACACACTGTTTTAGTCAAACAAACACATATACAGACTCTCAAACAGATTCATGTGTCCTAACCACTTGTAACCAGCCAGTGTGGGACATTGATGCCTTTAGTGTAAAGCTCAATTCGAATGCCCCAGGGGAGTGATTGGGACACTGCCCCGTGTAGGGTGCAGTTGTTTGTATAACGCGTTTAATCCTGACTCTTTGAGTTCACAGATAATTCCATGGCACTGATCTAATGAGTCAATTCCAATCAGGTCCTCATAGCAGTATGGCTACCTTTTCATCCCCTCCTTCCAGTTGGCTTATTTATGCCTTCTCCCTCCCTCACTGTTCAACAGGTCATTGCCATAAAAGAGAATGTGTTCTCAGTCAACATATCTTGTAAAAAAAAAAAGCTAAACATAATGTGTCAAAGATACACTAGGAAACATTAGCAAATTGGGTGAAGTATAAAGAAAAATAAATGATTCTCTCTGTATAAATCTCGCCTCTCTTACTCTCTCTCTCCTCACCACCTTACCATAACCTTCTCTCTCTCTCAGAGATGGCGGTCAGTCCCTGTCTGCTTTGTGAGCGGCCGCACCGTGTGACCACGTCCTTCCACTGCCGGCTGCATCACTCCCTCGTTGTGCCGCGCCGCAGCCTGCTGGAACTGCAGCCATATAGCAGTGTGAGTAACAATAACCCTAACCCTAACCCTAACTATAACCATAACTCTAAACATAAACATAACCATGACCCTAACCATAACCCTGAACATAACCCTAACCTTAACCTTGAACATAACCCTAACCTTAACCTTGAACATAACCCTAACCTTAACCTTGAACATAACCCCAATCCTCCGGCTTGCGGATGTCATTGAGAAGTCATGTGTGTCTGCTTTTTCTGGGACACTTCCCGTTCTGGTCACATTCAAATTGTATTTAATTTGGAACAGCTCCCATCCATCAATTGATCAAAACAATGAAATATGACTGTATTTAATTTGTCAGTATGCGAGCAAACACGGAACCCCTTGAAATGTGACTTCTGTCTTCACAGCCCTCGGACACAGAACGAAGTCTCCAGAGGGGACAGGGTTTCAATGCTAGCAGCGGTCGCTACACTGCCTCCATATCTGGGTTCTACCAGCTCACTGCCAGTCTTCTCATAGGTGAGACATTCACACAAGGGGTTAAACTTGCCTTACATACAATTATGTTTTTTTAAAGAATTAAAAACAAATACATCCCTGGCGGGGAAATTAGGAAGTTACAGGAGGTGGGGAAGGATAGGTTAGTGAGGGAGGGAATTTATCCATAGGGAGATAAAGGGGAATGTTGAGAGGGTGACCAACTAGGGGTGACCAAATAGTGAACAAACATATCTTTACAATAGATCAACTTGTCATTAACAAAAAAGACAAATTGGTGTGGCTGTAATAAAAAAACGGTTATAATTTGTTGGGTGTGTCATGTACAGTGGCCCAGGCAGTGCCCTAGCCAATCAGTGTCAGATGGTATAATGACAAGGCCCAGCCAGTTCTCAGGAACAAGGGTGGGGTCGTTTCTCAGAATGTTCACCCATGGAGAAACCTCCCCAGACCATTGCAATATGTAAAGCACAAGTATAAGGTATCTTTTGTGTGTGTCTGTCTGTGTCTCTGCCTGTGTCTCTGCCTGTGTCTCTGCCTGTGTCTCTGTCTGTGTCTCTGTCTGTGTCTCTGTCCGTGTCTCTGTCCGTGTCTCTGTCTGTGCCTGAGTCTCTGCCTGTGTCTGTGTCTCTGTCTGTCTGTCTGTCTGTCTGTCTGTGTCTGTGTCTGTGTCTGTCTCTGTCTGTGTCTCTGTCTGTGTCTCTGTCTGTGTCTCTGTGTCTCTGTCTGTGTCTCTGTCTGTGTCTTTGTCTGTGTCTCTGTGTCTCTGTCTGTGTCTCTGTCTGTGTCTTTGTCTGTGTCTCTTTCTGTGTCTCTTAAGAGCCTAGTGAGAGGACCCAGGCCAGGATGAGGGACAGTGTGAAGGCTTCCATCTGCGTTGAGTCTCTATGTCAGAGCAATGTGTAAGTTCATATGCATACATAAATGTGTGTGTGTATATATATAAACATAAATGTGTGTGTGTGTATATATAAATGTGTGTGTGTATATATATATATATATATATATATATAAACATAAATGTGTGTGTGTATATATAAATACAAATGTGTGTATATATATATAAATATAAATGTGTGTGTGTATATATATAGAAACATAAATGTGTGTGTATATATATAAATGTGTCTATATGTATATAAACATAAATGTGTGTGTATATATATAAATATAAATGTGTGTGTGTATATATATATATATATATATATATAAATGTCTATACATGTGTGTGAGCTTGTGTCAGCTCTCCCACTACACACATAACAACGTTTGGATGTTTCAGGTCTCTGGAGTCGGTGACAGGGGTGGGTACATCAGGAGGTGTCTTCAACATCCTACTGACAGGAACCCTTTACTTACAGGTAACTCCCCCCCCCCATCTCACACACACACACACACACACACACACACACACACACACACACACACACACACACACACACACACACACACACACACACACACACACACACACACACACACACACACACACACACACACACACACACACACACACACACACACACACACACACACACACACACGTCTATCAACACTCATCTTAAGATAAAGACACACATGTATACTTCAACAATTATGTGCAATTACCTGTTTTCCAGGAATGCGAGAAGCAGTCAGAGTGATTAATGAGCATTAGCAGAGAGGAGTGTGGAGTGACTGATGCTGTTTATCCTTTGTGCTCTGACTTGCAGGCAGGGGAATATGTGTCCATTTATGTTGACAATGGAACCGGCTCAGCGCTCACAGTCCTCCGGGATACGCTGTTTTCTGGGATACTCCTGGGAGTGTGAAGATGTACATATAGATAACACACACACACACAGACATACATGCAGACACACAAATACATACAGACACACGAAAACACACAAACAAACAGCCAGACAGACACATACAAACTGACACCAAAATACTTTTAAAGAAACAGACACAGATGTGCACACACACAGACACAGATGTGCACACACACAGACAGA